>JARQOC010000002.1:265627239-265934739 GCA_033576535.1 Allobates femoralis
CAAAGGCGCAGAGTAGGACCACCCAAAAATCGCCAAGTTATAATGAAATACCTTGACTATAAGGAGAAAGAGTCCCTTTTGCATGCATTCAGGAGATGCCTACAACCACTGTTGCTGAGAGGATATAAAGTCATCTTATTTAGTCATTACTCCCCAGAAGTTGTAAGGAAGCGAAAACGTTTTAATGAAGCGTGCAATATGCTGTTTAAACGGAATACTCCCTTCCAATTACTGTATCCGGCAACCCTCAAATTGACTTTGGCGGACCGTACCATTTAATATTATAAAGATGCCAAGGAGGCCGTGCGTCAACTCACGATGAGTAACCGAAAGAGCCCATCATCACGTCACTCTACGCCGCCAAGAAAGGCTAGATTCGACAAACCATCCCTAGAGATGCATGTGGAACGGCACCACGGCGTGTCACACGAGGCTGGCAATGGAGAACAACATTCCTCAAGCACCAAGGAGAAGAATTGCTCGCCGTCTGTAAACGAGGCCCGTTTTTGACACTCAAGAGGGAAGGCCAAAGCTACCATTCAGAACAGTGATTATCATGTGAGGCTGGTAGGACTGAAAGAAGTCTCCTGAGATTCCAGTGCACTGGGGAAATTATGATTCCATTCCATTTTGACCTCCCCTTCTCTTCTCCTCTCATACTTTTTCTCTCTTTTCTACATGTCTTTCTTCTTCATCACCGCCACAACATCAACATCAGCGGGATGCGTTGTGGAAGCAGGAAGGAGTTAACTGGCCACATGGGAAATATGGAAGTTCATTATGTGCTACAGGAGTGGGTGGGGGGAGGGGGAGGGTTTCAAAAACATTGCAATATGAACCTCTGATAACGTTTATGACATGTCAGAATTGTGGGTTTTCGGGGTTGTTGACCTTTGTTACTATGTTCTGGGTTAGAGGGTTGGGAACAAAAGGGGGATTCAAACCGACTAAGATAGGCTTCTTTGTCCAATTCCAGATTGACCGTCGGGAATCATCTCTGCACAGTTTAGATAATGGTTAGACTAGTGGTTGCGGTCTCCAGGCAAACGGTCCATGATATTACGCCATCTTAAAAAGCTGAGGGGGGACATTGTTTTACTGCAAGAGACACATCTGAAGCAAGATGAATTATTCAGAATGCATAGACTTTGGGTGGGAACTGTCTTTGGTTCTGGGGCAGTGGGAAGGAAGGCGGGAGTGTTGATATTAATACATAAATCTTTTCCTTTCAAATTGTTGTCAAGCTCAAGCGACAAGGACGGGAGACACATCAATATTGTGCTGGAGAACAAGGGAGTTACCCTTAATTTACATAATGTATATGCCCCGAACACAGATCAGAACCAGTTCTTGACCGGACTCCAGAGGCAGTTACTGGTAACTGACAGACAATATATAATCATTGGCGGTGATTTTAATTTAATAATGTCCAATTCTGAAGACAGACAGAAAGGGGCGACACAGACGGCTGGGATAAAGTTACCATCGGGGAGGGGAAGAGACGATATTACAGATCTACAGATCTTTGCTCGGGAGCTTGCAATAAGAGATATATGGTGGCTGAGGAATCCGATTGGGAGAGAGTTCACCCATTTCTTCCATCCCCATGGATCCTGATCCAGTATAGATATGTTTTTAATAGGGGATGGGCTGGTTCACAAAGTCAGAGACGTAAAGGTGGAAAACATGGTAATCTTGGACCATAGCCCGTTAACCCTCGAACTAACTGATCGTTACCCTAGTGGCACCGATTTTATCCGGTGCTTTCCGACCTTTTTACAAGACGATGAAAACGTCCAGAAGCTGCTGGGAGAATGGTGGACGGAATTTACTTTTGACAACCAACAACATGAGGATGATTGCCTATTCAATGTTTTCTTGAAGGAGGGGAAAATATCCGATCATATGAATGTGGCGCACATTAAATTGATACAAAAAGGGGACAAAAATCTGGACGACCCGGTCAATTACTGACCAATCTCCCTCATAAATGTAGATTTAGAAATTATATCTAAGATAATGACACAACTCTTGCCCAAAATTGATCGGATCGGCTGGCTTTGTGAAGGGAAGATCAGCGGTTGGCAATATCCGGAAGTCCCTCTTGGTCCTAGACGTATTGATCCTGGTCAGGAACAAGAATGTGCAGATCCAGCCATGGTCACACTGGATGCTGAAAAAGCTTTTGGCAATGTTAGGTGGCCATGGCTGGATTTAGTACTGGACTAAGTGGGATTACAGGGGTCATTTAGGACCTTCCGAAAAGGATTATTTTCCAATTCGAAGGCGAGAGTGGGTATCTCAGGATTCTTCTCAGACATCATCCCGCTGGGGAAGGGACACGTCAGGGGTGCCCGCTATCCCCACTCCTTTTTAACCTAGCTATTGAGCCCTTGACCATATTTTTAAATAGAGGGAAAGGATTTGAGGGGATTAGAGTGGGCAAAAGGTTAATATATTCCAGGCTCTTTGCTGACGATATTGCTCTTTACATGGAAAACCCTATACGAGATCTACCAAGTTTACTCGAGATTTTGGGAAAGTTTGGTCTTTTTCAGGTTTCAAAGTGAACAAGGCAAAATGTGAAATTTTATTCCTTAAAAGGTCCAATCCAATAAATGACAGAACTTCATGGCATCCCGGTAGCAAAAACTTCAGTTAATTACCTAGGCATTCATATAGCGAGAACGGTAGATCAGGTATACCACCTTAACTACGAACCCATTTTCACCAAAATTGAATGGGAACTTGAAAGGTGGGAAGGCTTGCCACTTTCCCTATTGAGGTGGTGCCACTTGGTCAAAATGATGAGTTTCCCAAAACTACTATATCCTCTCCAGACGCTGCCCCTCTTATTAAAACATAAAGACGTTGACAAATTGAACAGGATCTTTTCCAGATTTATATGGAGTGGAAAAAGTCAGAGAATCAGGTTAAGCACATTGATGAAACCGAAAGATATGGGGGGATTGGGGTTTCCGGACGTGAGAGGATACAACCTTGCATGTTTAACAAGGCACAATGGATTGGGTTCGGGGCACAAATAAATACACGGATTTCGAGTTAGAATCGGAGTTGAGTAGTCCTTGGAGATTGGTCTTGGTGTTACACATATCCAGAACTCAGTTCCCCCATCTACTAAAACAATATATGGTGGGAGCGGGGTATCAATTCAGTGGGTGACCTCTTCCATGCAACGGAGACACGATGGCTAGAAGGGAGGAAGCTACTAAGTAAACTTAGGTTGACGGGGTCCCATGCTCTCCAGTACCAACAAGTAAAACATCACATCATGGTCGCCCTTCACAATGTGGAAGCTGAATATGTCACCAATGTATGGGATGAATTGGTTTCGATAGATGTGAGTCTCACAAATATTTCCTCCTTATATTCGGGATTAAGAGACTATATACATCCAATGGGACCGGGGAAACTATTCAAAAGGTGGGAGAGTCAATTACAAGATTCAGATATTGGGGATAAAATTTTGAATGGGTGGATTGTGGCGCAAGAAAATGTCATTAATGAAAGGTGGAGAGATTCTTATTTTAGAATTATCCACTGAGCTGTTCTAGGCTTTAATCTTCCCGTCAAAGTTCATCAACCCGGCCACATCAATAACTACCCAAATGTGGGATTGCTGGGACAGATATGTTTCACGGACTCTGGGATTGTGGGGTGCTTAGGCAATTTGGGGGAAATATGAGCCTCCTTCTAAAGGTTATTTTGAACATGGAGATTCCATTGGATCCCATAGTCTGGATAATACAATATCTGGGGGCTTTAAGGATGGGAAAGGCAGACACCCAACTTTTCCACACATTATCGCTGACGATGGTAGGTGGTGTTGCATCCAACGATCCCAGAGGT
This sequence comes from Allobates femoralis, assembly GCA_033576535.1. Classification (NCBI taxonomy): domain Eukaryota; kingdom Metazoa; phylum Chordata; class Amphibia; order Anura; family Aromobatidae; genus Allobates; species Allobates femoralis. The sequence goes on from JARQOC010000002.1 coordinate 265,631,110, forward strand.
AATAGACAAAATGAAGAGAGCCTTAACGAATGAAAAGATCGAAACGGAAAAACAGATGGAGAGGGATACAGGTAAATTTTTTGCAAAGTGAGGGAAATTTATAGTTTCCCAACTATCTTCGGCAGAGATTCAAAGAATAGTTATACCATTCCGTGACTCCTGGAAGACCTACAGGGTACATTAGGCAAGTTGAAAGTGGTACCGTAACCTGACAGGACGCAGTTAGATACGACGAACTGGAAATTCAAGGGACTGGGGGACATAGAAGGAAAAACTAGAAATCCGCTCTAATTTCAGGAATGACTATGAAGTTGGCATGAGGGTATTCAGTATATACTGTATACACTGCACAGTACCACTTCTCCTGTCATGTATACTGGGTGTAATCCTCAGTATCAATATTATTCTGTATATATACACTGCACAGTACGGCATTGTCCACACTCCTGCGCTGTCAGTATTTAGCGCTTCTGCGCTGGGAGTTTAGGAGTAGGGAATAGTTTGTCATTCATATGCGGCTGTAGTGGCCGCTGCTGCAGGTCAGGACATCTGGGGATGATGGAATGGCGGTTGAGATGCATCACTCTCTACGGGTGGAGCAAATCCCAAGGGCATCCGGAGTAAGGGGGATATTTGGATGCTGGAGAGCCAGCGGGGCTGTGCTGGCTGCAGGGATGGATCGATACTTCTCCCAGGCAGGCTCCTGCTGCCTGCGCGAACGTTTCAGTCTACCGCTCCTCAGGTGGGAAATAAACAGTCTCATACAGTTCTGAGTTCCAAACCCAGTTTACTTCAGTTCTCTTTATGCATGCACCACAGGTCACAGTACAAGTATTTTGGCGGTCCAGGTAGTCCTTAGCACTTTCCAACCTTTCTCCCCCCGCGGTCACACGGGCTGCCTGAGCCGTTTCACTACCTGGGCTCACTCACTATCCCTGAGACTGGGTGTGTTGGGTGTGTTGGTGGGTGACTGGACTTACCAACCCTTGTTGCCTCAGATGGGAATACTACACCCCTGGTGTGGGTGCAGTACCCCTCAGTGGCGACCAGACCACGGGGGCGCCACACTTCCCCTTAGCAAAGATTAGCACATCCTCATGCTAAGATACGGGTTATTGATGTGCAAATGAAACTCTAAATATTTTTGTAGCATGCATGTCAACAATAAAACAACAATAAAATACACTACGAGAGGACTTCTTCCCTTACGGGAGGTGCGAAGCTTAAAGTTGCATACCAAAAACACACTGTAACACGAAAGGGTATATGTGTAAAAATAGAAAACTATGCGTATAAAAATAGAAAAAGCAAAACCAAAAGTAAACATATGAAATGTAAAAGCAAAAAGAAATGTGGACAAGGTAGTTTAGTCCGGTAAGCAGCGGGTAGTTCAGTGATTAGTTGTTTTGGTACTGTTCTTTATCTTTGCAGGGACCCACCGCAAACAAACTCCCAATGGTGGTACTGGGTGGGCGACAGGATGTAGGACCACTGTTTTTTGGCCTCACCAAGTGGGTTTTAGTTCGTGGTCTACAGGTTATTTTAGCTAAACCCAAGATCCCTGAGGCGTAAGTCCCTGTCCGGGTGCCCTTTTGGCAAATGTTCTTCCACATCTTGGCGGGAGCCAAAGAGTTCCCTCTTGGCCCCCGGTACCCAGAGGAACCCCCAACCGTTATCCAGGTGGAAGGTAGACACGGTTCCCTGCAGTCGCTGGCCCTTACCGGGAGACCGAACCTTGCGGGCTTCGGTCTTGGCCCTGATGTTCTGCTGCTCCAGTTCCTGCCGTTGGACTTTCTGGTCGGCCTCCTCTGCCTCCCACTGCACCATCCGCCACCGAAGGTATTCCCTCCAGAGGACGGCTTCGTCTTTCCCGCTTACTCCTCCCCAGGAACACCATCATCTCCCCTCCCGGGTTCTCACAGTAGAAGGCCACGGGCTCGCTGTGAACCTCCTGGAATGGGGGATCAGGCGTCAATGGGGTGGCAAGCCCCTTCCTGGGGATGGGGGTATCCTCCCAGGCTGGACTGGGGAGCATTGGGCTGGGACTGAGGGGACTAGGAGGGTTTGCGGGCATGAGGAGGGGCTCTCCCGACGGTAGGGCAGCGACTGTACCTGTCCAGGCACCGGACTAAGTCTCGTCCTCCTCTATTCCGCAGGACGTGGATGCAGGGTGTGAAGCCGCCCACCTCGCAGTCAACTTCTCCATTAAGGCCTGCTGCCACCTTTCCACTGTGGTGAGGTGGGTTTTCATCAGTTGGCAACTGAGCTCCTGGACCTCTGCTTGCAGGAACTCTGTATCCAGCCCGGGTTGCTTGCTCAGGACCTCCTCCAGGAAGCTGGGGGAGTCCGTCGCTGCCACCCTACGCTCCGGGTTATCTGGGCCCTGTTCCGCCATGTTGGATGCCATGCGGACGGAGAAGTTCCCGCCACTCTGCTTCCCGTTCCCGCCAGAGTCTGTCTCTGCCCCCTCCTTTTGTGGGCATGACTCTGTTCCTCTGGCATCGGTCACACCCCTGGGTAGAGTGTCACAGTCTATTAGTCCGACCCCCGACTCTTGGAGGGCGAAGGGGGTGTAGGCCATCTTTCGCGCTATGTGCTGGCCTGGCCCACAATAGGAGACTGTGGCATGTCCCCTAGCCAGCACATGGTCTTAGACTATTGTGGCCACCATTGCTCCGGCCTAGGAAGCACAGTCTCTCTGTTGTGGTCCAGATGGTGCACGGGACCCGGCGGCACCAGGTCGGTACATCCTGCTCGTGACGCCAAGTTTGACTCACCCCAGTGGGGCCGTGGGGTGCTTGGAGCCGGGCCTCTCTCGACGTCCTCAAGTGTCTGGGAGCTGTCACGGTGGCATGACCCAGTCCATAGCCACCGGAAGGGCGGTCAATATAAAGGGAGTTAGGGATTCGGGAGTAGTTTGTCATGACGCCACCCGCGGTATGCGGCTGTAATGGCCACTACTTGCGGTCGGGACATCTGGGGATGATGGAATGGCGGCTGAGTAGGTATCGCTTCCCACGAGTGGACCAAATCCCCAGGGCATCTGGAGTAAGGTCGGGTATTCGGGTGCTGGAGAGCCAGCAGGACTGTGCTGGCTGCAGAGATGGATCGGTACTTCTCCCAGGCAGTCTCCTGCTGCTTGCGCAGCATTTCAGTCTACCGCTCCTCAGGCGGGAAAAAAGCAGTCTCACACATTTCTGAGTTCCAAGACTGGTTTATTCAGTTCTCTCTCTGCATGTACCATAGGTCACAGTGCAAGTCCATTGGCAGTCTGGATAGTCCTTAGCAACCAGGATGGCTTGTCCAGTACACTCCTTTCGTGTTCCTTTCCTCTCGGGCCTTCCTGCCTCAACGCTGCCTGCTCTCCTTCTTCCTGCTAGCACCTCCATGCACAGAGCCCAAACCAGCAGCCATGGGCCTTGTCGGGCGACCAGCTGTGTCCCCTGACCCTAGTAGGGCAGCCTTCTCGGTGGATGTTCCGTGAGCTCTTCTGGATCTCATGGCCACCAGTTCCATGGTTGGAGCTTGGAGTCTCCTAGCCACCTTTCAGGGCCGGGTCCCTGGTTCTCGCCCTGCTCCTCTGCTTCACTGCAGACTCGGGCGCATGGGTGGATCGCTCATTGCCTGTGCCCATAGGACTCCCTCTGTCTCCTTGCGGTCTCTGGCCTCCGGACCTGGGATGATCCTCATCTCTGCTCAAGTCCTCCGGGTCCGTCCTCTCTGTCCTCTCTCACTGTTTACCTCTTCCAACTAACCTCCCACTTCCCATGGTGTTTTTCCTTTGTCCTCTTCCTTTCCCTGACCGCTTCCTGCTCTCTTTCCCACCCACCACCTTTCTTCCCCGCCAGCGTCCCATGGGCTGCCTGACCCGTCCCACTATTTGGGTTCACTTGCTATCCCTGGGACCGGGTGTGTTGGGTGTGTTGGTGGGTGACTGGATTTACCAACCCTTGTTGCTGCAGACGGGAATACTACACCACACATATAGAGAGAATAATACAGATATTGAGAATTACACCCAGTATGCAGAACAGGGTAAGTGGTACTGTTCAATATATATACATACAGAATAATAAAGATACTGGGAATTACACCCAATATACAGGGCAGGAGAAGTGGTACTGTACAGTGTATATGACTCACCCCAGTGGGGGCTGAGAGGGTACTCGGAGCCAGGCCACTCTCGATGCCCTCGAGTGTCTGGGGGCTGACCCGGTCCAAGGCCACCCGGATGGGCGGTCAATATAAAGGGAGATAGGAGTTAGGGATTAGGGAGTAGTTTGTCGTGACACCACCCGTGGTATGCGGCTGTAGTGGCCGCTGCTGCAGACCGGGACATCTAGGGATGATGAAATGGCAGCTGAGATGGTATCGCTCCCCACGAGTGGAACAAATCCCCAGGGCATCCGGAGTAAGGGGGATATTAAGGTGCTGGAGAGTCAGCGGGGCTGTGCTGGCTGAGCTGGGTGAGCAAGGGCAGTGCGGGTGAGTGGGGGGGTAAGCAGGGGCAGTGTGGATGAGTGGGGGCAGTGTGGGTGAGTAGGGGGTAAGCAGGGGCAGTGTGGGTGAGTGGGGTGGCCTATGCAGTGGCAGTGTGGGTGAGTGGGGGCAGTGTGGGTGAGTAGGGGGTAAGCAGGCGCAGTGTGGGGAGTGAGTGAGAGCATACAGGGGGTAAGAGGGGTGAGTAGGGGCAGTGTGGGTGAGTGGTGGGTAAGCAGGGGCAGTGTGGGTGATTGGGGGGGCTATGCAGGGGCAGTGTGGGTGAGTGGGGACAGTGTGGGTGAGTAGGGGGTAAGCAGGGGCAGTGTGGGGAGTGAGTGAGGGCATTCGGGGGGTATGAGGGGTGAGCAGGGGCAGTGTGTGTGAGTGGGGGGTAAGCAGGGGCTGTGTGGGTGACTGGGGGGGGTAAGCAGGGGCAGTGTGGGTGAGTGGGGGGTGAGCAGGGGCAGTGTGGGTGATTGGGGCCATGTGGGTGGGTGAGAGGGGTAAGGAGGGGCAGTGTGGGTGAGTGGGGGGGTAAGCAGGAGCAGTGTGGGTGAGTGGGGGCATGTGGGGGAGGTGAGAGGGGTAAGCAGGGTCAGTGTAGGTGAGTGGGGGCAGTGTGGGTGAGTAGGGGGGTAATCAGGGGCAGTGTGGGGAGTGAGGGCATACAGGGGTAAGAGGGGTGAGCAGGGGCAGTGTGGGGGTGAGCAGGGGCAGAGTGTTTGAGTGGTGGGGGTAAGCAGGAGCAGTGTGGGTGAGTGGGGGCATGTGGGGGAGGTGAGAGGGGTAAGCAGGGACAGAGTGGGGGCATGAGCAGGGTCAGTGTGGGGAGTGAGGGCATGTGGGGGGGTAAGAGGGGTGAGGTGGGGCAGTACGGGTGAGTGGGGGGGTAAGCAGAGGCAGTGTGGGTGAGTGGGGGCAGTGTGGGTGAGTAGGGGGGTAAGCAGGGGCAGTGTGGGTGAGTGGGGTGGGCTATGCAGGGCCAGTGTGGGTAAGTGGGGGCAGTGTGGGTGAGTAGGGGGTGAGCAGGGGCAGTGTGGGGAGTGAGTGAGGGCATACGGGGGGTAAGAGGGGTGAGCAGGGGCAGTGTGGGTGAGTAGGGGGTAAGCAGAGGCAGTGTGGGTGATTGGGGGAGCTATGCAGGGGCAGTGTGGGTGAGTGAGGGCAGTGTGGGTGAGTAGGGGGTAAGCAGGGGCAGTGTGGGGAGTGAGTGAGGGAATATGGGGGGTAAGAGGGGTGAGCAGGGGCAGTGTGTGTAAGTGGGGGGTAAGCAGGGGCAGTGTGGGTGATTGGGGGGCTAAGCAGGGGCAGTGTGGGTGAGTGGGGGGGCTAAGCAGGGGCAGTGGGGGTGAGTGGGGGCAGTGTGGGTGAGTAGGAGTTTAAGCAGGGGCAATGTGGGGAGTAAGGGCATACGGGGGGTAAGAGGGGTGAGGAGGGGCAGTGTGGGGGTAAGCAGGGGCAGTGTGGGTGAGTGGGGGGCTAAGCAGGGGCAGTGTAGGTGAGTGAGAGCAGTGTGGGTGAGTAGGGGGTAAGCAGGGGCAGTGTGGGGAGTGAGGGCATACGGGGGTAAGAGGGGTAGTCAGGGGCAGTGTGGGGATAAGCAGGGGCAGTGTGGTTGAGTGGGGGGGTAAGCAGGGGCAGTGTGGTAGAGTGGGGGAGTAATCAGGGGCATGAGAAGGGCAGTAGGAGGTGATTAGCAGTAGGGTGCATGGTGCAGCTCAGCCCCGCATTTTTCTCCTTGCAGCATGAAGGAGGAAAAATGAATGGGCGAGGGAGACAGAGTTTACATAGGGGCGTGATAATGGGCGTGACTGAGAGCCACTGCCCTTATGTGGTGGGAGTGTCCTCGGTCACACCCATTATGACGGCGTTTGTTAGCTCCACCCACCGCTGTCATGGAATGTCGTGGTGAGCGGAGGGGTAGCGGGAGGATGTGGCGGGGAAGCAGGTGAGCGGCGGGGGAGCGGGAGGATGTGGCAGGGGAGCGGGGGAGCAGCGGGCGGTGCGTGGAGCGGGCAGTGGTTGGGGTGTGGGAGTTTGTTGTGTCCGGCGCCCACTGGAGGAAGCCGTAAGAAGACGGAAGACGCTGGATGAAGAGGGAAGAGCGGCGGCGGGACAGCGGCAGCGGGACAGCGGAGGGATAAGTATACTAATATCTTCCTTTACAGGATTGCTACCCAAGGGGGGAACCTGTATACTGATCTGGGGGGGGCACTGTATACTGTATACATAGTATACAGTATACAGTGCTTCGCGTATAAGCCGAGGGGGGGGATTTTGGGCTGAAAAAGTCGGCTTATACGCGAGTATATACGGTATATACATTGTGGGAGTGAAAACGCCCGGCTTGCCTGCGCTTTGCAGGCTCGGGCTTTCTGTGTCCAGATCCATGAAAATCACGGACCAGGACACAGAAATGGCATCCAGAGGTCACCTCTGATGCTGTCCTTTCCTGTCTGTGGGTTCTGCAAAAAGAAGGATTCCCACAGACAGGAAAATAACGCTATGTGAAAGCAGCTTAAGAATCGCAACCTAGTATATACATCGTGACCTGACATACTGGTGTTAATTAGCAGCTAGGCATTAGTCAACAATAGTGTGCAAACATTCAACTCCAGTACTAATTGCTCAGGTATGAATCGTGGCACTCAATCCAAGAGGTGGGGCCCCTTAAGGAAAGCACACCCAAAACTGCAGAACTTTAACAGTGACTAGTCCAAGGTATGGGGACTCGGGTATCTGGGCCCTCTGCTGCGGTTGGGATGTCACTGATGGCCTGCCCAGACCCGTGGCTGGTGGTCAACTAAAAAAGGGGTAGTTGATGTGGGAATAAAAGTTTGTAAGTTTATCATGACGCCACTTGTGGTATCTGGTGATTGCACCAGCGTTGCGTGAGGCCCCCAGGGATGATGGATGAGCAGCTAGGTGTTGAAGATCCCCACAGGCAGAGCCGGATCCCTGGGGTATTTGGTGATGATGATGAGGGATGGAGCAGGGACTTGGCCGGGCTGTTGGATAATGGGACAGTCTCTGTGGATGGCAGGGCCTCGAGTAAGGAACTGACACACACGCCACTAGTTGTTCTTTACCTTTTACTGATGTTGATGCAGGTAAACGTCCAGAGCACTGCCGGGTGTTCAGGATGCACTTCTGGGTCTCCACAGTGAGTGGGTATAAGGCCTCCTTGTCTCTTTCCCCGTGTGTGTGAAGCCCCTGCCCCGTGTGAAACTTGGCTGGTCTCCTCTGCTCTCTCTGTAATCACCTGTGCTGTTGGCGGGACACCCTCTATGGACTACTGCTGTTCCTCTCTCTGCAGTGCCTGGCTCCCTGTTGAGTGACTGCGCAGATGCCCAGGAGACTGAAGTATCCACGGTATACCGGTGTTCTCTACTGGGCCGGGTGCTCTCCAATAGACTCGGACTCCGGTGTCCGGTGAGCTGTTTGGGTAAATCTAACGCTGGCTCCTCGGTTCCCACTTTGCTCTTTCTGTTCTCCTCGCCTTCCGACCCCAGTGTTGGGACTTGCAGGACTACTCGAAGGCTGTTCGGGGTAACTGGCTCGGGCCTAACGCAGCACCGACTACCAGTACGTTTTCACAGCTCTTGTAGCGTCTTCACACTCCAACTAACTCCACCCCCAGCACCAGTATTTATAGGGGATCTTGCCTAAGGGCAGCAAGTTGGGCTCCCCCTACTGTGCCGGGGTGGAAGGTATTGTTTGTGTCCATGTACCCACTGTGGAAACCCATCTGTGCTGTAGGTGAATCTGCGGTTACCTGTGTCAGCAGGGTGCCACAACAGCATCTCCCGCCATCTTACCTGTGCACTCTCATAGTCACGCAGCTCCACTGTCTCTGCAGTCCAAGTGGCACGCAGCTCCGCTGTCTAGATTCCACACCGCAGTTATTTGGTTTCTTCATGGATTCCCTGCAAGGCATGGCTGACCTCAACTCAGAGGATGATCTACCTAATCACCCTGGGTAAATTAAAAGAGAAAGGAAGCGCACATAGAGTAGTACCTCTATTATACAGGTCCCTCAGACCCCAAATGGTTAAACTCACCTGATGTAGTTGTGAGTGTCACAACTACAATAAAAGTACACAGGAGGTCGCTGCAGGCTCCCAGCTGAGAACTGAAGAATCCAGATAAGAGTGAAAAGAGCTGGGATAAGATGGCGCGCTGACCACAAAGATAAACACGGAGATAATCACACACTCTGTTTATTTTGCTTTTTTTTTTTTTTTTAAATCACACACTCTGTTTATTTTGCCTACACGTGTTTCATGGCTCATAGCCACTTCATCAGGGCATCAAGATCTTAAAACAATCAAGGATATATATACACACACAAGATAGTGTCATACTGTTTGTATGTGGCAAAATAAACAGAGTGTGTGATTAACTCTGTGCTTATCTTTGTGGTCAGTGCAGCATCTTATCCCAGCTCTTTTCACTCTTATCTGGATTAATCACCCTGGGGGCAGAAGGTAGGTCAGCCAAACTAGACCCAGAGTGACATCATGGAGAGGAGATGGAGAGTGAGACCTATGTCACCTGGAGCTCCACCACACTTCCTGATTTGGGCATCATCTGTAATGAGGTGCGGATCCAGTCCTGGGTTCCGATGCAAGCCGCAAACCCGAGGTGTGAGTTCCAGCAGTCAGGTGACTTTTACCATATGGCATCCGGGCCCTGAAGCAGCACATGTCAGACTGCAGATGATCTAGCCCTAGCTGTATGTATGACTACACTCTAGCTGCAGCTGGTGTTACAGCTCCATTGCTCAAGACTACCAGGACCAGCACCATGACCTTTATGGGGAACACGAGGAAGAGGAGCACCTACAAGGCAATGTATCCCAGCTGTGTGGATCACCTTCACCACCTCCGGAAGAATTCAACTGGGACAATGCCATGTGGGGACTCCTACCCCCTCCTAGCACCTATCCAACAAGGCATCAACTACCCCATCTCCTATGTCATTCATCGAGGAGATTCAGAATGCAGATGCCATCACCCGTGACTGTAAGGCAAATTACTCGAACAATGCACGAAAGGAAAGGTGGTATCATTTAAACAGGATAGGGGGTATGAGTTCCAAGTGTAATATAGCATTAAACATCGGTACTATGTCAACTGTGCCACCCTGCAGCGTGATGATCTTCCTCATAGATATTTATGTTGGAGATGAGGTCACATTTATGAGGGTGCAGGGCATGAACTATTGGTTTGTGGTTGGCGTATTCTTGGTTAGCACCGCAACTCAATTTCACAAGTGGCAGGTGGAGGCCGACTTAGAGAGAAGTTGCTATCGAGTGCAGTCAATGTCTCTCTGGGTTGGCCAGCCAGATGCACCCAAAGCCACACTGGCATAAACATGTTCCCAAAGATGGTCCTGGTACTACCCTAATGGGGGTGGTCATTCCGTAGTTCCTCCATCATCCTCTCCAGCTGTGGCAATGATGGAGAGTGATGGGGGGCAGGTAGTGGCAGAGAATGCACAGAGAGAAGCAGCGCCGGCGACCCCCCAAGACCGTCTGGCAGCATACTACCATTAAAAACTGTGCCAAACATCCAGGGCATCGATAAAAATGCAAGTAAACATGCCCAGTGGACCTTCCTAAAGGCATGTTGGTGGATCTGTGATACACTGACCCATCCATTACATGGCATAGATGTTTGGGACTTGTTTTATTTACAGGTTTTTGCTGTGTGGCACCCCAGAGTCCGGATGCCACAATGTCATTATCACCCTCTGGGGTAATGTCATACATGAGAGCAACAGAGGGTATCCGCACCATGCAAACCAAAACACACAACACCTTTCTGCCTCCAGGCCTAAAGGGGGAGATCTAAAATCCAGGTTCAGGGCAGCTCCCCTATAAATTCTGGTCTGGGGCGGAGTTAGTCGGTTCAGTTAGAGGTGGTATATCGGTCCATCACTTTCAATTCTGAATCTTACACGGGAAGCTTAAAACTGCAGGACATAGTTCATCTGAACGATATAGGAATGGAAATTTTCCTGTCGAGCATTCAAGACGGAATTGACCAAGCGTTACGATCTTTTATTGGTGGGGGTTGCAGCTCAGGCATTGGCCTTCACTCCTTGGAGGTGGAAAGAGTGGTCTGGTGAGAGCAATCCTGCACTTGGAGTCCAGTGGCAGAGTGTGTCTCACTCACGTTATCAGGCGGATTTGTTGTCTACCTTGTGCTGCGGCCAATAATTTTCCACAAAAGAAAAGTTAAAGTTATTGAGATTGGTGTTACATTAATACCTCTCATTAAAAGGTTAAAGTTATAATTGGTGTTGTGTTTTCATTGCACGGCACGAGAATAAAGTGTTGGGTCTTTGTCAGTCTTCTGCATGAGCACATTTGATGTCAGAATACCTTTAGTGCTCCTGTGGTATCCCAGTGCCCGTTCTACTGCTGTTGAGTGAAATAGCAGAAGATTTCTTTCACTGTGTCAGAAATACTTTGGGCTCTGTGTTAAGAAATTTGTCAAACGTTGTGATGTGATGTCCGTGCAGTGAGGACAGAGAGATGGATATTTTACATTGTATTTTGCTTCCATTTAATGGTCAATGTAAGTGTATGAACGTTAGATAATTCTCATAACTAGCTGCCATAGCAATGGTGGAAGGAGCCTCTACCTCAGGACTCTCACATAGCAATGGTGGGAGGAGCCTCTACCTCAGGTCTCTCACATAGCAATGGTGGGAGGAGCCTCTACCTCAGGCCTCACACATATCAATGGTGGGAGGAGCCTCTACTTCAGGCCTCTCACACATAGCAACAGTGGGAGGAGCCTCTACCTCAGGCCTCTCAGACTTTCTGGAACTGGTTCAACCAGGTTTTCAGTCTAGTCAGGAGAGAGAGAGGAAGCACTACTGCTCCCAGCATCGCTATCCAAGTCCATGCTGAGGGGACGTCATTTTCTACATTTAATTGCCTCCACAAAGAAGGGAAGCATTTTATAGCCAGGAGTGATAAGGCTAAACCAGTGTCTCCTGCATACTGGTTTATACTAGCTTCCAGTCTGAAGCATTGCAACTGGACTTCCATGCCACAAACTCTGTCTGCCCTACCTCCTGCAATAGGGAACAGTAAATCCAACATTGTGAGTAGCTCCAATCCCCATAGCCATGGGGAGCTGAGCCGTGAAGGTCCCTCCATCAGCATAGTATTATCTGGACTGTGCATAATATTAGCACTGCAAGTGAAAAGAACTGTACTCAAAATCCAAAGGAAAAGATTCAGCAGTAGGTCCCATGTTAAAAGGTCCACCTTTATTTACAACAGGGAAAAAACTACATCAGGGAGAGGTGTGGGATGTGTGGCACGACCAGGGGTGCACCGAGCCCCACTGCCGCCTGAGCCGCGGCACTGATTACGGGGTGGGGTGGGGGGGGTGCTGGTGGAGCCTGGGGCTGCCGCCCCTTCTGCAGTGACCGGCTCGCCACTGCCGCCTGAGCCGCGGCAGTGATTGCCGGCCGCTGCCGCGAGTACCGGGGGGGGGGGGTGGATGCTTTTGAAGCCTGCCGCCCCTTGTGTGCGTGTCCCCCCGCTGCCCGCCGCTTACCTGCGGTGAGCGGGATGAGCGGCCGGCGCCATGACAGGGGGAGGCTCTGTGCATGAGGCGCCGCCCCCTTCTGCACAGCCGCTCCCCCTGCCGGCTGCCGCCTGAATGACAGGGCTCACACTGTCCAATGGACGGTGCGGCCCTGGGCACGACAAACTTGTTTTGCACTACCTGGTGCTTCAGTCGGTCCCAGTTGGGATTTTGAATACTGTTTATTTTCTTGAAGCTAGCACTTGTTGTTTCAGAGATGATACAAGGAACTCCTCTACAGATCCAAGGAAATACCTCTGCAGAAAACTGTGAGTACTGCCAGAGTGTTTATCTTTGGAAGAGAACTCCCTAAATTTGCTTGTTTCAGGAGAAGAAAGCTCCATCTTTCATACACAAACTATCATGTGTATCCTATATGGTGAACCTCAGCTACTTTACCTTTGACAGACTGTATCCAATTATTCCCTGAAATAAAATGTTATGCTTTCAAGTTTACCATTGTGTCTGGCTGGCTATAATTGCATGAACATCACGGGTGCTACATCTGTAGTTCTGCACCCAGACATCACCACTACAGGAGCGTCCCTGGTGGTCATATACAACACCTGCACCCAGACATCACCACTACGGGAGCGCCCTGGAAGTCATATACAACACCTGCACCCAGACATCACCACTACAGTAGCGCCCCTGGGGGTCATATACACCACCTGCACCCAGACATCACCACTATAGGAGCACCCAGGCAGTCATAAAGAACACCTGCACCCAGACATCACTACTACAGGAGGAGTTCATTACAGCCCCCCACATTTGCTACCACACTGTATAATGGCCCCCACATTAGCTCCCAGACTGTACAATAGCCCCCTCATTAATTACCAAACTGTTTAATGACTGTATAAAAAAAAACCACATCAGTGGTGTAAGTGGAATCTGATGGACCCTGTTGTATGATTTGGATCTGCCCCTTATCCCCACCCTGCATGTTGGTCAGGTTTATCGGCCCTAGTAGCTTTCCAAATAGTAAAAGATAAGTGTTTGTCTGCCTTCCTTATGTAGTACTGTCCCCCATTCTGTACCTGGGCCCCTTCCAGGTATATATTTCCCCATCCTGGTATATACTGTATTTCCTCATCATGGAAAATATATCCCCCATCCTGGTATATATGTCCCCATCCTGGTATATGTGTCCCAAATTCTGATATATATGTCCCCCATCCTTGTATACAGTATATGTCTCCCATCCTGGAAAATGTATCCCCCATCCTGTTATATATGTCAGAAATCCTGGTATAAAAGTCCCCCATCCTTGTATATTTGTCACATTTCCTAGTATATATGTCCCTCCTCGTATATATTTCACCCATCCTGATACATATGTCACAAATCCTGGTATATATGTCCCTCATCCTGGTACTTGATCCCCCATCCTGGTATATATGACCCCATCCTGGTATATATATGCCCCATATTTGTATATATGTCACTCATCCTGATATATATGTTACAAATCCTGGTATACTGTATATGTCCCGATACTGGAATATATGTCACAAATCCTGGTAAATATGTCACACATCCTAGGTCATTGCTAATACATAAATACCCCATACTGATTCCATCCTGGTATAGATGTCCTTCATCCTGGTATATATATCTCAAATTCTGGCCCCATTCTGGTAAATATGTCCCGATGCTGGTGCATAAATACCACATGCTGGGCCAATCCTGGTATATATGTCCCCTTCCTGATATATATGTTCCCTGTTCTACATAAAAAAATAAATAACAGCATACACTACCGTTCAAATGTTTGGGGTCATTTAGAAATTTACTTATTTTTGAAAGAAAAGCACATTTTTTTTTCAATGAAGCTAACATTAAAGAGGTCCTGTCACCCCACTGCTGCTATGCTAACTGAATGCAGCACTAAATGCAGTGTGTCTGCTCAATTCAGGGAAGGGGTCCCCCATGTGTCTAGCCCCCCCAGTAAGCTGTTAAAAAAACTTGAGCATTGGTACTAAGACTGCTCCATGGTAATTTGTCCAGGTTTTTGGAAAATCTCCTAAGACAATATGGAACATATCTTCTTTCTTGGGTTCAACTACGGGAACAGGCATTTCAGGTGTCTTCAGGGTTTCAGGACACAATTTAAGGTGATCTCTCGATACTGCTGAGGTGGTTTTACCTTCATCCTTGCTGACTAGACGCACTTTTGTGTTGTCAAAGTTTGATGGGAGAACAGTGTATGGTGTTGGTTCCCATTGGTCATCTAATTTGTTGGTGTGTCTTTTCCTTTTAGGCTGAAGGCACACTGAGCTGTCCGTGGTCCAGAAGCTCTAGCATGATATTACTATAATATCACGCTGGAGCTTCAGAACCAGGGACAGCGGTTGCCATGGTACGCTTTTTGCACACGCAATTGGCATAAGTAACATGGACAGCTCACGATCCTATGAGCTGATATGCTGATGGTACACTACACCAATTGCGTTGAGGACCACGGACAGCTCAGTGCAGGAGATGAGCGGCTTCACAGTAATGTAAAATAAGCCGACAATTGCCGGGATCATTAAATTAAAGGTATTAACCCCTGCACTGTCAGGATGTGTTGTCACTATGTCTACACAAAGTGTATACAGTCTGTGTACACATGATGGCAGCACACTAACTGCATTTTAACCCTTCTAACACCGGCTTTTATTAGCCGCATCTGCAGGTTCTATGCCAACATATAGCGCAGAGCCTGCAGAGGGGGGTAAAATGTTAATAAACAATAACACACAGCACTTTATTATTTAAATTTCTGAGTTTTTTTAAACAATAACGTTTAAGCGCTGCTGTGACAGCGCTGGAACATTAATGATTACTGTACTGGTAAAGCGGTAGATTCAAACTCGCCAACAGTTGGCGAGTTTAAATTCACCGCAAATGCTATCTGCAGTCCTTCAGGACCACGGACAGCATCACAATCACACACACCACACACGCACTCACAACTTACACTCGCAGCACACTCACATGAATATAGGCAGGCACATTCACCACACGCACCACACTCGCACCACACACACCCAAAAACACGCATATCATGCGCATCACTGTCATGCATCAAACACGCTCCGTATTTGCTGCACGACAGTGTGCCTCCAGCCTTAAGCACTTACCAGGTTGCAATGGAGTTGCTTGGGCATGTTGATTGCAGGTTCTCTACTGCCTTTCTCTAGCTTGCTGGAGACTCTTCTCAAAGCATTCTTGAACTTGGCGATTTTTTTGCTGGCGTAGGGTATCCCAACTGGCTTCTGGAGCTTCTGCGTCAGGTTTGAGAATTCCCATATCCAAATCAATTGGCAGCTTACCGGGTCTTGCTCTCATGAGATAAGCCGGAGTGCAATTGGTTGAACTCACCTGGACACAGTTGTGCAAGTCTGCCAGGTTTGGTAACTTCTCTGGCCATTGGTTACTTTCTGATGCTGTTAAGGTCTTCAAGAGGTCAATTACTATGTGGTTCATCTTCTCACATAAACCATTTTTTTGAGGATGAAAAGGTGTTGTGTGGATCTTCTTGCATCCATACATGTTACAGAATTCTTGGAACACCTCTGCTTCAAAGGCTGGACCTTGATCTGCTACGACCTGCTTAGGGTAACCATGGGGTCTGCAAAAGTACATCTGGAATGCCTTTGCTGCGGTTCTTGCCATGAAATCCTTCACTGGCACCACTATTAGGAAACAGGAATAGTGGTCCACTATCATCAAGGCGTAGACATAGCCAGATCTGCTTGGTGTTAAGGCTACTAATTCCAGGGGTTGCTTGGTGATTATGGACTGGAGCTCTCTGGCTTTCTTGATTCTTCCTTCTCAGGTTGCACAGGCCACACTTTCTACATCATTCTTCAATTGATCTTCGCATGCCAACACAGTAGAATCTTTCTCTTCCAACTTCCAACTTCTTCCATCCAAAATGCCCTGCACCGTCATGGTAGGCTTCCAAGACCATTTTGACATCTCTCTTGGGTACAATGATTTGCCAGACCTATTCATGAGTCTTGGGGTTGGTATATCTTCTGCACAACTTACTTTGATACAGGAATAGTTTATTTCTTTCCTTCCACAACTGCTGAGCTTCAACTGGAGTATTCTTACCAGGAAACGCACCCTACTGCATCAGCTATTCCTTGACTAGCTTCACAGTCGGGTCACTGTCCTGTGTCTCAGCCCATCCGTGATGTGGTAATGGGTTGAGTTGCCTGCTGATTCTTCTGGTACATACCTGTTCTGTACTGGGATGCTCTAGGGCAGGGGTCTCAAACTCCAGGCCTCGAGGGCCGCACACAGTCCAGGTTTTCAGGATTTCCTTAGAATTTGACAGTTGGTAACTTTATTACCAGCTGTCAAATGCTATGCAAATCCTGAAAACCTGGACTGTGTGCGACCCTCGAGGTCTGGAGTTTGAGACCCCTGCTCTAAGGCAATGAAAGGCCGGTAGCTCTATTTCTTTCAGCTCCTCTGTTTCTTCTTCTACGTCTTCTAGGTGCGGCATCCAGGTTATAGCATCTGCATTTCCATTCTTACGACCTGCTCTATACTTGATGGTGAAATTGTAGTTAACAGCCGGGCTATCCATCGCTGCTCCAGCGCACCTAGTTTTGCAGAGTCCAGGTGGGTAAGCGGGTTGTTATCTGTATAGATGGTAAAGCAAGATAATGCCAGCTGCCAGATAATGTTTGAAACGTTCTGTTACAGCCCAGACTACTGCCAGTAGTTCTAACTTGAAGGAACTGTAATTCTCCGGGTTTCTTTCGGTAGGACGGAGCTTTTTACTTGCAAGGGCTATTACTCTCTCTTTACCCTCTTGCACTTCAGACAGTAGTGCTCCCAATCCCATGTTGCTGGCATCCGTGTACAGAATGAAGGGTTGATGGTAATCAGGGTATGCCAGGATTTCATTCCCTGTCAGGGCCCACTTCAACTGCTTGAAGTACTCTTCCTTTTCATCACTCCACTGGAAAGGAGGAGTCCGGGCCAGAGACTTCTTAGACTGTCCTACCAGGATGTCTTGTAGGGGGGCTGCCAGCTTTGTAAACCCCTTGATGAACCTTCTATAATAGCCAACCAGTCCCAGGAATTGCCTCACCTCTTTCACGACGGTGGGTCTTGGCCAATCCCTTATCACGGTAACCTTCTCAGGATCTGGTGCTACACCTTCAGAGCTTACTACATGGCCGAGGTACTGTACCTTTGGTTTTAGCAGGTGACACTTGGATGGCTTTGTTTTCATACCATAACCGGACAAGGCTTTAAACACTTCTGCCAAGTGTTGCAGATGCTCTTCATACGTCTTGGAGTAAACTTTGACATCATCCAGGTACAGGAGAACAGTTTCGAAGTTCTTGTGTCCTAGGTAGTACTCCATTAGTCTCTGGAATGTACCGGGTGCATTGCAGAGACCAAACGGCATACAATTGAACTCGCAGAGGCCCATCGGCGTGGTAAACGCTGTCTTCTAACGGTCTGCCTCTGCCACAGGTACTTGCCAATACCCATTAGTCAGATCTAATGTGGAAAAGTAGTTAGCAGATTTTAATGCAGCTAATGATTCCTCAATTCTTGGTAATGGGTATGCATCCTTGTGTGTAATGCGATTGATCTGCCGGTAATCTACGCACATCCTCATGGTCCTATCCTTCTTTTTAACTAGCACTAAACTAGCTGCCCAGGGGCTACAACTTTCTCTTATTACCCCTGCTTCCTTCATCACTTTCAGCATATCCTTTGCTCATTGGTAGTGAGTGGGTGGTACGGGTCTATACCTCTCCTTAATAGGTAGATGATTACCTGTGGGTATGTTGTTTTCTACCCCTTTGATCTGCCCAAAACCTAGAGGGTGTTTACTGAAGATCTGTTCATACTTTCTCACTACCCGGTATACTCCATGCTTTTGATGGGAGGGTTTAGAACTAGTACCTACATGTAGCTTTTGGCACCAATCCTCCAGCTTTCCCTCTGAGCCATTGCACTCCCTTGGGTTTGATGTATTGGCACTCAACTACTCCTCTTGCCGTCAGTACAGTGGGCCTACTGTCTGAGTACACGGGTCCAACCAGGGCCTGATAATCTTGCCCTCTAAAGCCTACTGCAGCTCTACACTAGACCAACATTTCAGTTTTGGGAGGTATCACAATGGGTATCGGGTCAGTTACGCTTGCACTACTAATTTCTCCTCTACACAACGCTATCTGCTGTCTCATCATTAACGCTGTGATTTCCTTCTGTAGGATTCGCTGTTGCCCGGAATAGGCTGTCGAAGCAGTCTGCGTAAAACAACAATAACTTTTGCAAGACAACTTTCTTTTACATTCATTCCTAGCTGAATAGTTGGATTACGTTCATGCCGGTCAACATCAACAATTATCACCCCTTGATCTTTTAATTCTACTCTCCCAACTTTAATAGTCATTTCTTTAAACCCAATCTGTGGTACTGGTTTACCATTGCTAGCCAATGTATTAAAGATATCATCTGGACCACGCGTAATGTCTAAATCACCCCAGTATTGTTTATAAAGAATATGAGGTATGGAAGTTATCTGCGAGCCGGTGTCCAGTAGAGCATTCAGGGAATGCCATCCAGCATGACAGGTATGATTGGACGTCCTCCCACGTTCCTGTTCCACCAACTTGGTGGACCTTGCAAGTTTACTCCTGGGGGGCGGCACGCTTCCCCAGGGGATCCTCGTTTAAAGCACACGCCCTGGCAAAGTGGCCTGGTTCTCTGCAGCGGCAACAAATGGGCTGTCCATCCGGGTGGTAGCGGTCACTGGGATACCTCCTGGGTCTCACCCTCAGGTCGCTGGATACCTCCTGAGTCTCATCCACGGGACATCCTCTCTGCTTGTAGCCAACTCAATCTTTTGCACGGCCTTGGATCCACGCAGCTCCTGTATAGCCTTGGCCATCTCAGTTACAGTTTTAGTTAAGGCTTCAATCTTTTGGTTTAGAGCCTCAATGGTGATGGGCTCCTGAGGCTTAGCACTAGCCCCTGACATGGCTGCTAGGATTTGCACTCCTGGTTGCTGGTATGCTGCAGCTAAGCATTGGGCAGTGTCTATATCATGAGGCTCTTCTGCCTGCAATATGAGAATTGCCCTTTCTTTAAATTGTATAAAGTTCAAATCTGGGTTCTGTATAGCCAACATCTGCAGCCGTCCTCTATGAGAAGGAAATAAGAGTCCATCAACAAATTGGTCAATCAGCAATTTATCTCCCCCCTGTGCCAAGGCGGGTTCTGCCTGTTTGAGCACCCTGAGCGCCTCTTGTAAGTTCAATGCAAAATCTCTCACACTCTCTTGTGGTTTCTGCCGGCACCCAAAGAACGTCATTTTTGCTCTTGCATCTACACTGGTCTCAAAGGTATCTTTGAGACTGGCCATTACATGTTCCACAGTGTCTTTGTCATCATCCGACCAGGACTTTGTTTCTCGCTGCGTGTGACCAGTTAACTGTCCCATGAGGATGCTGACACGCTGGCCCTCCGTCAGTGGGTATATACTGTTGTAGCTATCTAGTTTTTCTTTAAAGTCAGTGAGGGTAATGGTCTCCTGCGTATTGTGGCAGCCACGTCGCTACCGGGGTGTACGGCATCAGGAAAGGCATGATCGGTGACATCCTTTGAGATGCAGCACCGCCGGGTGCTCTGTCTGCTCTGGGGGCAATACCATCCACTTGCTGCACGGGCTCTCTTGGCTGCGCCCCCTTAGTTAATTCTGATCCTTCCAGTCTTCTACTTCCGTCGGGGTGTAAAACTTTTGTTCCGTGTCGGGACAGGGTTTATCGTCCCCACCAGATGTCATCAGAACGTAGGTTGGGCCTCGTTTCGTGCTCTTTGGAGGGTACCGCCCACGATGATATGCCCCTTCTGCTTCCCGCGCGCCGCGCGACAACAATGGCGACAGTCCAAAACACGTATTTCACAAAATTCACGGCACACAGTACCCGGTTTAACGGGCATGGAATCCTGTTTGTGATGCCAGGAACTGAGGTGCTCCTAGACCGTGGGGTACTCAGGAACTGGATCGCTGCTACTGTTGCTGGGGAGTCACGGGGGTTGTGACCCGGTCCTGTGGCACGGGCGTCAGTTGAAAAAGGGGATATGCACAGGGGAGGTTGTCGTGACGCCACCCGTGGTATGTGGTCAGTGGGGAACACCGCTGCTGCAGAACATCCGGGGATAATGGGTAGCAGCTGAGATGGGACGGGTCTCCACAGGTAAAGCCAGTCCCCGGGGCAGTGTAAATAGTCTATGTATGGGATGCAGGGTGACGGGCTCAAGGAATAGGCAGGCTTACAGTTTGTAATTTTCTCAGTCCTTTACTGGAGCAGATGGTAAAAGCTGTCCACAGAGACTTGAGAGCAACTTTGGGTTATTCTCACCCAACCTGGTCTTTGGCTCCCTTACTGTGCCTGCAATTTGGCTTCTGCTGCTGCTTAAGCTTAAGCCCTGTCTTGTCCTGTGTTGTACTGGTATGACAGGTGTGGCGCCCCTGCAACTTAAGCTTAAGCCATGTCTTGTCCTGTGTTGTACTGGTATGACAGGTATGGCGCCCCTGCGACCAGGGTGGCCACAGGTAAGAACTGCAGCCAGGGAGGTGGCGACAGTTTTCTACAAACACTTTCACAAACACGTACAAAAACTACTAGAAAAAAAGCAGCATCAGAAAAAACTTACCATCCATGCCAAAGACAAAAAACCAAAAGCACTTACAGGACGCAGTCAGAGCCCAATTGTGGAGCAAGCCCAGCTGCTGGCTGATGAGTCGCCTCTACCAGCAAAATGTGGGAGGCGACCTGCCATGCATACACTAGGCCTGCATAGAGCACCATTCACACTGATACATATGATGCAGAGTGTCTGAAAGCTACCCAACCGCTCCGCTGCCTGAGCATTGGGCCGCACAGTACGATGCTTCTGCACCACTGGATGAACGGCGCCCCTATGGGCCCAACTGCGCCCTGGATGGATAAAAAAGTGCAAAAGTTTTTTATATGATAAATAAAAAAAAAAACCTTTATAGATGGGATTTTGGTTCATGTGTTGGCCCAAGACATTTAAGCTGATGACCCACGATCAAGGGATCCCATGCTCACCAGTCCTAACAAAATTGTACAAAAACTACTAGAAAAAAAGCAGCATCAGAAAAAACTTACCATCCATGCCAAAGACAAAAAACCAAAAGCACTTACAGGACGCAGTCAGAGCCCAATTGTGGAGCAAGCCCAGCTGCTGGCTGATGAGTCGCCTCTACCAGCAAAATGTGGGAGGCGACCTGCCATGCATACACTAGGCCTGCATAGAGCACCATTCACACTGATACATATGATGCAGAGTGTCTGAAAGCTACCCAACCGCTCCGCTGCCTGAGCATTGGGCCGCACAGTACGATGCTTCTGCACCACTGGATGAACGGCGCCCCTATGGGCCCAACTGCGCCCTGGATGGATAAAAAAGTGCAAAAGTTTTTTATATGATAAATAAAAAACCTTTATAGATGGGATTTTGGTTCATGTGTTGGCCCAAGACATTTAAGCTGATGACCCACGATCAAGGGATCCCATGCTCACCAGTCCTAACAAAATTGTACAAAAACTACTAGAAAAAAAGCAGCATCAGAAAAAACTTACCATCCATGCCAAAGACAAAAAACCAAAAGCACTTACAGGACGCAGTCAGAGCCCAATTGTGGAGCAAGCCCAGCTGCTGGCTGATGAGTCGCCTCTACCAGCAAAATGTGGGAGGCGACCTGCCATGCATACACTAGGCCTGCATAGAGCACCATTCACACTGATACATATGATGCAGAGTGTCTGAAAGCTACCCAACCGCTCCGCTGCCTGAGCATTGGGCCGCACAGTACGATGCTTCTGCACCACTGGATGAACGGCGCCCCTATGGGCCCAACTGCGCCCTGGATGGATAAAAAAGTGCAAAAGTTTTTTATATGATAAATAAAAAACCTTTATAGATGGGATTTTGGTTCATGTGTTGGCCCAAGACATTTAAGCTGATGACCCACGATCAAGGGATCCCATGCTCACCAGTCCTAACAAAATTGTACAAAAACTACTAGAAAAAAAGCAGCATCAGAAAAAACTTACCATCCATGCCAAAGACAAAAAACCAAAAGCACTTACAGGACGCAGTCAGAGCCCAATTGTGGAGCAAGCCCAGCTGCTGGCTGATGAGTCGCCTCTACCAGCAAAATGTGGGAGGCGACCTGCCATGCATACACTAGGCCTGCATAGAGCACCATTCACACTGATACATATGATGCAGAGTGTCTGAAAGCTACCCAACCGCTCCGCTGCCTGAGCATTGGGCCGCACAGTACGATGCTTCTGCACCACTGGATGAACGGCGCCCCTATGGGCCCAACTGCGCCCTGGATGGATAAAAAAGTGCAAAAGTTTTTTATATGATAAATAAAAAACCTTTATAGATGGGATTTTGGTTCATGTGTTGGCCCAAGACATTTAAGCTGATGACCCACGATCAAGGGATCCCATGCTCACCAGTCCTAACAAAATTGTACAAAAACTACTAGAAAAAAAGCAGCATCAGAAAAAACTTACCATCCATGCCAAAGACAAAAAACCAAAAGCACTTACAGGACGCAGTCAGAGCCCAATTGTGGAGCAAGCCCAGCTGCTGGCTGATGAGTCGCCTCTACCAGCAAAATGTGGGAGGCGACCTGCCATGCATACACTAGGCCTGCATAGAGCACCATTCACACTGATACATATGATGCAGAGTGTCTGAAAGCTACCCAACCGCTCCGCTGCCTGAGCATTGGGCCGCACAGTACGATGCTTCTGCACCACTGGATGAACGGCGCCCCTATGGGCCCAACTGCGCCCTGGATGGATAAAAAAGTGCAAAAGTTTTTTATATGATAAATAAAAAACCTTTATAGATGGGATTTTGGTTCATGTGTTGGCCCAAGACATTTAAGCTGATGACCCACGATCAAGGGATCCCATGCTCACCAGTCCTAACAAAATTGTACAAAAACTACTAGAAAAAAAGCAGCATCAGAAAAAACTTACCATCCATGCCAAAGACAAAAAAACCAAAAGCACTTACAGGACGCAGTCAGAGCCCAATTGTGGAGCAAGCCCAGCTGCTGGCTGATGAGTCGCCTCTACCAGCAAAATGTGGGAGGCGACCTGCCATGCATACACTAGGCCTGCATAGAGCACCATTCACACTGATACATATGATGCAGAGTGTCTGAAAGCTACCCAACCGCTCCGCTGCCTGAGCATTGGGCCGCACAGTACGATGCTTCTGCACCACTGGATGAACGGCGCCCCTATGGGCCCAACTGCGCCCTGGATGGATAAAGAAGTGCAAAAGTTTTTTATATGATAAATAAAAAACCTTTATAGATGGGATTTTGGTTCATGTGTTGGCCCAAGACATTTAAGCTGATGACCCACGATCAAGGGATGCCATGCTCACCAGTCCTAACTGTTCATCAAGTGGTGCAGAAGCATCGTACTGTGCGGCCCAATGCTCAGGCAGCGGAGCGGTTGGGTAGCTTTCAGACACTCTGCATCATATGTATCAGTGTGAATGGTGCTCTATGCAGGCCTAGTGTATGCATGGCAGGTCGCCTCCCACATTTTGCTGGTAGAGGCGACTCATCAGCCAGCAGCTGGGCTTGCTCCACAATTGGGCTCTGACTGCGTCCTGTAAGTGCTTTTGGTTTTTTGTCTTTGGCATGGATGGTAAGTTTTTTCTGATGCTGCTTTTTTTCTAGTAGTTTTTGTACAATTTTGTTAGGACTGGTGAGCATGGGATCCCTTGATCGTGGGTCATCAGCTTAAATGTCTTGGGCCAACACATGAACCAAAATCCCATCTATAAAGGTTTTTTATTTATCATATAAAAAACTTTTGCACTTTTTTATCCATCCAGGGCGCAGTTGGGCCCATAGGGGCGCCGTTCATCCAGTGGTGCAGAAGCATCGTACTGTGCGGCCCAATGCTCAGGCAGCGGAGCGGTTGGGTAGCTTTCAGACACTCTGCATCATATGTATCAGTGTGAATGGTGCTCTATGCAGGCCTAGTGTATGCATGGCAGGTCGCCTCCCACATTTTGCTGGTAGAGGCGACTCATCAGCCAGCAGCTGGGCTTGCTCCACAATTGGGCTCTGACTGCGTCCTGTAAGTGCTTTTGGTTTTTTGTCTTTGGCATGGATGGTAAGTTTTTTCTGATGCTGCTTTTTTTCTAGTAGTTTTTGTACAATTTTGTTAGGACTGGTGAGCATGGGATCCCTTGATCGTGGGTCATCAGCTTAAATGTCTTGGGCCAACACATGAACCAAAATCCCATCTATAAAGGTTTTTTATTTATCATATAAAAAACTTTTGCACTTTTTTATCCATCCAGGGCGCAGTTGGGCCCATAGGGGCGCCGTTCATCCAGTGGTGCAGAAGCATCGTACTGTGCGGCCCAATGCTCAGGCAGCGGAGCGGTTGGGTAGCTTTCAGACACTCTGCATCATATGTATCAGTGTGAATGGTGCTCTATGCAGGCCTAGTGTATGCATGGCAGGTCGCCTCCCACATTTTGCTGGTAGAGGCGACTCATCAGCCAGCAGCTGGGCTTGCTCCACAATTGGGCTCTGACTGCGTCCTGTAAGTGCTTTTGGTTTTTTGTCTTTGGCATGGATGGTAAGTTTTTTCTGATGCTGCTTTTTTTCTAGTAGTTTTTGTACAATTTTGTTAGGACTGGTGAGCATGGGATCCCTTGATCGTGGGTCATCAGCTTAAATGTCTTGGGCCAACACATGAACCAAAATCCCATCTATAAAGGTTTTTTATTTATCATATAAAAAACTTTTGCACTTTTTTATCCATCCAGGGCGCAGTTGGGCCCATAGGGGCGCCGTTCATCCAGTGGTGCAGAAGCATCGTACTGTGCGGCCCAATGCTCAGGCAGCGGAGCGGTTGGGTAGCTTTCAGACACTCTGCATCATATGTATCAGTGTGAATGGTGCTCTATGCAGGCCTAGTGTATGCATGGCAGGTCGCCTCCCACATTTTGCTGGTAGAGGCGACTCATCAGCCAGCAGCTGGGCTTGCTCCACAATTGGGCTCTGACTGCGTCCTGTAAGTGCTTTTGGTTTTTTGTCTTTGGCATGGATGGTAAGTTTTTTCTGATGCTGCTTTTTTTCTAGTAGTTTTTGTACAATTTTGTTAGGACTGGTGAGCATGGGATCCCTTGATCGTGGGTCATCAGCTTAAATGTCTTGGGCCAACACATGAACCAAAATCCCATCTATAAAGGTTTTTTATTTATCATATAAAAAACTTTTGCACTTTTTTATCCATCCAGGGCGCAGTTGGGCCCATAGGGGCGCCGTTCATCCAGTGGTGCAGAAGCATCGTACTGTGCGGCCCAATGCTCAGGCAGCGGAGCGGTTGGGTAGCTTTCAGACACTCTGCATCATATGTATCAGTGTGAATGGTGCTCTATGCAGGCCTAGTGTATGCATGGCAGGTCGCCTCCCACATTTTGCTGGTAGAGGCGACTCATCAGCCAGCAGCTGGGCTTGCTCCACAATTGGGCTCTGACTGCGTCCTGTAAGTGCTTTTGGTTTTTTGTCTTTGGCATGGATGGTAAGTTTTTTCTGATGCTGCTTTTTTTCTAGTAGTTTTTGTACAATTTTGTTAGGACTGGTGAGCATGGGATCCCTTGATCGTGGGTCATCAGCTTAAATGTCTTGGGCCAACACATGAACCAAAATCCCATCTATAAAGGTTTTTTATTTATCATATAAAAAACTTTTGCACTTTTTTATCCATCCAGGGCGCAGTTGGGCCCATAGGGGCGCCGTTCATCCAGTGGTGCAGAAGCATCGTACTGTGCGGCCCAATGCTCAGGCAGCGGAGCGGTTGGGTAGCTTTCAGACACTCTGCATCATATGTATCAGTGTGAATGGTGCTCTATGCAGGCCTAGTGTATGCATGGCAGGTCGCCTCCCACATTTTGCTGGTAGAGGCGACTCATCAGCCAGCAGCTGGGCTTGCTCCACAATTGGGCTCTGACTGCGTCCTGTAAGTGCTTTTGGTTTTTTGTCTTTGGCATGGATGGTAAGTTTTTTCTGATGCTGCTTTTTTTCTAGTAGTTTTTGTACAATTTTGTTAGGACTGGTGAGCATGGGATCCCTTGATCGTGGGTCATCAGCTTAAATGTCTTGGGCCAACACATGAACCAAAATCCCATCTATAAAGGTTTTTTATTTATCATATAAAAAACTTTTGCACTTTTTTATCCATCCAGGGCGCAGTTGGGCCCATAGGGGCGCCGTTCATCCAGTGGTGCAGAAGCATCGTACTGTGCGGCCCAATGCTCAGGCAGCGGAGCGGTTGGGTAGCTTTCAGACACTCTGCATCATATGTATCAGTGTGAATGGTGCTCTATGCAGGCCTAGTGTATGCATGGCAGGTCGCTTCCCACATTTTGCTGGTAGAGGCGACTCATCAGCCAGCAGCTGGGCTTGCTCCACAATTGGGCTCTGACTGCGTCCTGTAAGTGCTTTTGGTTTTTTGTCTTTGGCATGGATGGTAAGTACTTTCACAAACACACCTACAGACACAAGACCCAACCAGGAGCCCGGGACTCTAGGCAGGCAAGGGGTGGTATGGCAAGTCACAGTGGGTGGGACGTAGGCAAGGTGACGGACTGGGTACATAAGGGGAATACCAGGAAGCAGCAGTAGTAGGCCAGAGGGTGCCGAGCAGCAAAGACTGAGTAGGCCAGAGGGTGCTGAGCAGCAAAGACCGAGTAGCCCAGAGGGTGCCGAGCAGTAAAGACCAAGAGGAGCTGAGCACCGGACCAGTGCAGCTGGATCCAGGGAAAACGGCAGCGGTGCCAGAGGACGACTGAAAGGAGAGGATCCCCTATGGCGTCGTAGTCACACGGGTAGAAAAGAGCCTGGTGATTCCCTGAAACATAGGGACACTGGAAGGCTAGGCTGGGACCAGAGAGTCGGCTCTGAGGTGACCGTAGCTACAAGTCGGATCACAGACATACCGACCAAGAGCTCAGATCCAAGTCTGATCTCCCAACACACGTGCAGGAGGTACAGTGACATATAGGGCTCAGAGCTTGCTACCCACACATAGGGAGAAGCCAAACAAGAACCCGAATCACCTACCTTACAGCACACTGGGGAAGAGAAGTTTCAAAGAGCTTGAAAGGAATCAAGCAGGAGAAGGGTCTAAGGCAGGAACCTGGCTATAGAAGGGTTAATTGACTGTGTGGAGTTAACTGTGGGGAACAGCTTTGTACACCGGCTGAATTATGAACTGTACTATGGAAGAACTTAAGTAAAACCCGGTGAACCCTGCCAGTGTCTCCAGTGTGTGATTTCCTGCATGTTGAACTGTTATATTCACCCTGTCAGGAGCAGCCCGACCCATGGCGGGCTCATCCATCTGGCTGCAGCACCATCCATCCTCCTGGCCGAAGCAAGCAGCAGCGGTGGTCCCCTATTGACCACAACCTGTGGGTGGTGTCATCACAGTCACGACAATCCCTGTAAATACCCCCTTTTAATTGTGTGCTTGGGACACGGTCCGGACCAAGACCGCCATGATAACCCCCCATGATACACCGGTCCGGTACCAAGTAGCCGGTCCCAGTGGGCTCCACACAGGCAACTCGAGTCCTTTACTTATACCTTGTTCCTAGGTGTCAGTGTCTCTAAACTCTCTCTCCGTTGTTGTGTCTGTGGGTAGAGTGGCTGGGAATCTGAAACCCCCACCGTCTGGTATTGACTGCCGGGATGTGTGACCCTGCACAGTATCGGACTCCGGACTCCGTTCTATGTGCCTTTTTTCTGGGCTGAGCACAGAGTTGCTCAGCCTCCCAGGTGTGTTCCTCCTCCTTTCCTCAGTCCCTAGCCTTAGGCCTGGAGTTAGTCAGTGGACCTTGGGACGAGCTTTGCACAGCTCTTTTACACCCAGGTTTTCTTCACAGTCGTCCCAGGTACTGTACTCTTCACAGCCCTCTCAGGAACTGAACTAAACTGGCTCCTCCCAGACCAGAATATATAGGGGAGTTCACCTTGAACCTGGGCTTGGTCTCCCCCTTCTGGCCTGGAGGTGTTGGTGTTGTGTGTTTGTTGCCTGATGAGAATACCCTTTGTTGCTCTCTTGTGACACCACCACTCGGGGGCAGTGATGACAGTGCGGCACTTTGACCCAGGGGTGCCACATATACTCACCTAATCCTGGTTCCTGATGGGTCCTGCATGGGCAGACCATCGTGCTGCCAAAGCACACACAGGGCATCAGAGTCGTGGTACTGTGTGATGATGTCACCACATGGGACGCTGACATCCTGTGCATGCAGGGCCGCACCGTCCATTGGACAGTGTGAGCCCTGTCATTCAGGCGGCAAGAGACAGGGGGAGCGGCAGTGTAAAAGGGGGTGGCACCTCATGCACACAGCCTCCCCCTGTCATGGCGCCGGCCCGCTCACCCCGCTCACCGCAGGTAAGCGGCGACCCGCCGGAGGAGCAATATAGAAGGGGCGGCAGCGCTGGGCTTCACCAGCACCCCCCCCCCGGTAATCACTGCCGCGGCTCAGGCGGCAGTGGCGACCCGCCGGGGGAGCAATATAGAAGGGGCGGCAACGCTGGGCTCCACCAGCAACCCCCTCCCCCCCCGGTAATCACTGCCGCGGCTCAGGCGGCAGTGGGGCTTGGTGCACCCCTGTGTGCATGTGCTGTCATCCACAGAGAGTGGCAGTGCATGGAGATTGTGCCTCTCTGCTCTACTGCAGTGTTTATATAGTTGATTTGAACACACCAATATAGTTAACAGTGGTAGTAGCTCCAGAGGCCCCTGTGATTGCTGGACCTGGTACGACCGCCCCGTCTGCCTTCTCAGAAGACACTACTGGTCTTGAATATTCATGACTACCCGGCAGCAGGCATACTAGACCATTAGTTATAATCTCTTGTTGATAAAACAATGATTTTATGAAAACTGCACTGAGCAGCCCAGTAAGTGACACAGCGCTGGAATCAGGATCTCTTCCTACATTATGCTGCTCTCAGGTCAGGTGGCAAAGACCTGGTGACACCCTTTACATCCAGAGCTGGTGTTGGCATTAGAACTTTGGGCTGGCAGATTGTTATATGGAGACTGGTAGTAAAACTCTCCATTGGTTAGCACCTATATGATTTAGTCCTGGACCTGCACTGTGGGAATCACTGATGAACCCAATATAATGCTGCTTCTATTAATCCAGGAATCTCCACTGAACAATCAGGACTGGAGAGAAAAAGCCCAGCCGGAATGATTTTCTGCTGCTGCCATCTGGGTCATTGATGGTCCCAATGGGACCATGAGTTTTGCATATTGGGGGGCTGAGACTGACCAATCCGGACTGGGATGCAGGAGGACGTGGCAGGAATAAGAATTAGGAGAAGAAAAGAGAGGGAGGGGACAGGGAAGGAGCACGCGTGTCTCAGTACTACTGCAGACAGAGTTGCAGATACCCGGGCGAGGACAGCAGGAGCGGCACCTCCACGGGCAGGTAAGCTGTGCCCACCTATGCTCTGTGGTGGTCCCTGGGCAGAGCTGGGTGGCTGGGGCGATGCGGGCAGCCCTCCCCTCTGACAGCTCTACTAGACTCGTAGTTTGTGCACGGATTCTGCAGCATCAGCTCCACCTGCCCTTCCCCCATCTGTCCAATCTAGTGCAGAAGAAGGCTGGGGAGGAAGCAGGATGGCATCATCATAGGAACTTCAGGGGGATGCCACCCGCTTAGTGGGCACTGCAGAGAACAAACAGCCGCAGCGCGACAAACTTATGCGGCATGCGACGTCTGCAGAAAGGTGAAGAGCTGAGATCTGCGGCTGGCAGCAGCTGGGAGCTGTCCATGGTGCTGCCAATGGGATCAGCAATGCAGGATTGTGCGGAGCCCGAGGGATGCTGGACTTCCAAGTGTAGGGGTGACTTTGCTGATCAGCAGTAACTTGCCTGATTGGCTGGAGGGCTCTCAGTACACGGCTATGGCAGATGCATTGCTCAGCAGTGTTCTCTGGTCTGCATAGGTGGGATACTGCGGGTGGAGAGTGCATCATTCTACAGCAGCACTTGGTGCAGGGATTCCTTATACTGTGGGTGGACAGCAGCTCCTCTGTATGATGGATGTTTGATTAGGGGAATACAGCACACTGATCATTAGCTTTTGGTGGATGTTCACACTATAAAACTCTGAGACATGAATGGATTATTTAACAATCTTATCTCATATGATAGATGGCCCAGACACCTGCTGTGCTGTGCTCTCATCCGCAGATTGTAAAATAAATACATAAAATCTTAATGTGATGCGTAGCCGTAACTTGGCGGCCTTGCCCCACTTATCCAGGTCCTAACGTGGCGACCTTGCCCCACTCATCCAGGTCCTAACTTGGCGGCCTTGCCCCACTCATCCAGGTCCTAACGTGGCGGCCTTGCCCCACTCATCCAGGTCCTCACTTGGCGGCCTTGCCCCACTCATCCAGGTCCTAACGTGGCGGCCTTGCCCCACTCATCCAGGTCCTAACTTGGCGGCCTTGCCCCACTCATCCAGGTCCTAACGTGGCGGCCTTGCCCCACTCATCCAGGTCCTAACTTGGCGGCCTTGCCCCACTCATCCAGGTCCTAACTTGGCGGCCTTGCCCCGCTCATCCAGGTCCTAACTTGGCGGTCTTGCCCCCCCCATCCAGGTCCAGCGATGACATGATGGAAGCTGTCTCAGCAGTTTCTCTTACCTCTTCCACACCCCAGTTTTAATCTCGCTTATGGAAGACATAAATTGATTTCCCATAAATTCCATAAATTGATTTTAGTCTCTGATGAAAGTGTTCAGGCCCCATTGGTAGGTGTCATATTAGGACCAGACACAGAGAGGAGGTCCCCTATGTATATGGGCCCTCTGCAGTCCAATAGCTCATCATAATACTTTCTAGGTGGAAGTGTGTCCATTCTCATGTCATATCACAAATCTGTAAATGGAAGCCATGGTGCATACGTGATAAAACATACACTTAATTATAAATGCAGGATTTTCCAGTAGGAGTTTCTGACAGGGATTGCCCTTTGAGTGTTGGATGTAGCCTAGCCACAAAGGACAAGCGGATCAGTGGCTCAGTGACAGTGCAGAGGATTTTTGGAAACAGTATACTGCCCATGTCTACAGCTATCATTTATTGATAATATTACCATTCCTGGCAAACACTATCTTCTCTGTCCCTTCCCTTTCCACCATGAGGGAACCCTTGATCAATATTTCAACTCTTAAAGAGCCCTTATAGGCATTACTACATCAAAGAATCTTAGTGCAGCGGTCAGGCAAGCATTATTGTTGTCATTTGTATTTCAAAGCACTTAATTCTATTTTAGACTGTTTGGTCAAATATTTATGAGCAGATAAAGAAAGTATGGAATCTAAAGTATGCTGTAAAATGGCTTTACTGAGACCCTGACCAGGTTATGAGGATCAGCAGAAACCCTAAATGGAAACACTGCCTTATGATTAGTGGTGTATCTAGAGTCTGATGGTTCCCAGTGATTTCCACCCTTGGCCCCTTCTAGTTATATATGTCTCCCATCCTGAGCCCCTTCTAGGTATATATATCCCTCATCCTGGGCCCCTTCCATGTATGTATGTCCCCCATCCTGGGACCCTTCTAGGTATATATGTCCCCCATCCTGGCCCCCTTCCAGATATATATGTCCCCCATCCTGGGCCCCTTCAAGGTACGGTATATATGTTCCTCATCCTGAGTCCCTTCCTATTATGCATGGGAGGTGATCAGCGAGTTGAACAGACTGCCACAAGAGGTGGTGAGTTTCCCTTCAATGAAAGTCTTTACACAGAGGCTGGACAGACATTTGTCTGGGATGATTTAGTGAATCCTAGTTTAAGCAGGGGGTTGGACCAAATGATCCAGGAGGTCCCTTCCAACTCTACCTTGCTATGATTCTATATACGGTATGTGCCCCATCCGGAACCCGTTCCTAGTATATATGTACCCCATCCTGGGTCCCTTCCCTGTTTTTATGTTCCCCATCTTAGGCCCACAAAACAACCCCAAAACATCTGTACAACCACCACCATATATGACTTTAGGCCCTGTGTTCTTTTGTTTGTAGGCCTCATTCTATTTCAGGTAAACTGTAGAATGATGTGCTTTACCAAAAAGCTCTATCTTGGTCTCATCTGTTTTACAGAAGGAGTCTGTCTCACCCATGTACATTTTGGCAAACTGCAGTCTAGCTTCTTTATGTCTCTGTGTCAGCAGTGGGGTACTCCTGGATCTCCTTCCACAGTGTTTCTTTAATTAAATTGTCAACGAATAGTTTGCACTGATACTGATGCACACTGAGCCTGCAGGATATCTTGAATTTTTTTAGAACTTGATTGGGTCTGCCTATCCACCCTCCGGACTAACTTGTGTTGCAACCTTTCATCAATTTTTCTCTACCGTCCAGGTAGATTGGGGACAGTGCCGTGAGTTGTAAACGTCTTGATTATGTTGTGAACCATGGACCTAGGAACATCAAGATCTCTGAAGATCGACTTGCAACCTTGAGATTGTTGATATTTTTCAATAATTTTAGTTTTCAAGTCCTCAGACAGTTCTCTTCTTTTTCTGTTCACCATGCTAAATGTGGCACACACAAACAAATATTGCAGATTGAATCAACTTCTCCTTCTTTATCTGGTTTTAGGTGTGATTTTCATATTGGCCATACCTGTTGCTTGGTGAAACAAAGTTGTTTGCACACAATTTTGGAAAGGTGCTAATAATTTTATCTGGCCTACTTTTGGAGTTTTGTATGAAATGATATCCAATTTGCTAATTTTATGTTTTGTTTCAAAACACACAAAGGAAATAAACATATGTATGACAAAACATCTATAAGGCTAGGGTCACATTTGCGGTCGGGATTGCAGATCCCGATTCGGTTTTGAGCTGTAAAAATGCTCAAAACCGGATCAGGATCCGCAGCCCATAGGCGCCCATTATAAAACCGGATTGCACTTAATGCAATCCGGTTACCGCATTCCGATTTTGTTGCCTGCGTGAAAAATCAGGGCTGCTATAATGGGCGCCTATGGGAACTCATGCGGCAACCAAAAGGCACATGTGAATGCCTGCAGTTGTCGGATGCTTTGTTCATCCCACATTTAAAATGCAAAATGCGGTTACCAATCCAGATGAGGTAATCTCATGTCCCTTCAGACATATTTTGCATTCTACATGTGTCCCTAAACCCGCATCCGGTAACCGGATTGCTCCTTAATGTGCAATCCGGTTGTCGGATGCTTTGTTCATCCCTGCTGCTGCGGGGATGAACAAAGGGTTAATCTGTTAAATATATGTAAGCAACATGTCTCCAGGGAGTGTCCACCCTCCCTAGAGACATTTTGTCCTAATACAGTGTCATGTTAATGGTTAATAGGTTTTATTACTTTATCGGCGCTATTGTCGGCTTTCTAAACTTCTGAATGAAAGCCAGCGGCTCCTCAGTGTAAGCTGGAGCATCAGTACGTAATGTGCGTAAGCACATTGCAGGGCAGCATCCTCAATAACGAGCTGACCCAGGAGCTTGGAGCTTACGCCAATTACGTACTGTTCCCACCACTCTCCATGGTGCTGAAGTCTTAAACATCAGTTCTATGGCCAGTGCACCGGAGTTTCAATGTGCATTCAGTGTTTCACAGCCATCTCCCACTTACTCCTTATACTGGATCCTCATTTACCCCCTTGCTCCCCATATTGTTCTTTCCATTTTGTGACCATACCCATCACCCCCTTGCTCCGTATTCTGTGTCCTCACTCAAATCCCCATGTTTGCTCCCCATGCTGTGTCCACATACACTCCTCCCATTTGATTCACACATTCTCCTCCCACCCTCTCACCCCATTTGATTCACACATTCTCCTCCCACCCTCTTTCCCCATTTGATTCACATATGCCCCCCCATCCTCTCCTTCTACATTTGATTCACATACACTGAGCCCACATTTGCTCCCCAAACACCCCTCCCTCCCCTTCCCCTAATTACATAAAATGTTGGATGTCTTCAGCTCCTGTGGAGCACTATTCACCAGATTTCTGCTGCCTCTGTGGCGCTCAGGAGTGATGGTAGCATCGTGGTCAGCTGATCTGATAATACTGCTGACGTCGCCCTGACTTAAAAGTGCTGGCTTTCAATCGTGCGAGCGACTGAAACATACTAGTACAATTGAGTGCAGGGAGTCGGTGTGCTGCAGTCTCGCTGAGCCACTGTCAGCTTGACAGCGAGTCAGAGAATAGCTAGTTCCCACTACGGGGTGGGGGCCCTCATACGCACCCACCTCAGGCACTGCATCAGGTGGCCCGACTGTGCTCCCCTGCCTGCTGCGCCGGGGACTGATCTCATGCCAGGCCCCCCCTAGATACACCACTACCATCCAGGTGTATATGTCCCCATCCTGGTTTATATGTCACTTATATATGGATGCTTCCTGGTATATACAGTATGTCCTCCATCCAGGCATATATTCCTCATCCTGGGCCCCTTCTTGGTTTATATTTCCCCCATACAGGGCTGCTTCCAGATATATATGGCCCCCCCATCCTGGTGTATATATCCCCCAACCTGGGCTTCTACCTTATATGTACAGTATGTCCCCGATTCTTCTGCTGTTCTCTAATGCATAAAGAAAACCATTCTTCTCCCCTTCTCTCCCATGACATCCAATCGTCTTCTGTGTCAGTCACAGAGGCCTGCAGCTGACACCAGCATGCTTGCTATTTGATTGGCGTGCTCACACCAGCTGCCAGTCTCTGGTTGGCTAGTGTAGTGTATTGCACCGCAGGGACCTGGTGATCTCTGCACCGCCGTGTCCTCGAACGCACATCCAGCTAAAATAGGCCCTAACATCATTGGACCCCTTCTTGCTCCATCTGTGTCCGCAATTATTTTGCCTCTACCCATGGTTAAATCTAGTGTTACTTTGCTTGCAATATTTTGATACATCTGCAAAAATGTATGCGAGGAACAAAGGCAATTCTAGCCTTCTTGTTGTCTGATGTAGGATTTGATATTGGCATTCTATTATTTTTGTTACTTAGGAATGGAAATTATAAAGAAGCAGTGTTACCACTAATAAAGACAAAGCCCAAATTGGCTTAGAATAATGCAAGGAGATCCCCCACATAATAATTTACATGAAAGGGTCCTTATATGCATGTACATAATTCAAAATCCATACAATTAAAGGAGAAACAGGAATATCATGCAAAGTGTACAATTTATTATTGGACAACGGATGTTAAAATACAGTACATGGACAGTAGATACAATATAACAGAAGAAAAGTGATCACTTGGGTCCCTGTAATTATATGAGGTATTAACAGGGATTTAATACATGAATAGGAGGCCTAATGCTAAACATGCATGTATCACAGTCCAGAATGTACATAGTAAAGGGTTAATACCCCTGGACCCGGTTATAATAACCCTTCCCTATACACAATCCACCAATCAAGGTATTATCGCTGGTAGACATGAAGGAAGGAAATAACAACCCCATTATTTAAATACAAGATACAAGCATTAGACACAAAACATCAGTAACACATGCCCATAATACCAAATTGCATCAAATACGGGCAAAGTGACCACCATATAGAAGGAAGAGTGAAGACCCCGATGCAGCATTTCATTGGAATAGCATAGTGGCACCAGCTTCCTCAGGGGGATGTTCCTGCCAGTGAAATGCTGCATGTCTACCAGTGGTAATATGCACATTCCGGACTGTGATAAATGCATGTTTAGCATTAGGCCTCCTATTCATGTATTAAATCGCTGTTAATATCTCATATAATTACTGGGATCCAAGTGATCACTTTTCTTCTGTTATATTGTATCTACTGTCCATGTACTGTATTTTAACATCCGTTGTCCAATAATAAATTGTACACTTTGCATGATATTCCTGTTTCTCCTTTAATTGTATGGATTTTGAATTATGTACATGCATATAAGGACCCTTTCATGTAAATTATTATGTGGGGGATCTCCTTGCATTATTCTAAGCCAATATTGTATCCACTGTCCATATATTTTAACATTTCATTGTCCTATAATAAATTGTACATTTTGCATGATATTCCTGTTTGTCCTCTAATTGTAGTGTTACCACTACAGTGTCT
Source organism: Allobates femoralis (assembly GCA_033576535.1). Lineage (NCBI taxonomy): Eukaryota > Metazoa > Chordata > Amphibia > Anura > Aromobatidae > Allobates > Allobates femoralis. The sequence continues at coordinate 265,667,446 of JARQOC010000002.1, forward strand.
GTGTGCGTGCACGCCTGTGTGCGCGTGTATCACAAGACCATAAATAAACCGCATAATACCTACAATTAGAACATGCTTAATTAATTGCCTGTAATTTTCAATATAAATGTGAAAATCCTAACGGAACCCTTGCAGTATATCTACCTACAGAACAATGGATCAGGTGAAAGTAAACATGCCCAATCATAAAATACAGATGTAGTATTTTTTTTAACTTAACACACAAAGAACTTAATTATAACATGTTAAATTAAATGAATATTGATCAAAAAGCTGTAACTGGTCTGGTTAGGCGTAGAGGTATTCCTTTTGTACTGAGATATGTTACTGTATTACCGTATGTGTGTAATACTAGGAAATGCTAAATCTGTATCTGCCATCAGAAACGGGTCGGGAGGCCCTTAGTACAGACTGTTAAAGAAACTTGAAAGGGGTATTCTCAAGTTGTCTTTTGAGCGGCCCAGAGCTGTGCAGAGCTGTGCAGTCTCCTCACTTCCTTGTTTCTGGTGACGCAGACACTTCTAGAGCGACAGTTCTGGTGAATAGTAGAACTGTAATATTAGTACAACAATAAAGCTTGGCATAAATTCTGCTATAACACATTCAGATATAAGTGATTTGGTGAATAGTAGAACTGTAATATTAGTACAACAGTAAAGCTTGGCATACATTCTGCTATAACACATTCCGATATAAGGGATTTGGTGAATAGTAGAACTGTAATATTAGTACAACAGTAAAGCTTGGCATAAATTCTGCTATAACACATTCAGATATAAAGGATTTAGTGAATAGAAGAACTGTAATATTAGTACAACAATAAAGCTTGGCATAAATTCTGCTATAACACATTCAGATATATGTGATTTGTTCTGAGCCTAAACTATTATCCCAATATTTCTATATAAAGGTAACAGGCATTTGAACAAGCACACAGAACATTTAGAGCCCTGATTAGGAGACCTTCTCTTGGAGCAGCCAATAGTACAGGCTGGTGACTTTGCAAGATTTATTACAGCAGTTTGTCAGGAAAAGAGAGAGAGGGGGAGGTGTAAGTATTGAGCAGCTAAATTCTGTATAAAAATCAATGGGCTGGAGAGGGCTGACTGATATGCTAGGGATTAACCCCTCTCCTGTGATGTAAGTGCTATTTATCAGGGTCTGGGCAGTCACTAAACCAAGTTTCATGGAAATCATCTGTACACTATGAATGATACAAGCTCTCATTTTAGGAGAATGACAGTAGATAGAAAAAGAAAATCAACTGCAAAGTTGTCTATTTTCATGTTATCTAACTAAGGCTGCCTTCACATTTGCGTATGGGAACGCAGCGTAACATACACTTGCAGCACTGTCCCCATTGGGGCTCACAATCTAACCATTCTATCAGTATGTCTTTGAAATGTGGGAGGAAACCAGGGTGCCTGAGGAAGCCCACACAAACACAGGGAGAACATACAAACTCCTTGCAGATGTTGTCCTTGGTAGGAATTGAGGCCAGGATCTCCGCACTGCAAGGCTGCATTGCTAACCACTGACTCACAGTGCTGCCTTAGATTGAAGATGTCAAGATTAAACTTCTTTACTGCTATATAGAGTAAACATAAAATGAAGGTACAGTACTTAGTGCACAAATGGGCCTTTGTTCAATAGACTTTATCTTTTAGTTAAGATACTAAAACGCATTCGTTTATTCTAATCTGTTTTTATTGTCGGATTATTATTATTATTTATTTATGTAGCGCCATTGGTTCCACGGCGCTTTACATGTGTAAGGGCAGAACAAGGACGAAAACATAAATAACGATGACTAAATCATACAGGTACATTAGGGCAGAGATCCTCAAATTGCTATTACCCCTGCCTCTCCCCACATTTCCTCCGGCTCACTGTCCACTTTTGACCCGGTTACAGAAGATGAAGTCTCCAGGCTCCTCTCTTCCTCTCGTCCCACCACATGCACTGCTGACCCCATCCCCTCACACCTACTCCAGTCTCTCTCTCCGGTGGTCACCACTCACTTAACCAAAATCTTCAATCTCTCCCTCTCTTCTGGCGTCTTCCCCTCCTCCTTTAAACACTCTATCATCACTCCTTTATTAAAGAAATCTTCTCTCGACCCTTCCTGCACAAACAACTACAGACCAGTTTCCAATCTCCCCTTCATCTCTAAACGCCTGGAGCGCCTGGTCTACTTCCGCCTCACTCATTACCTCTCCAATCACTCTCTTCTAGACCCATTACAGTCTGGTTTCCGCCCCCTACATTCTACAGAAACTGCTCTCACCAAGGTGACCAATGATCTTCTGACGGCAAAACGTAATGGTCACCACTCTCTGCTTATCCTTCTTGATCTCTCTGCAGCCTTTGACACTGTTGACCACCATCTCCTACTCGCTATGCTGCACTCCATCGGCATCAAGGACACGGCTCTCTCCTGGTTCTCTTCCTATCTCTCTGACCGCTCTTTCAGTGTATCATTTGCCGGCTCCACTTTCTCCCCTCTTCCTCTCACTATTGGAGTCCCTCAGAGTTCAGTCCTTGGACCTCTTCTCTTCTCACTCTACACAGCCCCGATTGGACAGACCATCAGCAGATTTGGTTTCCAGTACCATCTTTATGCTGATGACACACAACTATACACTTCTTCTCCTGACCTTACTCCCGCTCTAATAAAGAACACCAATGACTGTCTAACCGCAGTTTCCAATATCATGTCCGCTCTCTACCTGAAACTTAATCTTTCCAAAACTGAAGTACTCCTGGTCCCGCCCTCCACTAACCTCCCTAAATATGAGCAAAAAATAGAAAAACACGGCACTCACCGGGGCTTCAAACAGCTGTGTCTTTTAATGCAGGGTTTGCATAACAAAGTGCAGGGAGGGGGTACCGGGGTGACGACGGCACCGTTTCGGGCTCTCGCCCTTCTACGGGTCCCTAAATATGACATATCTCTCTCAGTGTGCTGCACCACAATAGTGCCGAGTCAGCAGGCTCGCTGTCTGGGTGTTATGTTTGACTCTGATCTTTCCTTCACTCCATATATACAAGCTCTCGCCCGCTCTTGCCGCTTGCACCTGAAGAACATCTCCAGAATTCGCCCCTTTCTCACCTTGGAAACTACAAAAACCCTCACTGTGGCCCTGATTCACTCCCGCCTTGACTATTGTAACTCTCTCTTAGTTGGCCTCCCCCGCACTAGACTGTCCCCTCTCCAGTCCATCCTTAATGCAGCAGCCAGGATTACCTATCTAGCTAATCGTTACTCAGACGCTTCTGCTCTATGCCACTCATTGCACTGGCTGCCTATATACTACAGGATCCATTTCAAACTGCTTGTTCTCACCCACAAAGCTCTTCACAGTGCAGCACCCCCATACATCTCCTCCCTGAATATCCCTGAGGAAGGAGCTCGGCAAGTGGCTCCGAAACGCGTTGGAAATAAGGCAATAAATCATCACTAATACCAAGACGTCCCGTGTCGGTGGTATATGTTTCTGACAGCAGCGCGGACAAGAAGGTACTTCGTCCGAAAAATAACCTGTATCATGATCCCTAGTCAGTCATCTAGACATAGCCTATCCGATCCGCCTCAAGTGGATCACATATAACGGGTTGCGGCCACTTATTCTGCTCCTATCTGTTCGCCATCTCCTCAAGTTGACTATACTTTCATTGCAAATGAGCACCTATACCTTGTCACCCCCACCTCATTGTTAGATTGTAAGCTCTTATGAGCAGGGTTGCCATTTTTTGCTCCAATTACTGTATTATGTTATGCTTTGTATTATATTGTTTTTGGCATTGTATTGTATTTTCTAATTGTTTCTCATGATTGTTTAAATGTGAGCTTTGTATTGTGAATGTGAAGCGCTGCGGAATATGTTGGCGCTATATAAATAAAAATTATTATTATTATTATCCTGTGCACAAGGGCTCACAGACTATAGGGGATGGGTGGGAGACAGTAGGAGGGGGAGAGGTGAGATGGTGCAGCGGATTAGGTCTCAGTGTGGGTTATAGGCTTGAAGGAAGAGGTGGGTCTTCAGGTTTTTCTTGAAGGTTCCCAGGGTAGGGGAGTGTCTGATGTCGTGTGGAAGAGAGTTCCAGAGTATGGCGGATGCACGACAGAAGTCTTGTATGCAGTTGTGGGTGGTGGAGATGTGGGGGGAGAAGAGCAGGAGTTCTTGAGAGGAGCGCAGATTGCATGAGGGGTGGTATCGGGAGACCAAATCGGAGATGTATGGAGGGGACAGGTTGTGGATGGCCTTGTATGTCAGGGTTAGGGTTTTGAACTTGGATCTCTGGGAAGTAGGGAGCTAGTGGATGGCTTGGCAGAGGGGGGAGACGGGGGAGTAACGGGGCGACAGGTGGATGAGTCGAGCAGCAGAATTGAGGATGGTTCGGAGGGGTGCAAGGGAGGAAACGGGGAGGCAGGTGAACAGGAGTTTGCAGTAGTCGAGGCGGGAGATAATGAGGGTGTGGACAAGTGTTTTGGCAGTGTCACGGTCAAGGAAGGAGCGGATCCGTGAGATGTTTTTAAGCTGGAGGTGGCAGGAGGTGGCGAGGGCCTGGATGTGTGGCTTGAAGGAAAGGGCAGAGTCGAGGATTACACCGATGCACTTGGCATGGGGGACGGGTGAGAGTGTGCAATCGTTGACAGTGATGGTTAGGTCGGGTAGGGGGGAAGAGCGACTTGGGGGGAAGATGATGAACTCTGTTTTATCCATGTTGAGTTTGAGGAAACGAGCGGAGAAGAAGGATGAGATGACGAACAGGCAGTGTGGGATTTTGGATAGCAGGGAGGTGATGTCAGGGCCTGAGAGGTAGAGTTGGGTGTTGTCGGCGTAGAGGTGGTATTGGAGGTCGTGGGACTCGATGAGTTGGCCTAGGCCGAGGGTGTAGATGGAGAAGAGTAAGGGTCCCAGGACTGAGCCTAGGGGAACTCCAACAGATAGGGGGTGGGGCGAGGAGGAGGTGTGGGAGTGGGTGACGCTGAAGGTCCGGTCTGTTAGGTACGATGAGATCCAGGAGAGGGCTAGGTCAGTGATGCCAAGGGATTCTAGAATTTGAAGCAGGAGGGAGTGGTCGACTGTGTCGAAGGCAGCAGAGAGGTCAAGGAGGAGAAGGATGGAGTAGTGTCGCTTGCTCTTGGCGGTCAGTAGGTCGTTGGTGACTTTGTTTAGGGCTGTTTTGGTGGAGTGGTGGGCTCGGAAACTGGATTGCAGGTGGTCAAAGAGGGAGCATGAGGAGAGATGGGAGGACAGTTCGGAGTAGACATGTTGCTCAAGCAGTTTTGAGGCGAAGGGGAGGAGAGATATGGGACGATAGTTGGAGACTGTTGCAGGGTCGAGGGAGGGTTTTTTGAGGATGGGTGTGAGGGCATGTTTGAAGGATGAGGGGAAGACGCTGGTGGTAAGTGATATGTTGAAGAGATGGGTTAGGGCAGGGATAAGGACAGTGATGAGGTTAGGGATGAGATGGGAGGGGAGAGGGTCGAGGGCACAAGTGGTGAGGTGTGATCGTACTAGAAGGGTGGAGAGATGCACTTCAATCATGGAGGGGAAGTTACTTTTGGTCGAGGGGGGGTTGGGTGATAGAGAGGGAGGGCCGAGTGGATTGGGAATCGAAGCTTTCTCTGATTTTATCGATCTTCTGTTTAAAGAAGGTGGAAAAGTCGTCAGCGGTGATGAGGGGAGAGGGTGGGGTGCGGGGGGACGGAGTAGGGCGTTAAAGGTTATGAAAAGTTGTTTGTGATTGTGGGAGATGGAGCTAATGAAAGATGAGAAGAAAGCTTGTTTTGTGGTGATCAGTGCTGTCTTGAAGTTGAAGAGGGACTGTTTGTACAAAGCGAGGTGCGTTGCGGAGTTGGATTTCTTCCATCTCCGTTCAGCTACCCTGGACGTCCGTCGAAGTTTTTTGGTGCTGGCTGTGAGCCAGGGTTGTCTGTGTGCACGGGTTTTGTTGTATGAGAGAGGGACGGCCTGGTTGAGGGCTGTAGCCAGAGTGGTGTTGTAGAGGGTGGCGGCGGCGTCAGCGTCATGAGAGGAGGCTAAGTCAGAGAGAGGAAGGAGGGACTCGGCGAGTGAGTGGAAGTTAATGAGCTTGAGGTTTCTTCGGGGGTGGGGAAGTTTCCAGAGAGGGAGGAGCGTGGCGGGGGGGGAGAGAGGGCTGAGAAGGGCAGCAGGTTGTGGTCGGATAGGAGGGGGGTTGAGTTTGCGAGGTCGGGGAGGAAACAGAGGCGGGTGAAGACGAGGTCTAGTGTGTGACCGTTATTGTGTGTGGCTGAGGAGGACCATTGGGAGAGGCCGCAGGAGGAGGTTAGAGAGAGGAGTCTTGAGGCAGCAGCGTGGGGTTTATCAATGGGGATGTTGAAGTCACCCATGATGATGGTGGGGATGTCAGAGGAGAGGAGGTGGAGAAGCCAGGTTGTGAAGTGGTTGAAGAAGGTTGACGAGGATCCTGGAGGGCGATAGACGACAGCCAGTTGGAGGTTGCTGGGGGAGAAAATACGCACGGAGTGCGCCTCGAAGGAGGGGAGGGAGGTAGAGGGGGGTGGTGTAATTGGGGTGAAGGAGCAGCTGTTGGCCAGGAGTAGGCCGACACCTCCGCCGCGGGAGTTGCTGGGGCAGGGGGTGTAGGATAGGGTGAGTCCGCCATAGGAGAGGGCGGCGGGGGAGGTTGTGTCGGAGGGGGTGAGCCATGTTTCGGTGATGCCAAGGAAAGAGAGTTTTTTGGTGATGAAGAGGTCGTGGATGAAGGTGAGTTTATTGCATACTGAGCGGGCATTCCAGAGTGCGCCAGAGAGTGGGATTGGGGGAGGGGCGGCTTGGGGGATGGGTGTAAGGTTGCAGTGGTTGCGGATGTTAAAGGTGGGGAGTGGGCGTGGGCTAGGGGTGATTGTGGGGATGTGTTGGGGGGAACCGGGATTAGGGGAGATGTCGCCAGCAAGTAGGAGGAGGAGGGAGAGGGACAGGAGGTGGGGGCATGAGAGCTTGCGTGGTGGGAAGGCATGTTTGGAGATAAAGGCTTGGGTGTGGAGGAAGAGTTCAGAGGAGTGGGTGAGATAGGCTAGGTAGGATGGAGGGGGAGAGTGTTATTGTGTTGTCGGGAGGAGGGACAGAGGGGGATTGTAGGAAGTGGAGTAGGATAGGAGTGAGTGTGAAGAGAAGGGAAAACATTGCATGGGGGTATAGGATTCAGTGGGAGTGAGAGGTGGCAGGGGGGAAACAGCAGCTGAGAGGAGGAGGTGCAGCCGGGGTTGGGATGGAGGCAGGGGACAGGAGGATAGGAGCAGCAGGAGGGGTGAGATAGAGGCAGGGGTCTGGAGCGACAGGGGACAGGTGCAACAGGAAGGGTGTGCAAAGCGGATGAGTGCCAATCAAGTCCAGGCAATCACAAAGCAAATGGAGGCGTACAGAGTCCAGCAGGTGAAGCAGGGTGATGCGGTGCAGTCAGAGACCAGATGTAGGTATAATAGTGGGAATGAGATGCAGCCGTGGATGAGATGCAGATGCAGCCGTGGATGCAATCAGGTGCTGCTGGGGGCTAGATGCTGAGGTGCAGTCAGGATGCGATGCAGCTGGGGGTCAGATGTAGCCGGGGTAAGGGGGGTCCATGCGGCAGAGGAGTCACTCAGAGACAGATGAGATGATAAATATATATAATTTGCCAATGGTGGATGGATAATACAGGGGAAAGGGGGGGGGAAAGCAAGAAAAAAAAGGGTGCAGTTTTTGTAGAACCATACAAAGTTCAACATGCAGGTGAGAAATATCCATGATCTTTCCACTCTCCATGCAAGAAGTTCGTTATTTGTGTGATTGTTTGTCTGGCATGACTTACCCGTTTCCTGCCCCGATTAACTGCCCGGTATAACTGCACATTGCACTTCTTAAAATCTCCACTTATTTAAATTTGCACATCATATGCAACCCCAGCATCATATGCTACCGCAAGGCTATTTCTAAATTTATAGGGGAGCTTGTGCTTGGATCAGGGTCAATTTAACTCGTTAAACAATCAATCACACTAAATGATTACCGTGTATACTCGCTTATAAGCCGAGTTTTTCAGCCCAAAAATTGGGCTGAAAAGTCCCCCCTCGGCTTATACACGAGCCATACGGCACAGGCCGCCCGCCCGCCACCCCCATCAGTATACAGGTGCCCCCCCATCAGTATACAGGGCCCCCCCTTGCTGCTGCAAACCTGTAAAGTAATAGATCATTATACTTATCCCTGTGGCCGTCCCCGCCGCCGCCATCGCACTCCTCCGGCTTCATCCGGCTTCTTCCGGCTTCCTCCTCCGGTGGGCGCAGGCAATGACGTCATTGTCTGTGCGCCAGAAGAGGAAGCCGGAAGAAGCCGGAAGAGGCATGAAGACCCTGAGGAGCGCGGTGCAGAGCAGCGGCGGCGGCCACAGGGATAAGTATAATGATCTATTACTTTACAGGTTTGCAGCAGCATGGGGGGGGGGGGCCCTGTATACTGATGGGGGGGCGCCTGTATACTGGTGGGGGTGGCAGGCGGGCGGCCTGTATACCTCTGGGGCTGCTGCTGTATATACCTCTGGGGCTGTTGCTGTATATACCTCTGGGGCTGCTGCTGTATATACCACTGGGGCTGCTGCTGTATATACCTCTGGGGCTGCTGCTGTATATACCACTGGGGCTGCTGCTGTATATACCTCTGGGGCTGCTGCTGTATATACCTCTGGGGCTGCTGCTGTATATACCATTGGGGTTGCTGCTGTATATACCACTGGGGCTGCTGCTGTATACACGGGTCGGCTTATACACGCGTATATACAGTATATATTTTTATACCCACAGAAATCACCATGAAGTCTTAGTGTCCCACAAAGTGAATACAATTTATAAAATATGTAAATTCTTAATTAAAAAAGCTGAAAAAATTGAAAAAATGCAGCATGGAATGAGTTTTTTTTTTACAAATCTCATTCACTTTCCTGGTTATTTAAAACACAATGTTTTTGGCACAGAAAAAAAATTCACAAAAGAAGAGCTTAAAAGCCTCATATACTGATGTGCCATAGGTAGCGGCTGTGTTTACAGATAAGGAACTTAATAACAGTGCCCAAGCAATGCAATATTCACACAATGAGTTAATAATGCAGTGAAAAAGTAACATACAGAGGCTAAAAGGGGGTGGTTAGGGTGCACCAATGGAAATTATTTGGGGAACCCACCCAACATCTACACTGACTAAGGTTGCCTTCACATTAGCGTTCTGCGGAGGGGATCCGCAATGTGAACGCAGCACCGCAAACCCCTATGTTTCGAATGGGAGCGCACGGTGCTGCGCTTGACTGCGCATGACCGTGCGCACCCATTCACTGCCATATGTGATCTGTGCGCTAATGTGAAGGCACCCTTAATGTGTTCATTTTAGCATACAATATAATGTGAAAATTAGAACAGTATTGTTTAATACAGAGTTAGGTTTGTCGTCCATCATTTATACTCCCTTAACTTATAGTTTTGCTCAAACTACTGTGTTTTCTCTTTTTAAATCATAATGATAACCAAAATTCTCCAAATGACCCTAATCAAAAGTTCACTTTCCCCAGTTCTTAATGCCTCCTCTAACAGCAATGATGGCTTGAAGTCTTTGTGGCAGTTGTGGATGAGGCTCTTTATTTTCTCAGATGGTAAAGCTGCCCATTCTTGGGAAAAAGCCTCCAGTTCCTGTAAATTCCTGAGCTTTATTGCATGAACTGCACAGTTGAGTTCTCCTCATAATGGCTCAATCATATTGACATCAGGAGACTGAGATGGTGACTCAAGAACCTTCACTTTGTTCTGCTGTAGCCAATGACATGTTCACTTAGCCTTTTGTTTTGGATTGTTGTAATGTTGGAACATCCATGTATGTCCCATGTGCAGCTTTCAGGCTAATGAATGCAAACTTGCCTAAAGTATTTGCTGATAACATGCTGCATTCATCTTTCCTTAAACGTTGACCAAGTGTCCTGTGCCTTTGTAGGTCACACATCCTGACCGCATCAGCAATCCACCTCTGTGCTTTACAGTAGGAATGGTGTTCCTTTCATCATAGGCCTTGTTGACACTTCTTCAAATGTAATGTTTATGGTTGTGTCCAAAAAGTTCAATTTTGGTCTAATCACTCCAGATTACCTTGTTCTAGAAGTTTGAAGGCTTGTTCCTGTGCTGTTTGGCATATTGTAGGTGAGATACTTTGTGGCATTTACGCAGTAATGGCTTTCTTCTGGTGACTCGACCATGCAGCCCATTTTTCTTCAAGTGCCTCCTTATTGTGCATCTTGATACAGCCACACCGCTAGTGTGGCACCCCAGGGGTTAATGTTCCACAGTAACATCAACAAGGGTTCACTCCCCACACAACACCTAACACTGCACTAGCGCCTCTAGGCCAGAAGGGGGAGCTAAAGCAGCTCCCCTATATATTCTGGTGTAGAGAGGAAGTAGTTAGTTCAGTTCCTGGGAGAACTGAGGAAGAGAGACTGTGGTGTAAAGAGGCTGCATTAGGCTTCTCCACAGTCTGCTACTCAATTCCAGGCCTAGCCAGGGTCTGAGGAGAGGAGTCAATAGAAACAGGAGAACATGTCTGGGAGATTGAGTTACCTCATAACTCGCCCCGGAGGAGCGCAAAGACCGAATACCGGATCCGAAACTGTGACTGACACAAGCAGCACAGTAAACACCGGACTAGTGGAGGTTATACATCTACACTGTACCTCAGCGAAGCAGCACGGCGGGGTCAGAAACACACAGAAGGACTCAAGTTGCCTAGCAAGGGGGTACCTGGGAGGAGAGACAGGGCCGGCAGCCTAGCTAAAGCGGCAGCAGGGCCACACACAGAGCGCAGGAGTGGGAAGCCAAGGACCCGGTCAGGGTGGGAGCAACCCGGCCCCTGTACAGACTCCGTGGATAGTACTCTGCTAACAACATCTGCAGTAAAGACGTGGAAAACTACAAAACTGTGAGTCTGTGTGATCCTTGTGCTCAAGCCCTACTTTCCCTCACAAACTGCCGTCACCTCTACTACCACCCCTATCCTGCAACATCCATAGCATCACCTATAGACTTTTACCATCCCTGCCCCAGGGACCTGGCCCTACCTGTGGAGGACCATTACATCACCGGCTGCCTTCCATCATCCCCGGAGGTTCTGCAGCAGCGGTGGTCACCCTGACCACATACCATGGGTGGCGTCATGACTTCATCCCTGTAAATAATTCCCCTTTTACTTGTGGAGCTCAGGACACGGTCCGGACCAAGACCGCCGTGGTCATCCCCCAGTTTTACCCCCGATCTGGTACCGAGTACCCCATCCCAGTGGGCCACACACTAGTTTTCAGTGAGTCCTGTATTTCAGCTGATGTTATTTGTGGGTTTTTCTTTGCTTCCTGAACAATTTTCCTGGCAGTTGTGACCAAAATTTTTGTTGGTCTACCTTATCGTGGTTTGGTTTTTACAAAGCCCCTGATTTCCATTTGTTAATCACATTTTGAACACTGCTGACTGGCATTTTCAATTCCTATGTCTTTTTGTATACCTTTCTTGTTTTATACAGTTGAACTATCTTTTCCTGTAGATCTGTTGACAATTCTTTTGCTTTCCCCATGACTCACTATCCAGAAACGTCAGTGGCTGGATGAAAGATGCAAGAGTCTGTCTGGATTCCAGAAACTCACTCAGCTTTTATTACAAGCAAACAGGTCACAGCTGATGTAACCTTTATTGGCCATTCAAACCCATTTGTGTTAACCTCTGTGCATGTTATCAGGCCAAAATCACCAGGCTATGTGAACTTTTGATCAGGGTGATTTGGATGTTTGTGGTTGCCATTATGATTTAAAAAAGAGAACACACAATAGTTTTACAATAAATGGCTTCACCCAACCACTAACCAGGAGTGGAAAAAAGGTTTTTGTGTTATTATTCATATCCTTTGAAAAAATGCCAAGAAAGCAAAATATCTGCCGGGGTATGTAAACTTTTGAGTACAACTGTACCTGATGAAATAATGCAATGGATTGCAACATATAGGCAAAGCGTGTGATTAATGATGAGCAAGCACTAATTGTGCAGGTGCTTGGTACTCTATTTGAGCAGGTCGGACACCGTGACATCCAATTCAAGTAACGAGTATAATGAAAGTCTACTAGTGATAGGCCAGGGTCACACATACCATCCGTTTTTGCTTTAAATCCGTTTTTGGGAACATTTTGGACATTTTTTTTAAAGTCCAAAAACGCATATGCATTAACGCATGTGCATTTTTCAAAAAACGCTTGCGTTTTTATGTAGCATCCCAAAAACACTGCTAGCAGTGTTTTTGGGGTGCTTTAAAAAACACATGCATTTTTTTTTACATGGGGCCCTATGGGAGACGCATGCATTAACGCATGGCACATATAGGCTCCATGTGTTAACGCATGTGTTTTTTGGGAAAAAATGACTAAGTCCCAAAAATTCCAAAAAACGTCCTGGACCTCAAGGGACAGGATTGTCATCCTTAGAAAAATGGATCCATTTTTCTAAGGGCTCAAAAAAGCGCATGGGCATGTGTGACCCTAGCCTTAGGCAGTCTGGCTGTTCAGCCACATACGAGCATTTCCAGGGGAGAGTTGGAATTTTTTATTTTTCACACACATCATCTGGACATGTTGCTTTTGTCACCAGTGATAGCCATTCAGAGACTGTCAGATATAGCTCAGGATTCGTTACATCAGTGGACCACAGGACCTACAGGGGTCTCTATATCACAATTCAGAATAGTTATAGATATAGCACATTTGTGTATCTGGAATTAAAATATAATTTTTATTAATCCATTAAAAAGAGGGCTTTGCATTGGCCACTCTCAAAAAAAAATAAACACACACGAATATATGAGAAATACACTACCGTTCAAAAGTTTGGGGTCACCCAGACAATTTAGCTCGCCACTCCATTACAGATAGAATACCAGCTGCCTGCTTCTTCCCTAAATAGTTCATGCATAATTTGCAGGTGTGATTTGTGTCATTGTCCTGTTGTAGGATGAAATTGGCTCCAATCAAGCGCTGTCCACAGGGTATGGCAATGTGTTACAAAATGATAGCCTTCCTTATTTAAAATCCCTTTTACCTTGTACAAATCTCCCACTTTACCAGCACCAAAGCAACCCCAGACCATCACATTACCTCCACCATGCTTGACAGATGGCGTGAGGCACTCTTCCAGCATCTTTTCAGTTGTTCTGTGTCTCACAAATGTTCTTCTGTGTGATCCAAACACCTCAAACTTTGATTCGTCTGTCCATATAACTCTTTTCCAATCTTCATCTGTCCAATGTCTGTATTCTTTTGCCCATGTTAATCTTTTCCTTTATTTGCCAGTCTAAGATATGTCTTTTTCTTTGCCACTCTGCCCTGAAGGCCAGCATCCCAGAATCACTTATTCACTGTAGACGTTGACACTGGTGTTTTGCGGGTTCTATTTAATGAAGCTGCCAGATGAGGAGTTGTGAGGCGTGGATTTCTCAAACTAGAGACTCTAATGTACTTGTCTTGTTGCTCAGTTGTGCAGTGGAGCCTCCCACTCTCTTTCTACTTTGGTTAGAGCCTGTTTGTGCTCATCTCTGAAGGGAAAAGCACAAAAAACATAGTCAAACAAACGTGAATAAATACTCTGTTGTAAAGAAATACAGTAAAAAGCAAGTGCTGCTGAAAAAGTAGTAAAAGCAGGGTATTTTGTTGATACGCTTTTTGCAAAAAATGAATGCTAAGCTGCTCTACCTCTTCACGGTAACCCTTGTCAGAGCAGTCCCTATCTGATGTATTCAAAAAACCTGACCATGTGTATTAGTACCTACATGAGCAGGGTCCAGACAGGTCCAAGGTCTGACATGGACTGAATGCAGAAAAAGGCTCCTCTGAAGGGAGTAGTACACATTGTTGTACGAAATCTTCAGTTTCTTGGCAATATCTCGCATGGAATAGCCTTAATTTCTAAGAACAAGAATAGACTGTCGAGTTTCACATGAAAGTTCTCTTTTTCTGGCCATTTTGAGAGTTTCATAGAACAAACAAATGTAATGCTCCAGATTCTCAACTAGCTCAAAGGAAGGTCAATTTTATGGCTTCTCTAATCAGCCAAATTGTTTTCAGCTGTGTTAACATACTTGTACAAGGGTTTTCTAGGGTTTTCTAAATATCCATTAGCCTTCTTACAGTTAGCAAACACAATGTACCATTAAAACACTGTAGTGGTGGTTGTTGGAAATGAGCCTCTATACACCTATGTACTGTAGATATTGCATTAAAAACCAGACGTTTGCAATTAGAATAGTCATTTAACACATTAACAATGTATAGAGTGTATTTTTGATTCATTTAATGTTAGCTTCATTGAAAAAAAAATGTGATTTTCTTTAAAAAATAAGGACATTTCTAACTGCCCCCAAACTTTTGAACGGTTGTGTATACCACAAACCAATAGTGGACATAGATATCCAGTTATTGTTATCACGTGTTGGTAGGGCACTAGGACCAAATGGCCCTAACCTAGACTGTCAATTGTACCGTAATAATACTACTTTTATCTGTTATCTGTGCTGGGTCTAGCCCACATATGTCAGTTGTCATACATCATAGAACCTGCTAAATGACCATAATAGGAGTGTATCTCCCACTTTGTATCGTTCATGAACGATCCAACATAAAGAGCCGGCACCCTTCAATGAACAATGGGAACTGGCACCCCAGTGAGAGCCGCTTGCAGTCTCTGAATGGCCACTCTCAACAAAACACATAAACACACACAAATATATGAAAAATGTACCCACAAACCAATAGTAGACACAGACACCCAGTTATTGTTGTCACGTCTTGGTAGGGCACTAAGACCAAACGGCCCTAACCTAGACCATCAATTGTGACATAATCACACTTTTTTAACTGCTATCTGTGCTGGGTATAGCCCACAGTCTAGTCAGTTTAGAAGTTGCTAAATGACCATTGGTCCATCCGATTCCCGAGGTAAGTGTAATACCTCCAGAGCAAAAAGCATCTATGATTGGAACGATCTCACCGTGTTCTCGGTTCCTCAAGAGCTCTTCTCACAAACCGGTATGCCAGGGAGGGCAAGTCCAGCAGGCTTACCCTATCAGCACCTTGTTACTAAACTGGGCTGATTAGAACAGTATCCTCTCTCACTATGTTTCTAGTAGCAAAAGAGGCTACTGTTTTAATCAGCCCAGTTTAGTGACAGGGTGCTGCTATACCCCTGAAGCTGAAGAGAGCTAAGGGCAAAACATGTCGGGAGGCACCTGGGCACATCTATAGGTTCAGTGACAGCAAGGGACATCTATGGACTGCCCTTGTCAGGCCTGGAGTCTATCTAGAAAGCGGCAAGTTAAACCCTAATAGGGTAAGCCTGCTGGACTTTCCTTCCCTGGCATATCGGTGTGTGAAGAGCTCTTGAGGAATGCAGTGGTGAGGCCCCATCGAGAACACGGTGAGATCATTCCAATCATAGATGCTTTTTGCTCTGGAGGTATTACACTTACCTCATGATGGACCAATGTCTACAGTGAATATAGTGGGAAATACACTCTTTTTATGGTCGTTTAGCAGGTTCTAAACTGACATATGTTGGCTAGATCCAGCACAGATAGCAGTTAAAGCAGTGTGATTACTTCACAATTGATGGTCTATGGTAAGGGCCGTTTGGTCTTAGTGCCCTACCAAGACGTGATAACAATAACTGGGTGTCTATGTCTACTATTGGTTTGTGGGTATATTTCTCATATGTTTGGTGTGTTTATGTGTTTTGTTGAGAGTGGCCACTCAGAGACTGCAAGCGGCTCTCACCACTGGGGTGTCGGTTCCCATCGTTCACTGAAGGGTTCCAGCTCTTTTTGTTGGATCATTCATGAACAACACATAGTGTGTCCAGTAGGACAACCTTTTGGCTTTTTCAATTAAATAGGGACATACAGATATATTTGGTTTATATAACAGGAGCTTTTACCGTCATAAACAAAAGCTAGGGGCCATAATCAGGGGTGTAACTACAATAGGTGCAGGGGTTGCAATCGCACCTGTTCCCTGGAGCTTAGGAGCACCAAAAGTCTTTTTGGCCTATAGAAAAAGACTGATGCTATTACAGATTTGCAATATTTGAGGGCCCCGTTGGAGCTTTTGCATTTGGGCCCATGAGCTTTAAGTTATGCCTCTTGCCATAATGTAATAATTACAGGGCCTTACTCTACAGCAGGCGTGGGGAACTCTAGGCCTCAAGGGCCGCCAACAGTGCATGTGTTCAGGATTTCCTTAGTATTGCACAGGTGATAATATAATCTTATGCACTGGTGATGATTCCAACCCCTGTGCAATGCTAAGGAAATCCTGAAAACATGACCTGTTGGCGGCCCTTGAGGCCTGTAGATTCCCATCGCTGCTCTACAGGCTATTATGATAATGGAAATTGCACATATTTGTATAACAACTGCCATCTCCTTTCTCATTAATGGGAATGTCTTTGGTGAATACAGATTGTATCTCAGAATTGAGAATTTTGATAATGACTGATCAATTCTGGCAGAGAAATTGTAATATAACCACTAGTCAATATCTCAGTATACCATTGCCACACCTGTACTGTGTATATATGCAGGCAGAAAAAAATGACCTTACATGCATTCATTAAAAACACTTCTCTTGAATGTCTAATGGAAGCTGTTAAAGAATTTTTTTTTCAGAATCATAAATGGATAAAATTGCAAAGTGCTTTTAAAAACAAACAGTTTTGCAATTTACGGCTTATTAAAAAAAATCTTTTTGTTCTCAAGAGCAGAGGGACTTTTAATTCTTTAGTTTATTGCTCGTCACCACTTTTACAGTCTATCAGGGTGACTAGTTTCCCGGACAAGGATTGCACGCTTGCAAACTATTTGCTATAAGGATCTGGTAGCTACAGAACCCAATGCTTCTCCAACGCTGCAGAGGCAAAGCACGCAGCTCAGACCAGCTAAAACTGTCAATTTTTAGGACTGAACTGCAATAATGAGACAAACCATTTAAAAAGAGGAACTTTCACCACAATTTGTATGCTAAACTGGCTATGTCATGGAATAGTGACTTTATAGCTGAATATACCATAATTTGTTTTAGTTTCTAATCTCTTTTGTGGAAATAATGACACACAGCTCTGCGCTCCTCATTCTACAAAGTAATTACCAACAGTTAGATCTGTGTGACCTGGGTTAGGGCCACGTCACACACACAGATAATTGTGCAGATATTGTTCACAGATTTCTGGTTGCAGTGAAATCATGGACACATTGTTCCATTTGTACACAGCCAAATAATATACATCGCAGAAGTGAAATATAAGAAAGAGTTAAATATAAGAAATCACTATGCTGACCTATCCTCTATCCACCGCTGCCTCCCTGCAAGGTCCGTGTGCTTACAGGACCTGTGATGATGTCATAGAGCATCATCGGGTCACATGACCGCAGTTCAGTAACTGCGGTCATGTGACCCGATGATGCTCTCTGACATCATCACAGGTCCTGTAAGCACACGGACCTTGCTGGGAGACAGCGGTGGATAGAGGATAGGTCAGCATAGTGATTTTTTTTATTTTTAACTCTTTCTTTTACCTAATTACACTTCTGCAATGTATATTATACATTGCAGAAGTGTAATTAGAAGGGTTGGAGCAATTTTAGTGTACTGAGCATGCGCAGTACACTATAATCGGGTCCGAGGAGACATCAGATGTTTCCTCGGACCCTGCTCCATAGGGCCCCGTGTTAATGGAATCGGATCGGATCGGATTTGGCATAATTGCCATCCGATTTGTCAGATCCGATTTATCCGGTTTTTGATTCGGATGCAAAAATCGGAGCAGTCTCCGATTTTTGCACCGGAAAGAAATCGGACAAAAACGGATCGGACGCGATTCGGATGGCGATTAGTGCACATCCAAATCGGTTCGATCCCCATAGGGTTACATGGGGCCAAATTCAGATCCGATGCTGTCCGATTTCTATCGGACAGCATCGGATTTCACAAAATCGTAGTGTGAAACCAGCCTAAGGAGCGCTTTCTTTTTTTCCCCTGCATGATGCCTCCTGCTTATGATTGGGTAATGTCATACAAGGAGAAAAGTAAATGCACTAGAGAGGCATCTTTGCTACCCTCCACCTCCTTAGTTATGCAAGGAGAGCTTTAGACACATGCACGCACACACATGCACACACGCACGCACACACACACATGCACACACACACATGCACACACACACACTACATTCATATGTTACCAGTAATGCGGAATCCCTATTATGATCACAGCCCCCCGTCATAGTGTAATAGCCCCCACAGCCCCCTATAGAGTGTAATGGCCGCACAATCCGTCCCCCACACAATATATTGCCCCCATATCCCCTTAAAACCGCTTGATACCCTCGCCATATCCACAAACACTGATTCTCTAACTATGGAGTCTACTGGAGGATTGTAAAGCTGTCCGTCACATTTTGCCCCCTTTAGACTCTTGTCCCCTTGCCATTATATGATTTTTTCCTGGGTTATCAGTATCAATATGGAGTGAGTCTCTGTAAGGCTAGGGTCACACTTGCGTCATGCATCTGCTAAACGGATGCGTTTTTTACATGTGCACATGTGTAAAAACGCATGCGTTAATGCACCCATAGACTCCAATGCAAAAAACGCATTGCAAAAGTGCAATGCGTTTGACGCATTGTGTTTTTTCTAGTTGCGCTAAAAACATGGTCTGGAAAGTTTTTTGGCGCTTTTTCAAAAATGCATGTTTTTTTAACATGGGAGTCTATGGGAAACACATGCGTTAACGCTTGCGCTAAAAATGAAAAAAACATGCCATAAAAATGTCAAGGCAAAAACTTGATCCGTTAATGCATCCTATAAACGGATACTACCTTCCAAGTGTGACCCTAGCCTTACTGCATGTCATATATCTGGCTGTTTGTGGTGGACATTTAAGGTGTAATATATTATATTAATTTTTATTCTATTTTCGCTAAATAATCATGGGGGAAGGTATCTTGCTGAGCTGTCAATAGCATGATATACTGCAAGCCTTCTAATTAAAATGTTACCTTTTATTGTAATCCTTGTGATGATAATAATGAGATCATTTAAATAAGTCACAGATACAGAACAGACATTGGTGATATGCTCTACAGCAGACATAGACATAGACATGGACATAGAATACCTCAATCAGAAATAAAAAATGATCTTTTATGGAGAATGTTCTGACCGATCATCCCTTGCAGACTGTGCAAGTTATAGTAGAGGATGGGTGAGAAGTTATGACCATCACCTATTGTCAATGTTGCGTTCAGCTGTAAATTCTGCCTGCGATAGTAATGAGATGACTGCCGAGAAGTGAGCACCACAGAAATATACAGAGTGGTTACAATCTGCTGACCCTTCTTGTTTTGTCAGCCCATTCTTCAACTTCACTGCATAGATTGGGACAGAATAAGCAGTGTTAAGAATTCAGAGACAATAGGCACATTTTATTTACCACCTTCTTCATCAATATCTCAATGAATACAAGAACAATTTTCAAACTGTGCTGTATTTCACTTTCACCTGTATCAGCTGATATAGTGGAAAGTAATGATGGAAGAGGGAGCCGGATGCTCCCTCCTCCATTGTTCTCCATGTAAATCTGATGTCTCAGTGCAGCAGGTGTGATGATGTCACTATATAGTGCCCGCTGCGTCAAGATGTGCAGGGATTCAGAACTACACAATGCACAGACCAGAGCAGCAAAAGAATGAGGAAAGGTATTTTCTCCTTTTTTTAAAATCAATGAGTACTTTGTGGGGGCCATTACACTGTTTGGAGAGCTATGTGAGAGTGTCATCACTCTGTTTGGAGAGCTATGTGGGAGTGTCATCATGCTGTTTGGAGAGCTATGTGAGAGCGTCATCACACTGTTTGGAGAGCTATGTGAGAGTGTCATCACTCTGTTTGGAGAGCTATGTGGGAGTGTCATCATGCTGTTTGGAGAGCTATGTGAGAGTGTCATCACTCTGTTTGGAGAGCTATGTGAGAGTGTCATCACTCTGTTTTGAGAGCTATGTGGGAGTGTCATCATGCTGTTTGGAGAGCTATGTGAGAGCGTCATCACACTGTTTGGAGAGCTGTGTGAATGGAGGATTATCACGCTATTTGGAGAGCTATGTTGGGGGGCATCACATTGTTTGGAGAACTATTTGAGGGGGATTACACTATTCAGAGAGCTATCACACTGTTTGGAGAGCTATGTTGGGGGGGCATCACATTGTTTGGAGAACTATTTGAGGGGATTACACTATTTAGATAGCTATCACACTGTTTGGAGAGTTATGTCAGGGCCAGCTACACTCTTTGGAGTGCTATGTGAGTGCCAATATAATATTCGTAGGGCTACAGACGGGCTATTACATTATTTGGAGGGATATTTTGCAGGCTATCTTGATATTTTGGGGGATATCATGCTATTTGGAGGACCATTCAGGGGGCAATAAACAATTTGGAGGGCTATTTAGGGGGTCATCATAGTAATTGGAAGACTATATGAGGGCTCATTATATTATTTTGTGGGCTTTATTGGGGCCATTATACTACTTGATGAGCTATGGCAGGGAGCCATTATACTATTTGGAGGGCTGCATGGGGGCCATTGTGCTATTTGGAGGGCTGTGTTGGGGTCATTATATGGTTTGAAGGGCTGTCTGGGGTCCATTATACCGTTTCGGAGCCTATATGTGGGCCATTATACAATATGGAGGGATGTGTGTGGTCCATTATACTGTGTGAGGCCATTATACTGTTTGGTGGGCAAGTGGGGGCCATTATACCGTCTCCAGGCAATTATACGGTTTGAAGGGTAGTATTGAGCTTATCATACTGTGTGAAGGGTCATGTAGAGGCCATCATACTGTGTGGAGGGTTGTAGGAGTCACTATGCTATATTGAGGGCAATTATACTGTACAGATACAGAGGGCTAACATATTGTGTAGAGTGTTGTGTTGGGGCCATCATATTGTTTTAGGGTAACTATTGGGATGTTATTCTTTGCAGGTGGGTGTACTGTAGGGTCATTAGTGTCATCGTACTGTGCATGTGGAGGCTACTGTGGAGAAATTCACTTTGCTGATACACTGTTTTGTGGGCACTTTTGTTGGCATCACAATATGTGGAGGCCATGAAAGGCATCTTAGTGTGTGGCAACACTAAGGGGCTTCAATAAAGCCAAACCTACTCTGTAAGGGCTGCAAAGTTGTGAAATTCTGTGACCCCACTAGATTTTGTTATTTTTTTCTTTTTGGGAGGGGATTTCTGCTACGACACCCATAATTTCTATGTATGCGCCTACCTACTTATTGGTAAATGTACATTTTATACTAGATTTGAAATATAATTTAGTGTTACTATTTCTTCTGGTGTACAAGGTGCACCGTGTATTTTATTCTTGAGGTCTGAGTTGATCATGTATGGGGCCTGAATTTATTTGCGTTTAAGTGCTCAGGACTATTTATCATGAAGGTCTGAGCTACACTGGCAATCAAAATTAGAGAACAATGGATGACCACTTGATTTTTGCAGGCAGAATGTAATCTGCATTGATCAATATTTGAAGTTTTTTGTGTAAGGGTATCTACTTAAAACCTTTATTCACAAAATGTGATAATCATAATTAGTGAACAGCAATGACTGTAGAACAGAAAAAAGATTAAAACTAAATTTTGTGAATGTTACAATAGTCACCAATCAGTAGGAAGTGTACAGGTCTTTGCTTTGAATGACTTCAGCACATCTGCGGCTGCAGGACATCACTAGTCTCTCACACTGCTCTGGTGTGATTTTGGTCCACTCTTCTTCCAGTGTCTCCCACAGTTCTGTGACTGTTGTGGGTTTCTTGGCCTTAACTTTGTCACCAAGGTTTTCCTGAGGTTTTCTATTGAATTTAGTTCAGGACTCTGCGCGGCCATTTCATTGTTTCAATCTTTTATGTTTTAAGGAACTGCTTCACCCATTTAGCTGTGTGATGGTGGCATCGTCTTGCATGAAAATTGCTGGCTGATTAAGTGCTGAATGCAAGTTAAGAACCATGTGTTGTTAAAGAAGGTTCTGATACACACTTGCATTCACTCTTCCATGTAGCTATATGAGAGGTCCAATCCATGCAGCAGAAAACATCCCCAAACCAAGACACTTCCTCCACCACCTTTCACTGACTTCTTTACACACTTTGGGTTCACTCTTTCCCCAGTTTGTCGACAAACATAATGTTTCCCATTAGACCCAAATAAATTAAATTTGCTTTCATAACTGTGGACCACTTCTACTGTGTCCACACAACATGCTTCTCACCAAAGTCGAGTCTAGCCTTTTGATTCTTTCTGTTAATGAGAAGTTTGGTCACTGCAGAGCGGGCTTTCAGTCAAAATCCTACTAAATGTAGTGATGCTGTATGACAAGACAGATCCCTACGCTGTTCAGTGCTGATCTGGCGAGCTATTCCAGCCTCAGTGTTGAAACGATTACTTATGGAGACTCTCCTGTTCTATTTTGCATTTGTCTTTCGAGGGCGACCAGTCTACTTGGGGGACTTGAAAAGATTATGATGTTGTAAAGATACAATAGTCTAAAAATCACAGACTTAGAATGACCAACTTCTGTTGCTATGGCTGATATAGTGTTCCCTTTGCTCTTCATATGGACAACCTGCTGCTGGGGAGTTTCAGTCACTTTGGAACTGCACACCATTTTGACAAAGGGAGTGCAAACTGGAGAGTTAGGCTAGGGTCTGACTTGCATCAGCCCTCAGCCTGCCGCATTCGCTTAAAACTTAATTTCTGGCAGGCTTAGCGCACAGTGTTATCAGCATGTAACGCCATGCGCTGCCTGCCTATGCATCACTATGACAATGTGATGCTTACCGCAGCCGCTGGCTCCACAGACAATCCCCGGATATGCGCTATTTCAGAGCGCATATCTGGGTCCTCTCAGTGGAGTCAGTGGTTGCGGTAAGCTTCATGTTACCATAGCAATGCATAGGCAGGTGGTGCATAGCGTTACATGATGGTAACGCTATACGCTCAGTCTGAGAATTTCTAAGTTTTTGACAGAATCCTCAGGTCTGACTCTAGCCTTAGGTTGCCAGTTAAATAGTGTTTGTCAGCCCTATCTGTCACCCAATTTGAGCGTTCTAAACTGTGCCCGCCAGCTGTAACATGACATAAATGGGCTTCCTGTAACCCCTCTATATGTCCAGACGTCCCCCTGCATACCTCAGAAATACACTTTTATTCTCTCCTACACTGTATGTAAATGACTCCTGATATGTCCAGCGGGTCTGCTCTCTGTGGTCCTTGCCGCCCCCTGCCTGGAATACCTGCCCCGCTCTTTTGAAATTTCCGCCCCTCCTATGTATGACTATTGACTGACAGGTACTACTCTCGCGCCTGTGCAGTGCCGCTGGTCACTGTGCTCCATTGAAGATGCATAGTGCCTGAAATTTTGCGAGATTCTACTGTACAGGAACGAGACTTCTCAAATGACGCAAGACTTCAATGGAGCACGGTGACCTGCGGCACTGTGCAGGCATGAAAGTAGTGCATGTCAGTCAATGGCCATACACAGGAGGGGCAATCATTTCAAAAGAGCGGGGCGGGTATTCCAGGCAGGGGGCAGCGAGGACCACATGGAGCAGACCTTTCGGACCTATTCAGTAGTCATTACCATACAGCGCAGGACAGAATAAAATTGTATTTCTGAGGTATGCAGGGGGATGTCTGGGCACATAAAGTGCTTACAGGAACCCCAAATACATCATATTACAGCTGGTGGGCACAGTTTACATGCCCAAAGGAGTGACAGGTTCCCTTTAAGGAAATTAACACCAGGTGCGAAATTAACACCAATAACTTGCAGGTACCTGAAAGAAGATGCGGTAAATCTGACGGATCTGCTGCAATTTGAAAAAAACGCTGATGTGAAAGGGGACTAACATGAGTAAATTAGCAGTATTTTAATCTTATTTTATAAATTGAATATATTCTAAAGCACGGAGTAAAAATGTAAATGAGATAAATGAAAAAGAACACTAATCAAAAGCGCCGCATAAAAGCAGGACTATGTGGCAATTACACCGTGTCTCAATGCAGCCTAATACACTATAAGCACTATAACATATGTAGGAAATTCTGCACCGCTTGCACAGTGTCTGAACGTAGCCTAACATCACTTCACTGTTGTAATAAATATCTGTTCTTCTTGTGAGATATTAGTCTGGACTGTCTTTATTTTGAAGTTTGTGATTTGTTTATGTTCTATTAATCCTCCTGGAAACGTGTAAATATATTTTAGCCTATAGTTTTTTTTAATGCAACGTAAAAATTTTAAAAAAAGAATTAACATCTGTGCTGCAAAGTAACACACTTGAGTTTTGTGTTCGCCTGTGGTCTGCAGCTGTTGATTAAAATGTATCATTAGTGCTACTTCCCAAGCCAAGCTGAGTGTTACCATTTCTTTTATTAATGTACACTGTATCTACTCTGTCTGATATTGGCAATGACAAATGAACACTAAAGAGTATTGACGAAGGCAATGGGAACATCCAGTTGCCAACCTATCTCTACATTGACACGTAGAATAAAATAAAACAGTACAATCAGTGGCATAAATAGTGCCTGATGGGCCCCGATGAGAAATTTGAACCAGGTATCCCCTTCTCTGTGCGCATGTTTTGCCGCTCCCCCACCCCGTGTGCATGTTGCTGCCCCCGCCCACGTTGGTCAGTTATATGGGCCTCGTGACCCCTCTCCTCCTTCATTATGTATTAATATCCCCCATCCTGCTATTTATGGCCACCATTACGCTGCTATAAATGTGCCCATTCTGCTGTATATAGTTTTAATTCCGTTATAGTCTCCTGGTATATATGGTCCATGTTCTGGAATATGGCCCTTGTCCTGGTATATATGTCCTCCATCCTGGTATATATGGTCCTCCTCCTCCCATCACGATATTCCTACAATTATTATAATGCACCCCGATGTTCCTCCACATATTATAATGTACCCCCACAGTCTTATTATAATGCATCCTATAGTCCTCCTTACATAATGTAGCCCCCATAGTCCTCCAATTATTATAATGTACCCACATTATCCTCCATATATTAAAATGCAGCCTCATCCGTCCATATATTCTATTGCACCCCATAGTCCTCCAACTATTATAATGAACCCACTTTATCCTCCATATTATTTAATGCAGCTTCATATCACTCCATATTTTATACTCCAGCCTTATATCCCTCCATATATTACACTGCAGCCTCATATCCCTCCATATAGTAAAAGGCAGACTCATATATTATAATGCGCACTATGGTCCTCCAATTATTATAATGCATCCACATTATCCTCAATATTATATAATGCAGCCTTATATCACTCGATATATTATACTTCAGCCTTATATTCCTTCATATATTACACTTTAGCCTCATATCCCTCCATATAGCATAAGGCAGCCTCATATCCCTCCATATTTTATACTGAAGCCTTATATCCCTCCATATATTATATTGCTGCCTCATATCTCTCATATGGTAAAATGCAGCCTCATATCTCTCCATATATTAGAATGCAGCCTCATATCCCTCCATATAGCATAATGCAGCCATACAATATAATGCAGCCTCCATATAGTATAATGCAGCCCCACATCCCTCCATATAGTAAAATGCAGCTTTATATCCCTCCATATAATAAAGTGCCGTGTCACATCCCTCCATACAGTATGATGTGCAGGCTTATATCCCTCCATATAGTAAAATGCATCCCCAAACAACTCCCCCTTTAGACTTTAAGCCACCGTGCACTCAGTGATTAAAACAATAAATCAGTACTCACCTCTGCACATCTCAGCACAGCGCAGTGTGCAGTAGTGACATCACCCCGCTGCGCTGAGATGTCAGAGAGCAGGTAGAGGGGGAGAAAGAGGAAGAAGGGAGCACTGGACAGTAAAGCACTCCCTCTGTCTTCATATCTGAGGGGGAGCCACAGACCAGGGGTGGCCCGGTGCCGGAGACCCGTGGGCCACATAGCGGCCCCGTGGTCTGCAGCTCAGGGCACAATTGTTATTCCCCTGTGTACAATGCAGAGTTAGAAGAATTACTAATTTATTATCTGGCCATAGCAGGTACTGTTGAGACAAGAAGTTTACATACACTATATAAAAAAGACAAATATGCATGTTTTTCTCACTATCTGATGAAATCAGAATAAACCTTTCCTGTTTTAAGTCAATTAGAATTACCATAATTATCAATATTTGCCAAATGCCAGAATAATGAGAGAATGTTTTAAGACATTTTTATTACTTTTTGCAAAGTCCCAAGTTTACATACACTAAGATTAAAAAAAAAAAAAAAAAGAAAACTTACAACCGAGCCAAAGCACAAAGTAAACAGGTCTGTAGGACCGTGTTCACACCACTGAAACTAAACCACAGAAAAAACAGTATAACAAACGTGTAGAAGTAATCTGCTAAAATAAGTAATAATAAAAAGCAAGTGCTGGCAAAAAACAGTGTCAAAAACAGGGTACTTAGTTAATATGTTTTTTGCAAAAAATGTACGAAGCCGTTCTACCAATACCAAGGGGACCCATATCAGAACAGTCCCTGTCTAACTAATTTAAAACCTGATCCTGTATAAGTATGGATGCAGGATGAAGATTGGCCAAAGTCCAATATGGACACAGTGCAGCAGACAGCACCTTATGTGCCTGGCTCAGAGTGCAAGGGGTGGGGCACTTCCTATCTTACATAACAAGAGACTAAATGAAAACTTACAACTGAGCCAAAGCACTTAAGTTTTAAGGCATTTTTATTACTTTTTGCAAAGTTACAAGTTTATATACTGTACACTAAGATTAAACAATTTGGGACAGTGCATTGAAGGGTCACCTCTTAGGCCGGTTTCACACCACGGTGTGTTCCGGTCCAGCCAGGGCTGTCCGATGTTCATCGAACAGCCCCGGACCGGATTTCCAAACAGAACCAGAGAGCTAATATGCCTTCCGATCCTGTTTGTAGCCCGATGCAGCAGACCGCAGCTGTCCCCTGCAAAATGGTGCTGAACCATTTCACAGGGGACAGCTCCCTGGTGCTGAAGTTCAGCATAGCTTACGCTGAACTTCAGCAGCCGGTGTCCGGATCCTCCCAGATTGGGGCAATCCAGCGTCATAGACTCCCATGTTAGGGAGTGCCGGACTGCCCCAGATCCGTAAGGATCCAGGAGGACCCAATTCGGGCTGATTTTTCGTGTCCAGGTTTTTTGTGTCTGGGAGAAAAATCCGAATACACCCGGATCCTCCCGGACAGATGGAAACCAGATGGCAGATAGCTGCCATCCGGATCTATCAGGCCACATAGGGCTGTATTATGGCAAAATCGGGTCCAAGGCTGTCAGGTTCATCCCGGACAGCCCCAGACCTGATAGTGTCGTGGTGTGAAACCGACCTCACTCTACATCTTTAGACCATTACCATTTCTGATGCAGAGGAAACATATTCAGAGGCTGCAGTCACAGATGTCAAAGTTCATATGGAATGGGATGGCCCCGAGGATTGTCAGGGTCAATCTGGAGAAACATAAGATAAGGGGAGGATTGAGGTTTCCCAATTTGTTTGTCTACTATTTGGCTACTTTAGTCAAGAGTAGCTTAAAATGGTGGGAGGTCCAGGACAGACCTTCCTGGGTAGGTCTAGAAGAGCCTTATATGGATGGCCACTGACCTACTATTTATATCTCCTCATTTTTATTTAACTCTAGAAAACGCCATGAAAGGCATTATTAGAGCCTGGAGAGCATTTGCACAGTGCTCTAGATCAGCGTTTCAATCGGTGACCCCTTCCTGACTGGAATTTAAGTCTATGATGTGGAAAGATATGGGGATCCAACTAGTGTCAGACGTGTTGGTCGAGGGCAGGTTAAAATCTTTCCTGTGTCTAAGCAACAAATATAACCTACCAAAATCTGAGGAAGCAAACTGGAAAGTTCTTAATGTCATTCTCTCAGATGCGAAAATAAACCTTTATTTACTGAGTAACATTGCAGCTCTCTTCAGACAAATTAAAAATGACTCTCTTTGGAAGACAAATAAACTCTACCAGGTATTTAATAACGACTTAACTCTTGATAACCCAAAGTAACATAGTAACAAAGTATTTACGGTTGAAGGAAGACTTTAAGTCCATCTAGTTCAACCCATAGCCTAACATGTTGATCCAGAGGAAGGCAAAAAAAAACCATGTGGCAACACTAAGCTCCACATTGGGGGAAAAAATTCCTTCCTGACTCCACATACGGCAATCAGACTAGTTCCCTGGATCAACACCCTATCAAATAATCTAGTATATATAACCGGAAATATTGTATTTTTCAAGAAAGGCATCCAGGCCCTTCTTAAATGTTAGTAGTGAGTCACTCATTACAACATCATGTGGCAGAGAGTTCCATAGTCTCACTGCTCTTACAGTAAAGAATCCACGCCTATTATTATGATTAAACCTTCTTTCCTCCAGACGTAGAGGATGCCCCCTTGTCCCAGTCTCAGGCCTAAGAGTAAAAACATCATTAAAAAGGTCTCTGTACTGTCCCCTCATATATTTATACATTATTATAAGATCACCCCTAAGCCTTCATTTTTCCAGACTAAATAACCCAAAGTTTAATAACCTGTCTTGGTATTGCAGACCCCTCAGTCCTCTAATAACCTTGGTCGCTCTTCTCTGCACCCGCTCTAGTTTGTCATGGCAAAACGCCTAATTCTTTAGTTAAATCAGATTTTATTAATGTAAAACATATAACAATGTTTGGCAGTAAAGATTTCACAACTGGTGTTACAATAGAGTATACAGTTTGGTCATTTAGCCAACTTACAATTGACCTCAAAGAATAATTGGCCTAGTCTCAAAAAGGCACAATAGGTCTAAGAAACAAATATAAACAGTATATGTAAGGCAACTTCTTGAGGGTCTCCACGGGGTGGAGACCTGATAAATCATAATCTAAAAAGATTAAGAGATGAATAGACAGAAAAAGGTAAGTATAGCGGGGAATAGAATAGTGAGATAGACAGAGAAGGTAAGGGGGGGGGGGTTGTGGGGGGAGGGAATGGGTTTAGACGGCCACTCCCTTAATAGGGAAGGGGAGAGGGATTGGAGGTGGATGGACTGGAACAACATGCTGTGTTAGTTCTCATGGCAAGGATATGTGAGAGTACTGCACAGCAGCGGGGGGGGGGGCACCCACACTGTCCTGTGGAAATGTCTAGGAGGTATTTTCATCGGCATCACAGGTCAGCCACAACTTCAGGGATTCCGAATCTCTATAAAAGATCCATGATTGCCATAGGCGGTAATTTCTTTCTACGTTATCAGCGTCTGGCGAGCTCTGACTAGCCAATTCTTCTAACCTGCAAATCTGATTCAGTTCGGCTACCAGTTCCGATTTAGATGGGCTGGTCACATTTTTCCATTTTCTAGCCATAACCGTCCTGGCAGCAGATAAGACATACCTGGACAATTCAGCCTTGTACTTTGATATGGATATCTCTAACATGCTCAAAAGAGCCACTGGTGCCGTCATGACCAAGTCAAAGGTGGATAACATCTTGATCAGTTCCGCCACCTGCGTCCAGAACGGTCGAACAAGCCGGCATTCCCACCAAATGTGTAGGTATGTGCCAGAAGCCTCCTCACATCGCCAGCACCTATCAGATACTGATGGGAATATTGAATGAAGTTCTGCTGGGCATCGGTACCACCTGGCCATCACTCTGTAGTTTCTCTCCTGGGTAGTCGCCGATGAGGTTGACTTTCTTGTGAATAGATACATTTTCTCCCAATCCGCTTGAGATATCGAGATCTGGAGGTCCCTTTCCCATTTGATTTTAAACTTAGCTTGGTATGGGTCAGTAACAGTACGTTCTTTCCTGAACATGGTATATAATACCGAGATTGTATGTGGGACCACTTCTCTCGTCATGCATAGCTGTTCGAAGGACGTCAGAGGTCTACTGACCGCCTCCCATCCCAGGGAGCGAATGAAACCAGACAACGCGGCATATTGCAGCCATGCCTCTGGGGGAATAGGTGTCACCTGAAATAGGGCTGACAAGGTCTTCATCCCTGTGTGGGTAATATAGTCATTCACTACCGGGCTGGGATGGCAGGGAACTCCCAGAAAAGAGTCACCACTGGGCTCCCACCGAAAGGAAGGGTTACCATGTACGGGAGTCAGGGGCCCTGGCTGCGTCGTCAGATGGAGGGTGGAATTGTTCTTTTTGAGAAAAGAAAATAATTGAGTCGAAATAAAGGGCAGATGTGTAGATGGGCGTGTGTGGAAGAGCCAGATCGCTGCCAACGGATAATCCCCCTCATCTGACATCTCAACATCCACCCATAATTGTCTCCCCTCCCTTCTAAACAAGTCAAACACACATTTACCTAGAGACGCTAGGTGGTAGATCATCAGGTTGGGCAGTCCCACTCCCCCCTCCTCCACTCCTCCAGTCAGGAGGCATTGGGAAAGTCGGGGATGTTTGTGGTTCCATATAAATCGAGTAATCATCGTCTTTAGCCTTGAGAAAAAGGAGGCAGGTAGAGCTATTGGGATGGCTTGGAAGTGGTAAAGAAGTCGGGGCAGCAGGTCCATTTTGATGGAGTGGATCCTCCCCCACCATGATAAAGCAAGGTCATTCCAGGTTCTCAGCTCTCTCTCCAGTTTGGAAAGTAAAGGCAAGAAGTTACGTGAGTACAGGTCATTCGGGTCCCTTGTCAGTTTCATCCCCAGGTAGGTGAGATCATCTTGTTTCCAAGTGAAGGGGAACTGCGATTTTAGTAAGGTCACCACCAGGTCAGGGAGGGAGACGTTGAGCACTTCTGATTTGGAGGCATTCATTTTAAAATTGCTCAAAGAGCCATAGGTAGATAACCCCTCCATAATATTAGGAATAGATATCAGAGGATTTGTTACAAATAACAACAAATCGTCTGCAAACAGTGCAAGTTTGTGCTCTCTGTGCTTCGTCTCCACTCCCCTAATTGCCGGATTAGATCTGAGGGCCTCGGCCATGGACTCCATGCAAATGATATATATTAGAGGTGAAAGGGGGCACCCCTGGCGTGTACCGTTTTTAATAGGGAAGGGCTCGGATAAGAATCCATTGACCTGAACCCTTGCTGTTGGGGCCATGTACAAGGCTCTAATTCTTTGGAGCATTACCTCTTCCAGACCTATGTGCGTGAGGGACTCAAATAGGAAGCCCCAGTGCACCCTGTCGAAGGCCTTTTCGGCATCAATGGACAGGATGCACATGGGGGTCCCCTTCCTCCTTGCTCTATCAATAAGAGCGGTAGATCTAATCACATTATCTCGAGCTTCTCTTCCGGGGACAAAACCCACCTGTTCTATATTTATCAGGGAGGGCATATGTGTTTTCAACCTATTCGCTATTAATTTAGAAAACATTTTCACATCTATATTCATTAGCGAAATTGGCCTGTAACTGCCGCATAGTGATGGGTCCTTTCCGGGCTTCAGGAGAACCACGATGTGGGCCATCAAAGCTTGGGGAGGGAAGTTCTCCCCCTTGGATATGCTATTGCACACCTTTAGGAACCGAGGGGCCAGGGCATCCAAAAACATCTTGTAAAAACCCGAGGAGTACCCATCTGGTCCAGGACACTTTCCCCTTTTGAGTGATTTAATCACTTCTATCACCTCATCTATCGTAAAATCCACGGAGAGGTCCATCGCGTTTTTTTCGGATATGGGAGGGGGGCCAAATTTTTTGAAGTAATCTTGAAATGGTCGGCTGGGTGTGACGTTAGGCACATCCGACCCCTCTCCCTGTATGTCGTATAGGGATGCATAAAAGGAGCGGAAGCATTCCACCATCTCCTTGCTAGAGTGTATTTTGTCTCCTGTAGATGTCAGCAAGTGTGAAATAAAGGTACGATGCGTTCTAGGGTGAAGTGCTCGGGCTAGCAATTTGCCACATTTGTTGCCTAGGGAATAGTATTTTGCGCTAACCATGTCCCTTTGTATTTTATCCTTTTAGTCCAAAATCGTGAGTAATTTGTGCCTTGTAGTGTAAAGCTGAGCGTAAATGGTGGGGGTAGGATCCAGTTTATGTTTAGAATCCTGTTCAGAGATTTCCTGAAGCAGGGATTCTATTTCCTGCGCCCTTAACTTCTTGATTCTAGACCCATGTGAAATCAGGATACCTCTCAATACCGCTTTGAGAGCCTCCCATTGGACAGGGGGGGACGTGGTGTCATGTTTGTGATCTATGGTGAAATTCTGGATCGCAGATGTCAGGTCTCCCACACAGGAGGGATCCTTTAGGAGGTACTCATTCAGTCTCCATGTGTAGTCCCTCCTGATCGGCGGACCAAGTTTCATGGAGAAGTATATTGGTGCGTGGTCTGACCAGATGATTTCCTATAGAAGATCTGACCTCCCGATCCAGTAATGAGTGAGATATCATGAATTTGTCTATCCTACTATACACCAGGTGAGATTGTGAATAGAACGTAAAATCTTTATCGTCTGGGTGCAATATGCGCCAGACATCTACCAAACGTAACGGATCCCATTGCTTAGATAGTTGGTGGAGAGATGGTACCGATAAATACGACTTACCAGCAGAGGTGTCTCTTTTCGGATCTGATGGGAAGTTGAAGTTTCCCCCCAAGATGATAGGTGTGGTGCCAGCGAACTCGTCAAGTGACCTTCGGACCCTGGTGCCGAATTGAAGCATATGTCTATTAGGATAATACAGGTTAGCTATGACAAAGGTATGAGACTGCCAAGCTATTTTAATAAAGATGTATCTTCCCCCTGGATCTAATTTCTGGTCTAGAATATCTGGCGTAAATGACCTGGAAAAGGCTATCGACACTCCCTTAGACTTGGATATAGGATTGGTGCTATGCAGCCAGGTCGGGAAGTCTCTGGAACTAAATTTTGGGAGAGCGTCGGATCTGAAGTGTGTCTCCTGTAATTGCAGGATATGGATTTTGGACCTCCTTGCCACTATCAAATCCTGCCATCTCTTTTTGTTCAATCCTCTCACGTTGAAAGAGCAACAATTTAAATCAGATATGTGCGTCATATTAGCATTATCCTTGATGTCTCATTTTATGTGATGTCCCAGTCCAGGGTGGGTGAGAGGTAGGTAGGGTAGGATGAGGGGGGAAGAGGAAAAAAGGGGGAAGGAAATTAGGAGATGAAAGCAGAAAAAGAAAAGGGAAAGAAAAAGAAAGGTGAAAACACATGTGAATGAGGACTAAACTAAGTACACATCGAGCCATGTGGCTCTATCTAGAAAAGGTGTGCAAAGAATGGATAGCAACACCTATCCAGCACTTCGGGGAAGGCGTAAGACCAACAGGCTTGAGAGCATGCAGTCCACCACCTGTCCCCCACCCTCTACAATGAAACATTAAACATATAGAAACTGCTTCTATAATATAACATCTATAGGGCAACTCGCCCAAAGATCTCAGACAGGCAAAACTTGTTGTGCGGTTATCAGTAACTTATTTTAGTACAGTAAATAACATTAAATTTGATTGCCAATAATCTAAGTGAGAAAAGGGAGTTGGGAATCATGAAATATAAACCGGGAACTAAGGGATGAGCAGGGAGGAGTGGATGGAAAACGCCTGATTCTTATCTCGTTAATGGACGGAGGAATAACAGACAACCAAGTCTTAGGGTGCTTTCACATCAGCGTTTTTCGTAATTCGCGGCAGATGCGGTGAAAAAACCGCATCTGCCGCGTTTGCCGCGTAACCGTTTTACTTGCGGCGCGGTTGCGGTTTTTTCTATGCAAAGTATAGGCGTACTTGCGGCAGGTGCGGCAAGTGCGGTTTTGCACTTGCGGCAGGTGCGGCCGCGAAAAAAAACGCGGCTTACTGCGGTTTTTTTCGCGGCCGCACCTGCCGCAAGTGCAAAACCGCACTTGCCTCACCTGCCGCAAGTATGCCTATACTTTGCATAGAAAAAACCGCAACCGCGCCGCAAGTGGAACGGTTATGCGGCAAACGCGGCAGATGCGTTTTTTTCACCGCATCTGCCGCGAATTACGAAAAACGCTGATGTGAAAGGGCCCTTAGTTTGCTGTATCAAAATATTCCTAAAGGGGTGGTGCCCCAACAGGTTTCTTATATAGACAGATGCTAATACATGAGTTAAGCTTCAAAGTCATTGGTTACATTCTTAATTCTTTACAATGATTGGTTCCCCAACAATATCTGCTTTATGGTGATTGGCTCCTTATGATGTAAAGAGTTGGCAGAGTATATGGGGACTTTCCATGTCCCTCAATAACCCTTGGCAGGGTGTGTAGCTCTACCCCCTTATCTTATCTTGACCAGATAGGGCGCCATGTAGAGATGTCAGAGACATGTCTTTACATGTTCTCACTTAAAAACAACTTACATAAGAGCTCTGGACGCCATCTTAGGAGTCCAACATATATTTATGTATATATGT
Source organism: Allobates femoralis (assembly GCA_033576535.1). NCBI lineage: Eukaryota > Metazoa > Chordata > Amphibia > Anura > Aromobatidae > Allobates > Allobates femoralis. The sequence goes on from JARQOC010000002.1 coordinate 265,702,072, forward strand.
ATATTCTTCAGTAAATCAAACAATTACTTATTAAAGCAATTACTCAGCAATGTCAGGTAATTGCCCTGACAAGTTCAGCTATGTCTTTCTTATACACCGGAGACCAGAAGTAATTTAGTAATGTAGTTTTTAAGTACATGGGATGGGAAGGTGACTTGGGAATGGGCAGGGAAATGATCTGTGAGCATTTCTCCGGTATCCTCTCTAGCATACACGCCTCAATCCCTTGTGTAACACTGCTTGAGACACAGTATAAGATATTCACGAAATGGTACTACACTCCTCTGAAGCACCACCTCTTCGACTCCAGAAACTCTCCGCTATGTTGGAGAGGTCGTGGCTTCACGGGCTCTCTAAAGGCTTCGTCTCACACTACGATATCGTTAACGATATCGTTAGTACGTCACGGGTTTTCAATCGTTCTAACGATGTCGTAACGTCATCATTCAGTGTGACATGTACTAATGATCAACGATAATCGGGCAGATCGTTGATGGGAGGTTGGTGAACCGGACCTTAAACCAAACGATGAGCGTTCGTTCAACCTGCAGCATGGGGGTGTGTGACACCTCTATAACGATGTTGTTAACGACTTTGCCTATTCAGAACTGAAGGACGTAGGCGAGCTAATGACCGCAAGTATCGTTTGCTTGTCGCAGGATCGTTGCTGCGTCGTTAACGATATCTATACGTGTGACATTTCACTTGCTATCATTGAACGTTGTTCAAGCGATCTAGGTCAAGTCGGATCGTTGATCGGATCGTTCAACCATTGAAGCATGAGACGGGGCCTTAAGGCAAGTCTTTTGGTCTTGCCCAAGACTGAGACAGTTTTGGCTGGAGGTCCCGACTCTGATAAATATTGTCTTGAATCTCGATGTTTTCCTAAATATGGAAATGGCTCTGCGTTTGATAGGGCTAAAGAATATCAAAAAAAGTAAGCAACCCTTGTTCGTACATATCCTTTTGGCTGCAAAAAGCCTTATTGCCTCTTTGTGGAGGGACAATAGATCACCGACCATAGAAGACTTAATGGATAAAATTGCATTTCACAATCTTTATGATTATCTTTTTGCCATAAGAAATTATACCTAGCATAGATACCAGGAGAAGTGGTCATCCTGGGTAACAAGATATGCACCAACATTAGACCATATGTGTCACTATAGCTCCCAGCAGTTCATTTTGATTAATCCAATTTGATATTGTGTTGGGGAAACTCTTTTCTTCTAAGCCGCTAATTGAAAATCTTCTTTGGTTTAAAGTCACTTAAAGCGAACCTGTCACCTAATCTAGCCCTCCTAACCTATGAATACCTGTCCCTGCAGCCTAAAATTACTATAATACCCATCCCTGTCTGACATTTTAGTGATGTCTAGAAGTTGAATAAATCATTTTGTACACTTACATTTTTCTTGTCAGCTGGGCGTTGCCCTGGGGGTCTTTGTCGGGTAGGCAGGGTCTCCTGGCCAGCGCTGCCCCCCCCTCGGTGCTAAAATGATGCCCTGATGGGCGTAATACTTGTGCCAGAGCGCGGGCATGTTTGAATTTCCCGGCCTATTGCCGCACTCAGCGCACAGGCCACCTTCAGCATGCCATCGCTGAAGGTTTGAGATTTCATACGCAAACAGGATTATTGTTTAACTTCCATAATGATTTCTCTGGATCATTGTATATTGTTTTTGTTATCCCGTATTTCCTGTTTCCCCCTTTTACCCTTTCCTACTTGATTTTTTTTTTTTGTTTCCCCACCCACTTCCTTTTTATATATATACTACACTTTTATGATTACTTAGCATCTCATTATATTTAACAAAGTTTAATAGTGTATGTTACTACATCAATATTTACTGTATTTAGTTAACTTTCTTCGCTATTAATACAAATATTTAAACAAGGATAACAAAGTCAATATTTTGGAGTGGCCATCACAAAGTCCTGATCTCAATCCTACTGAAAATGTATGCGTGAAGCTGAAGAGGCAGGTGCGAGCAAGGCGACCTACAAACATTGCTCAGTTACACCAGTTCTGTCAGGTGGAATGGGCCCAAATTCCTACCAACTATTGTGAGAAGCTTGTGGAAGGATATCCAAAATGTTTCACTCAAGTCATACAGCAGAGGTCCCCAAATCCAGGCCTCAGGGCCACCAACAGTGCAAGTTTTCAGGATTTCCTTAGTATTGCACAGGGTTTAGAATCATCACCAGTGCAGATGATCACATTAACACCTGTGCAATACTAAGGAAATCCTGAAAACTTACACTGTTGGCGGCCCCTGAGGCCTGGAGTTGGGGACCTCTGTCATACAGACAGTTCAAGGGCAATGGTACCAAATAATAATTATGGTTATCGTAATTGACGTAAAACATGCATATGTGTATTTTTATATGGTGCATGTAAACTTCTGGTTTCAACTGTATGTACTATATCAGAAATATCCGATGGTTGATGTTTATTCTGCATATGACGGTGTCTGATAAGTATTGCATTTTGTTGTATAGTATAGTATGCAGTCTAATTATACTCTTTACATTTACGATGTGTAGAGCTGGAATTTGACCACTATTTGGTCAGTTTGGTGGTATAATTGGTGATAGTGCTGCTTGTATGGTGGCAGTGTACACTTAGTACTGACTGAAAAAGAAAAGGTAATATTGTTCTTAGCCATATGGCTAGGTGTTTTACAATGTTTCTCATGTGGTGTTTTACATTCTTTCTCATGGTGTAGTTTCCACCTTTAAGGGAGTGTTAGGCTTGTAATGGTAAGTCTTTATTCACCTCACAGCATGGTGACACATTTATACCCAGAAGGGGTCTTTGTCTTTCTCCTTATTCAGAGTATTAGAATCCTAATGAACCAGGGACTGTAAACTACGGGAGATCGAGTGCTGTTTTGCAGAAATATAGTTGTGCTGCTAATACTTGTAGTTTAAATAGCTCACTATAATTATTCTGAAATAATAGGGGAATTTGGAACATATGGATAAAGAGGACGCAGCCTGATTGCATACAGAAAAGTGTTGCTAAAGCCTCATAGTATGCAGGAGTGTTCTCTACTCCTTTATAAAAATGTGGTCATATTCAAAGGGCAATCCAGAACTTTTATTAATTTTGCTAACTACTTGCTTGTTCTCCGATAGAATGATCTCTGACAGCTTAGCCTGTGATTCCTCTGCTTCATTTCACTTCTCATCAACAGAGTCGCTTCTTGTCTTCTGGTCTGCTTTGTTGATTGGGCATTACTGCTGACATCTTGTTGAGTGACAGCCAACTCTCTACAGTTAGGCAGCGGGAGCCAGCTGTCAATCAACCTGACATCGGCAAAGGCGCACCATCAATAGAGCAGAGTACATAAGTAGATGCTGCTATGTCAAGGTGACATCTGTGAAAATTGCAGAATCGCTGGCAGGAGCAGTCTGTGACCACTTTGAGCTGCCAGAGATCTGCACCGTACAGAACAGGCATAAATATTTAAACTGAAAAATAATCCCTTTAACTTCCACCTTAGTTCCAACTGTATCTTGCCAATCACCCAAGCTTGTACAATCATGCAGTTTATCTCTACTGTGAGGCACATTATTCTGTATGGGGAATGAGGGAAGGTGGGTATTTATTTATTTTTATTGGCTGGCATGCCATGTAGATTGTAGCGTGTTCCTCATGGGTAATGCCTTACCTGAAAACATCACTTGCATTTGTCATTTTTTCATCTTGCACAGGCAGTTTTCTTGTAGCAAATATTGACTAATACCCTTTTTCACCTCATACTATGTACAGCATAGCTAACTTAAAGAGCACATAGCTCTACAACATATCTACCTCATATGAGTAATGGCACATGCGTTTCAGTGATTGCATTTATTCTTATGGTCTGTTTTTTTATTTAGATTTCTTTTTCATTATTATATTTAAATTATTTGTATTAGTTTAACAAGTTGGAATACATTGGTGTTTAAACGTAAGATATGATTAAACATTAAAAATTAGGGAAGGGACAAGGAGAAGAGGGAAGGCCAAACAAGAAAGACTTTATTAGGGGGAAGGTCAATGGTCCTGTCACACGTGTCAACCAGGGATGCGATGTCGGAAGCGATGTGCGGGTGCACGCTCGCTTCCGACATCGCAGCCTTGGTGTCACACAGCAGCGACGCTGTTGGTGACACTGCAGCGATGCGGGCGGAGCCATCGCTGGCTGGGCTGGGATCAACCAAGCAAGCGATTCGCAGCAATACTGCGGTATAAGCTGGATCGCCGCCAACATCGCTATTGCGATGTCAGACGGCGCGATCCAGCCTAATCGCTGGTTGCAGATTGACAGGTTTATGAACTTGTTCATAAACCTGTCAACCTGCGACCAGCGATAAAACGCAGTTGCGTCGCGCTGTCACACAGCACGCTAGCGACATCGCTGATGCGTCACTTTTCAGCGATGTCGCTAGCGACATTGACACGTGTGACATGGCCATAAGAGAAAGGGTGGAGAGGGAAAGTAGGAGACACAAGAAAGAGAAAAAACAACAAAGCAAAACTTAGAAAAAAGCTACTATGCAAAAACAAGGTACAATGGGAGTTTAAGTAGAAACAGGATCTGCAGGAGTATGCAGCTTGTGAAGATTGAGCAAGAGGTTTTAAATAAATAAAAAAAAATGCAAGCTGCAAGGAAACCGAAGAGAAGTGTTTTGGAGGTGTTGTTGGGAATGAATTTGAACCATGGTTCCCAACTTTTATGGTAAGACTGGTAAAAGTTGTTAAATATGGATTACTTTTTTCATAAGAGTTATGCAAGAATATTATATCTATGATTTTGGAAATAGTAGACATGGCAGTTCTTTTCCAATTTGCTTCAATACAATTCTTAACAAATAAGAAAATATGAATTGTTAAGTGCCTGAAGCCAGGTTCAGTGTTTGTGTGCCGCCCAGCTTAGGGGACCGGGATACCCGGCGCAGGGTCCCTTTCCTTGGGGAAGTCACTGGTGGCTGGACCCAGGCCGTGGCCCCAGGCTGACACACTCCTAAAGGGGGGTATTTACAGGGGATTTAGAAGTTTATATAGTTTATAAAGTTTGTAGATGTTATTGTCGTGACGCCACCCGGAATAATGTGGCTATATATGGCCACCGCTGCCTTGTACTGGCCAGGGGATGATGGTGAGAGGCAGCTGAGATGGTATAGCCCTTTTCTGGGTAGGGCTGTAGGGTCCCCTGGACAGGTGATGTTAAAGTTAATGATGGATGAAGATGGAAGTATGGTGAGGAGATGTTAAGGGCACAGAAACTTACTTGATTCACAGCAAATTCTCTTAGCGGTGATGGTCCCAATCCTGGATAGATGGTAACTGTTAAATCAGAGGCTGAGGCACAAATGAAGTTTAACTGGTTTACTTTCAACCAAACTATAATACAACAAGTCCCGTCTCCGGAGTCTGCAATAGGGGTTTAGTTGCTCAGGCCCCACCGGGTCCTTTACCTCCTGCTTGCGCTGTCTGTGTGGCCCTGCTGCCGTGTGTGAACTGGCTGCCGGCCCAAATCTGTCCTCTCTGGGTCCCACTCAACAGGCAACTTGAGTCCTTTGTCTCTCTCTGCTTACCCCCTCCGGGAGTACTGCTGAACTCTTAGTATGTTGCTGTGTCTGGCCCTGTGAAGCTTGTTGTTACCTCACGTTTTTTTCCGGTTGCTGTATTGTATATAACTAATGCAGCCACGGATCCGGTATCCGTATCTGCGCTTTTTATCTAGGGTAGATAATGATGCTACCCGATTCTGAAAGTGTTCCTCTTATCAGTTTTCTCCTCCTCAGACCGATGGCTTGGCCCTGGAAATTGTCAGTCAGTCCTCAGGAACTCAATGCAGCTCCTGTCACTCTGAGCTCCTGGCTCCAACTGTCTGAAAATGTACCTCAGACCAGTGTTTTATCTCTAGGGAAGTCTCTGGTGTCTCTGGAGCTCCCCCTACTGGCCAAAGGTGGTAGTGCAGTGGCATGGCTTTCTAAGTGAGTGCAACTATTATGATCTTATACTGTGGCTAATACCCGCAGGGGCGCCACATTTGCAAGATCCAAAGAAAGTAATGCCATTTGGGGCGGTATGTGTATGTTTTTTTGGAGGATTGCATTAATTAGAGAGTTGACATCCATCCAAAGGTAAAGTAGTTTGGGACATTTCAAGAAAGTGAGAAAAATATCACTCCATAGGCTACAACTTCTCCAACAAAGAGGAGAGTTTTGGGAAGAGAATTAAGCTAATTTAACTGGAGATAAATACCAGCAGGATATGATTTTGAAGAAAGACTTATGGAGGGTAAAACAAATGTTTGAAGAGTAAGTTTTCTTTAATTCATTTTCCTCATTGGTCCAGAGTAAAAGATTTTTTTTAAGATCTTTTTCCCATAAGGTCATGTATGATTTCTTTTCTAGGCTCAGGTCTCTGTTAACAAAGTCATAGATATTCTTGGTTTCCCAGATAAGATGATTAAGGCTGGGTTCACATTTGCGGACCCCTCCGCAGCGTTCTGCGGAGGGGTCCGCAATGTGACCGCAGCGGCCACGAGCTCCTATCTTTAGAATGGGGACAAGTCGATTGGTCTCCACCTTCCCCCCTCGCCTTTTCTTTCTACTCCTCCCTTGGCACAAGGCCATTGTTGCTGGACTGCTAAGGACCTATTTCTCAATTTCTTATTTCTCCATATTATGATGGTGCTGTACTGTTCTTATGAGCCCGACATACTTGTATCACTACATGGAACTGGTGATTTTTGAGGGCTTGCTCTGATTTTTCTGTTTGTACTCATATTTTCTCAAAATAAAGAATTATAAAAAAAAAAAAGAATGGGGACGCACGGGACGCATATGTGATCCGCCTGCGCACAGATCACACAGTCTCGTCCGCACCAGGGATGCGACATGTTGCGTCCCTGGTGCGGGCGGGAGTGTGTGATTTGTGCGCAGGCATCCGCCTGCGCACAGATCACATATGGGAGTCAATGGGTGCGCATGGTCCTGCGCTGTCAAGCGCAGCACCGTGCGTCCCCATTCTAAACATAGGGGCTTGCGCTGGCTGCGCACACATGGCGATTCCCCTCCACAGAATGCTGCGGAGGGGAACGCCAGTGTGAAGGCAGCCTAATAATGTTGCAAACAGCATCCCTTCTGGATATTTGTTTTGAAGCAAGGTTGGTATTGCCTTTATAGTATGGAGGTTTGAGTAGAAATTCGATTCTGGTAAGTTGTGAATTAAAATATGTTTGTACCGTGTTAGCCAGTCGACAGAAAAATATAACAATCTGAGAGTCCTCAGTGGTTGATACCTAACGTTGTGAATGGATTTAAGGTCTTGGAAGGAAAAAACATTCTTCACACCATGGAACTCTTTGATTTTATTCATGTCTTTTGTTTCCTTGAAGGGGGGAATTTTTGTCTTAGAAAATAAATGTATGAAATGCAAGGAGAAATTTTTAACTTGATCATATTTTAGAAAACTTGTTATTAGAAGCGGCTAATCTTCTCCATGCCAGAATACTAGCTGAGAGGGTGGGGGACTCAGGAAGGGGTAGAAAAGGTTTGAAAATATGTTCTAAAATTAGGGAGCTTAGCGATTTATTATTGTTTAATATACCGTAGTTTCTAAATCTGTCCATGTGGAGGTAGAATGATCTCTGAACCAGCTTTGATTTTGTTTAATCATGATGGAGAATAAATAGCTAGAGACATTTGGTAGATTCAGACCTCCTCTTAATTTGTTTTTCATTAATACAGTATATATTTTTGGCAATTCTTGTTCTTTTGTGATTTATAACAAAGTTCTTCAGTAGGGATTGAATTTTATTTGGGGAGTTGGCAGGGATGGGGAGGGGAATAGTTCTGAAAACACATAAACTTTTAGATAGCCTTATCATTTTAAATGAAGTGATCCTTCCAAAACAGAATATGGCTGCGTTCACACATTGCGTATTTTGCTGCGCTTTTTTACGCGCGCTTTTCAAAATACGCAATGTGCCTTTTGTCTGCCAGCAAAGTGAATGTGAAATTCACTTTGCAGTGCAGACATTGCGCAAAAATACGCAGTGCGTTTTCAGGGAGAAAGCGCAGCTCCGTAAAGAATTGAGATGTCAATTGTTTACGCAGCTGCTCCTGCGTATTCTCCCTGTCATGTCACAGAGGGGAGGAAGAATCCTGCTTCCTCCTCCCCTCTGTGACAGCTGTGGCCACCGATTAAACTTCACAGTGTATTAATATACAGTGCGAAATCTAAATTAAACAAAAGCAAGTGTCTGAAAAATAAAAAAGAATGAATACTTACCTGTCCGACGCCTTCTCCCGCTGTGCGATTCCCGGTTCAAAGTGAGATGTGTTCTGACAGGACCTGTGGTGACATCAGAGGGGCTTTCCCGAGCACTCGCGGTCATGTGATACATATCACATGACAGCGAGCAGCCAATCAGCTAAGGGAACGCCCCGGGAATGCCCCCCTCTGACGTCACCACAGGTCCTGGCAGAACACATCTCACATGGAACCGGAGATCGCACAGCGGGAGAAGGCGTCGGACAGGTGAAGTATTCATTGTTTTTTATTTTTCATTCACTTGCTTTTGTTTAATTTAGATTTCGCAGTGTATATTAATACACTGTGAAGTCTAATGGGCGGCCACAGCTGTCACAGAGGGGAGGAAGAAGCAGGATTCTTCCTCCCCTCTGTGACATCACTGCGCTTTCTGGGGTAAAGAAAGCGCAGTGTGTGTGAAAGGCCCTGCGTATTTTGTTGCGCTTTTTTGCGCGGCCGAAAAACGCGTCAAAAAGCGCAGCAAAATACGCAAATGTGTGAACGCAGCCTATATCATTTTTTGAAAAACTGTTTAGATCAGTCTGGATTGTTTTGATTATGTTATCTAGGTTGACTTTGATCATTGTTTTAAAGTCTCTGACTACCAAGATGCCTAGTAAGGGAACCAAGTTGTCTTACTGAAAAATCTTCAATATCTTTTTTTAGGTTAGAGTTCATGTTAAAGTCATTGTATTTTGGATTTCCCTATGTTGATTTTATAGTAGGAGACACTGGCAAATTCACTCAGTAATTGAATCAACTCTGACTGAGTTTAGGGGATCTGATAAAGACAGAATGATGTCATCTGCAAAGAGGCTGCTTTTAAAATGACTGTTGTCTATGGATATTCCTTTTATTACTTGATTTTTCCTAAAGTGTTCGTCAAGGGGCTCCATCAACAGTGCAAATAAGAGGGGTGATGGAGAGCAGCTTTGCCTAACTCGATTAGACATATCGAAGGGTTTGGAGACATGACTGTTAGCGAAAATTCTTGCCAATGGGAAGGAGCAAAGGGCCAGGATTGATTTCCATATTTGGTCTTTAAGGCCGAATTAATGAAGAGGAGATGTAAGGTACTTCTGGTTAATTGCATAGAAAGCATTCTCAGGACCAGGAGTGAGAAGTAAAGTTTCATCTATACTGTAGATTTTTTCATAATGGTAATTAGATTAAGGACTCTACGTGTACCGTCTGATGTTTCACGGCCTGAAATGAAGCCAAGTTCATCGTTATATATGAAGCTGGGGAGGATTTTTTTTGTCTATTAGCTAATAATTTTGAATAATTTTGAATAAATTTTGATGTCCGAATTTATTAGAGAGATGGGTCTACAGCTTTTTGCAGCTCCAGATCTCCCTTGGCGTAGGAACTCTTTTTTTTTAATTATTATTGGATTGCTGTATTCAAATTTTGTGTAATATGATGGTATATAAATATATAGCTCTTTTGGTCACTACAATAGTGCATTGCTCTGATTATTACATTTAGTGACTGACTATTATACACCTGTTTATCCTAAGTGTCATACTTTTGTTTTGATTGGTAGTTCATACTTAGGCTCAAAATGTACTAATTGTATACATATATATTTTAACAACAATATGTATACATATATAGTTTGTCAACTATAAAATGTAATCTTTTTACTAAGATATGTGCTTAAAAACTGCAGTCCTTCTTTTATGTTGATTTGCATTCAGTTTTGCAAAAAAACATATGGAAAAGTGAATTTATTTAGGTGGTATTTTCTAGAACTTTTATGTATGTCAAAGTCCGGCTGGATGGTGGTCATATTTGGCCTGCGTTGCCTGCACTGTCACCACCCACCCGACATCACACTTTTATGTGTATCGGCATCTTGAATTGTGAAAATGTTGAAAGCAATGATGAAAGAGGGAAGCCATCCACTCCCTCCCCCATCATTCTCTTTGTGCGTCTCTTACATCTCAATGCAGCGGGCACAATGATATCACTATTTTGTGCCCACTATACTGATCAATGAATATCTCTCTCTCTTCAGATCACTCGGTGCCTAGGCTGGAGAAGTGGGGGAATAAGGAAAGATGGGTTATTATTGTTTTTATTCATGTGGATCTCATTATACTGTATGGAGGACTATGTGGGACACATTATGCTATATTGAGGGCTATGTGGGGCACAATCTGTACAGAAGACTATGTGGAGCCCATTATTCTTTATGGAGGGCTTTGTGGGGTCCATTATTCAGTATGGAGGACTTTGGGTACCCATTATATTGTTTTAAGAGCTGTGTGGGGATCACAGTTGGGGCACCATACTGTGTTGGGGTCACCATACGTTGCTGGGGTGATTTGGGACTAATACCAGGATCATCATACCGTCCATATGGAGGAAACCACTGTGGGGGTATCACGTCACGTATGGGGTTCTTTTATTGGCATCATACTCCATGGGGGCAATGATAGAGCAATCTAGGGGCTTCTATAGGAGGAAAATTACTTTGTAAAGGCTGCAAAGTTGTGAGATATCATCTTCTGTGACCACACTGAATATTAAGACTTTTTATTTAGGGGGGGAGGTGGGCATCCAATTAGAATTTCAGATATGGGGCCCCATTATTTCTTTGTATGCCTCTGTCTGTGAAGTAAAACCCAATGCTACTGCCATGTGATCTTACTTTTAAGATCTATTAATTAAAATATGCTTTGTTAATTTGCCAACCCCTAGAGCAGGGGTGGGGAACCTCAGGCCTCAGGGATCCATGCGGCCCACAAGGACCTTTTTTGTGGCCCCTGCCTACCCTTTAAATCCAGTTCCCCAGTGATCTCTATGCCCCAGCCTTAGTGTCGAGCCCACTGGGTCGGGTACTCGGTACCGGACCGGGGTTGCTCCTGGGGGATGTCACGGAGGTCCTGGTCCGGACCGTGTCCCGGGCCCTGGCAATAATAAGGGGAATATTTACAGGGGATAATGTCAGTCGTGACGCCACCCACGGCTTGTGGTCAATAGTGGGACTACCGCTGCTGCAGAACCTCCGGGGATGATGGTATAGCAGCTGGAGTTGGAATAGTTCTCTGCGGGTAGAACTTGGTTCCCCGGGGCAGTGATGATAGAGTCTGTGGTGTAGTGTATGGTGCAGGCTGGTGATGGGTGCTGTGCACTTACTGTCCTGATGCTCCAGAATTCTTCCTTCAAGATTCAGAGCCGACAGGCTGTGGCTCTCCAGGTTGTAATCCTCTGCAGACCTGTTGGAGGGAATCATGTGCAGGCAGAATCATGCAAGGGAGTCAGAGGCAGGGTTCACCGTGTTTACTTCTCAGCTTTCTCAGTTACAGTTCAGTCACAGTTCCAGTTACAAGTCTTTACACAAGCACAACTCTCCCCTCTGGGTTCCTTTACTCCCTGCAGCCAGGTTGTTCCTCTCTGTTTCCCCTCACTCCTTCTCTGTCCTTTCCAGGCTCGTACTCTCTCCCTTCTGCTTGGTGTGTGTGTCTCCAGACAGTATGGCGTTGGCTCGGACCCCTGTGGGCCCTCCTGGTTGCCACTGAGCTGCCTGTCTTTTGGGGTAGGAACCCTAACTTGAAGCTAGAGTCCCCCGTCGGTTAATCTGGAAATACCGGGTGGATCATCGGTCCCCTTCAGAGCTGACACTCTGCTATCAGCCTAGCCTCCAATAGTCCTGTTGGGTGAGGCTCTATCAGGCTCCTTCTAACCGTGTACTTCGAGTTCAATAGGAGGGCTACTCCGCCTGCAGTCTGCCGTCTCAGCCGTGTTTCTAGGACCCAATGCTACTGGTCCTCTCTTCCCTCACACTCCTGAGGTGCTGGCTCCGGATGGGCTTTCTCTCTGTGGCTCACACTGGCTCTCCAGATTCTGCGCTCTTTTCACCCCACTCTTCCAGGACGTGTGCTTCTTGTCTTTTCATCTCAGCCTACACCGGCCTACTGCTGTCTTTCAGCCTGTGCCGTGCTTCTCAGCCTGCTTCTGTGTGCGGCTGCTACTAAGGTACACAACGAGTTTCTATGGGGCACCATTTCTAGGCAGATCTTGCCGTTAACGCTGTCTGGTATTAGCGCTGCCTGGAAACATGGGTCCAAAACCAAGTCTGACCCTAGCCTAAGGCATCATTCTAATATCAATCTTTTTTATAAGTGTTCTTTCAGTGTTTATACTGATAGTATACTGGCATATTATATTTTTTAATTTTATATGTCAGCTTTTTTTTATTTGCTGTCCGATGTACTATATAAAAAAAACAACACATGATCTACTTTGTTCTAATTTATTGCCCAAACCTATCCGTTCAAGTGAATGGGTTGACAAGAATAACAGACAGTACATGGACGCCTTCTGAGTTTCATCCATGTGTAGATTATTTTTCACTAAATACTTGCTAAGGCCCCTTTCACATCAACGGTAATCGCTGATCGCGGCAGTTGCGGTGAAAAAAACGCAACTGCTGCGATTACCGCATAAAGGCTGCACTTGCGGTTCATTTGCGGCAAGCCCTATGCTATGTCTATGGGGCTTTCGGCAGGTGCGGCAAGTGCGGTATAGTTGCGGTTTTGGCACTTGCACTATACTTGCACTATACACAAGAACCCACCCACAGCAAATAGCTAAGCTGGCCGCTGACATTACAATTGGGATAATTATACCTTTTACACATAACGTTGAAGGCAGCAGCTAATACGTAATATGGTATACACTTAAGTGACAGAACAAACGGATTTGAGTCAACTAAGAGATAGTCAGTGAGCTCGGTATGCCGGATTGAAACAAGGTGCAGTTAGATAGTCAAATACAACAATTGACTTTGAGCCAACTGAGAGGTAGTCAGTGAGCTGGATGTGCTGGATTGAAATATGCTGCGGTAAGATAGCCAGAAATCAGGTATAATATGGATAGACAGGTATAGGAAGATATTATGCAGTCTCACTTTGCATGCCTGACAGAGACCTGATAATAGCTCCCAATGGAACACATATACAAGAACAGGCAAGATATCATTTAATATGAGGGGATGTGAACAAATGCTGAGAGTAAGGATCACTTACACTAGATGTCATACATCAGATAGAGCTGGCCATAGGGCAGAACTAGAGCCATATCACTAGACAACAGGAATCAGCTGAGACAGGGAGCACAGTGTAACAGAACACCCAGGAGCAGATCATGTGGACACAGGAGGACCAATAAGAGCAAGAGGAGCAGGCAGGAGGCAGATATAACTAAGATCAGCACAGGTGGGCGGGTATCTTGAGAAAGTTGTCCGTGAGCAACGAAACATGTTGATAGCTCTGCCCAGACTGTGCTAAGACTGCCTGACTGATAGACAGACAAGTTGTCCCATCACAAGAAGCCAGAGACTGTGCTGAGCTCACTGTGACCAGTTCCTGCAACATCATCTATCAGCAAGCCAGGTGCACACTGTCGGCCGCAGTAGTGCCTGCCTGTGCTCTGGTGCAGACGAGCCAACACAACAGACCAGACAGCTTGGGAAACCGCCCCATGACAGATGCGAGCACCCTTTACCATCTACAAATAGTAAGTACACACATCAGAACAAGGGAGATTTTTTATGTGTATATAGGACTAGCAATCTAAACAAGATCTGCAATCATTACCCTTTTGGCACACTGATTATACGCATGACAGCCTATACACGTATTCATTCTCTAGCAGGAAAAACATACAACGTACTTTAAGAAGACCTACCCACCATACCAGGTTATTGGGTGAGCATCTTCATTTTTAAGCAAGATTAATATTAAATGGGAGATTAGTGTTAATTTTGTTTTTGTGACCCCCTCAGTATATATACTACCGTCTTATAGAGGGAATCACACCTCCAGGGGAGAAGGGAATCAGGAAGGAGGAACGAACAAGCTGGAAATACATATATCATACAGCACAGCAACCGGTGAGAACAATACTGTAAATAGTACTAGTTTTAGTGAGGTGGACCGGTTTAGTCCATTAACACAGTTCCTCTATTTTTCACAGCAAATGAGGAGGTCGTGCAGATTGCAGTGGAAATAGCGACAATCATCTATCGCACCACTATTCAGAAGCACTAGTAGAAGGCACCTTATACTGCCAGGACGCTACACGGCATATCTGAACACAAACTGCTAGCACAGTTTTTATTTTATTTTCAGAATCTAATATATTTTTATGTACTCATTTTAAATCATGTTTTTGATCTTTGTAATAAACAGTTTTAAGATATCATACATTTAGTTTAAAGTCTTCCCTACCTTAAGTAAGTGTGAAGGCAAGCGCTAGGTCTGTAACCATATTCAGCTAGTTACCCTGTACCATAGAGATTGGAAGCACAGCAATCTCAGAGACCTTTCAGCTGCTGCCTAAGTAAGCCTTGCTTATGTTAATGCAAGCTCCAGTGACCCCACTACACTTATTTTGGAAATCCACCTGAAATCCACCTGAGGAAGACAATAAGCCTTCGTGGAAACATGTTGTGGTGAATAAAGAGGATTCTTGATCCATAACTACCTGCCTTATCTGTACCCCTGCGCTCGCTATAGAATAACTTTTAATTGTTCTGTCTATTTTGGGCAGACCTAGTCCTTTGTGCAGTCTATACTGCCCTGTGATCCACTAGGGAGAGATTTATGTGTGTGCTAAACATATAGCTATGGCCTAATTTTATACTGTCTCACTGTAGGGGAGTCCATCTTTTTTAGGTGTTCTGTGGCCTCTTGATAACTTGGTTACCGTATACCTTTCTGCTTTCACTTGTGCACTTGGTGTGTGCATTTAATCTTCAAATACCATACATTTATATACATTTATTATAAAGGCATGGTTCTTTGTATTGAGGGTATTTTGTAGATTCTATATATTGTGTCAGGTCCAGGGCCCTCCTGTGAAGGGAATTGTATTTTGTAGGTTTACACAGAACGTGAAAAAAGTCCAGCTGCACCACCTGAACCTGAGCTTACATGGGGCACTCATCTTTATAGATTAAAACTGATTTTTGCATTTGATGTGTAAAAAATATGTAATGTTTTCTAATAATGAAATTTTACTGCATAAGTTTTTAAAAGTGGGCGAAATTAATTGGTTTAAAGAATCTCAGTTGAAAAGTAATACATACATGGAAACAAAACAGGTGGGAAGGTGCCTTGAATTGCTTGACCATTCCAAGGGTGCACTGATTTCTATGCTTGGTTTGAACAGTCATTTTTTCCTTAAACCTCATCTATCACCTGATGAAAAGTGGACAGTTAATATTGATTCTTTATTTTGTTGCTCTCCTGACTAATTAGTTTTTTTTTTTTAATCCACTGTATATTAACAGAAATTTGCACCTTTTTATTTAATGTTAATTGTTATGGTCTTAGCCTAGGTATCATGTTTCACAGACCTGGATACAGAGAATCCTGAGAGAAAATAGAAAATAGAATATTGATGGAAGATACAGGTATAAAAGAAGAGCAAAAAACTGTCCACTTTTGACCTTGTGACAGGTGACCTTTAACTCCTTCATGACCAAGGACATATAGGTATGTCCTTGGTCCAGTCCCTCCTTTTGATGTGAGCTCATATTCCCTGTATATACCAGGTGATCTGATCAAAAGCAGATAAAATACAGGTCCAAAGACAGCTTTTATCCTTTGAGCATCATCAAAACTATATCATGTACGCATCATGTATAGCATCTTCGGGAGCATATCATTAAACTGAATGATTTAGTGGAAACAGTTTAGGAAAAAAAGTCAAGTCCAAGTGATTTACCATTTTTGAAAAATGTTATATTCTCCTTTACGTCTTTCAGTGTGATATCTCTGTTAAGGGAATTCTACTGTCCTGTATTAGGAGTAGGACATTAAATATATTTCTGAAAACTATTTTAAATCTATTCAAGTCTTGGTTGAGGATCATTTAAGACAAGTTTATGGTTGTATAGTTTAGTACAGTATTTAGCAAATTCATTTGCAAAGAGTTGTGGGTTTGAGATCTTTTTCCGAGAACTGGGTTGAATTGAAAGGAAGTTGTTGATTTAGCTGTTCTGTTTTTCGGTCTAGACTCTAACAATTTAGATGCTTTATTCTCGTGCAAGTAGTGAGATGCCTTAGATTTCCATGAATACAATTCACATTTGTTTTGCATAATACGATGTAATTGATTTCTTAATGAACTGATTTCAGAAGTTGATGTCGAGGGCTGGATTATTTTTATTTGCTAGAGACTTTATTTTATTGGATAATTCTACTTTTGCTCATCTGGTCTTTTTTTTCGCAACAGCCAATTTGAGAAAGTTTCCTCTCATTACTGCCTTGTGTGAACAATACAGAGTCAATTGGAAACCTCATTATTAGAGATGGGCGAACTCGAACTGTAAGTTCTAGGTCCGTACCAGACACCTAGTTTTCGGGTATGAACCCGAACATGGACTTCCCTGAGAAGTCCATGTTACTGTTCAAGTTCGTGGACTGGGAGGGCTGTAAAAAGAAACAAAACATTGATTAAACATCAGCTCATACTTACCGGGTCCACACATGCTTGTACTTCCGGGGTCACTCATTAACGTCCTGGTTATTCACTGCAGTAACCTGGAAACAGCCCATACATTTTAGCATATAGATCACTCTCTATGACAGCGTCTGTGATTGGCTGTTGCGCCCCTTAACCATTGTGCCAGTGTCTGTGATTGTTTGCCACAGGCAATGGCCCTGAAGTGATAGTAGTGTAAAAATAAATAATGTAAGAAAAAATGATGCAGAGCTTCACTGTATTTTTGATTCTCAGCACCCTCACCTGCCTGTTTTTACCTTGGCTGGCAATCAAAATACAGGGAACGCCATTATTTTATTTTTATTAAATAAATAATTTATTTAAAAAAATGTGGACTTCGCCCTAATTTTGATTGCCAGCCAAGGTAAAACCCAGGCAGTTGGGGGTGGCAGACCATAGCTGTCCCCTTTACTGCGCTGAGTATTTGCTGCTGTGTAATAACTATATGCTTTCTTTTTACAACTTTTTACAACTTTCGGAATTCGGCTTCAAACTCGGACTTTAAAAAAAGCCCGGGAAAGTCCACTGAACCCGAATATTGGCAGGTTCACCCATAACTACTTATTACTCCATTTTTTCTTTAACAGAATGCTGGTACAACATATGAGGACATTTTATAGTCTTAAAGAAGCACTCTCACCAATATTAATTGATTGAGTAGAAGGACAAAATGAACAATTGTATGTACACAGCAATATATAATATGATTACAATATATTGAGAAGATAACAATTTTGATGGGGGTGCTTCTTGAACTCTCACACTGCCTGACCTTTTCATCATAGATATAATGAAAAGTACTAGGCACTTGGTAGTTAAAATAAGCTGATATTTATGTGCAATACAATAATGACTACCTTCTCAACCCTGTGGGGTGGTTATTTGTCCTTCCTCATTCTCAGGTCCTCTACCAGAGGCCTGTGAGTTTTAGAGTTGTATGCAGGATCTTAGTTGATCCCAGCACTGCGCTTTTTGGGACAGAGAATTCAGATGTTGCTCCTGGAGTCTGTTGTAACCATTTTTCCAACTTTGGGGTCACTGCTCCAAGTGCTAATATCACCACTGGAATCACAGTTGCCTTCACCTTCCACATGTTCTCCAGTTCTTATTTGAGACACTGGTATTTCTCCAGCTTCCCATGACATGCCCACTTCAGGGCAATGGGGATACTCGGAACCGGGCCGGATCTTTTGGTTCTTTTACAGAGAACATCATGGTGGCAACCCGGCTCCGTGGTCCTGGTGTTGTCATTTAAAAGTTCAGGACTAGATGACGGGGAATAGAAGGGAAAGGGGTATTTGTGATGCCACCTGCGATGTGCGGCAACGTGTGGCCGCCACTGCTTCAGAACCTCTGGGACGATGACCGGCAGCTTGAATGGTTTCGCTCCCCGCAGGTGGAGCGGTGCCCCAAGGCAGTGGGTAGGCAAGTCAGTTCATTCTTTAGCCGGTTTTCATCGGGTCATCAGCACCTCAGGGTGTCATGCGGCCTCTGCAGCCAGTGGTTGCCGCTAATAAAAGTCTCACACACTTCTATTGGAGTTCTGTACCTTTACAGTAACGTTCCAACCAGGCCACCGGGTGCTTCCTAATCTCCGGTTTCTAGAACCGGGACAGTGTCGTCGAGACTTCTAGGTGGTCTTTGCTGTCTCATGGTGTTTCCTTCACTGGTGGTACTCTCAGTGCTTCTAGCTCATCTCCTCTCTTCCCAGCGCCTCCACACACAGAGCTCAGGTACCAACAGCCACAGGCTTTTGTTGGTACCGTATCCTGGCACCGCACCTTAGTACGGCCACCTTCTCCGAGTTGTGCCGGGTTTGCGGCCATAGCTCCTCTTTAGGATCTTATGGCCTCTGGTTTCAACAGTTCGGGTATGGATCCCGTGTTCAGGTATGGATCCCGAACCGTGTTCAGGGCCAGTCACCTGTTTTTCATCCACCATCCCCTCCATTCCTTCTGCTAGATACGGCATGCAGGTGATCTAGGTCTTCTTCTGCACCCCTGGGGCTCACTTCCTCCGCTACACCATTCAAACTCTCCCTCCCGGGGCAAGCGTGACCATGCTCCAGCCCACGGGAGCCAACACCTCCATCACTTCTCGACTCTCACTCCAACTTCCTACTCCTTTGCTGGTCTCCTCTCGACTGACTAACTCTACACTTCCTTGTTCCTCCTGGCTGAGACTGGGCCCTTCCCCCTGGGTCCTCCCACCATCTCATCCCGGGGTCCTAAGTGTGTGTGCGTGTTGTGGGTCTCAACTTCACCATCCAGGTACCTGGAGAACAGGGGCACTACCCTCCTGCTAATGGAGGAGTGCAGTACCCCCGGTGGCGGTCTGACCAGTGGGGCAAATCCGGGTAAATCATAACGATGCCCGCAGTCCACAAAATCAGAAACCAGCCATCAAAATAGTCCATGAGATAATTCCTAAAATCCAGCAAGTAGATATCACGACCATAGCACGTGTATGCAGGTTCAAACTACCGTGTTTCCCCGAAAATAGGGCGCCCCCCGAAAGTAAGGCATGCTTGGGGGGGGGGGTGCCCTACCTCCTAATATAAGGCACCCCCCGATTATAAGGCATACCTTGTGGTGCACTGCGGTCGCCCCCGCTCTCCAGTGGTCCCCCACTCTCTGGTGGTCCCCCGCTCTCCGGCGGCCCCCCTCTCTCCTGATTCCCGCTGTAGCTGCTGATCTCCGCCCAGGTCAGGAGCCCTGCACCAATTACAGCGCAGGAACCGTGAGCCAATCACAGCCCAGGAACCGCAAGCCAATCTGCGGCCAGCTGACGTCGTGCATGGCCTCTGATTCGCTCGCAGTTCCTGGGCTGTGATTGGCTCACGGTTCCTGCGCTGTAATTGGCACAGGGCTCCTGACCTGGGCGGAGATCGGCAGCTACAGCGGGAATCCGGAGATCAGAGGCCACCGGGGAGTGGGGAGAGTGCGCACACCGGAGAGCGGAGGCCACTCGGGAGTGAGGAGAGCACGGACACCGGAGAGCGGGGGCCACCGGAGAGCACAGATCGGTAAAAAATGGTTTGTGTCTGTGTATGGGTATGTGTGTATGGTTATGTGTGTGTATGGGTATGTATGGGTGTGTGGGGTGTATGTGTGTGTGTGTATGGTTGTGTGGTGTGTGTGTGTTGTGTGTGTGTATGGGAGGCTGCAGTGGGATGTAGGGCATATAAGACCCCCCGAAAATAAGACATGGTCCATCTTTGGGACCAATAAAAAATATAAGACAGTGTCTTATTTTCGGGGAAACACGGTATAGTCCATCCATAAGTTTTAGGACCTGGCCTTAGTACCGATCCTCTGGCTTTCAAATTACAACACCAACTTGCCTCCCTCCAAACACATGTCTTCTTCTATTCTCCTTCCAGCCCCCTAGTTGAGCAAATACAAACACACCCAACACCCTTAGCCAGCAGATACATTCAATGGTAATGTAGCCATTTTGCATTACGGTCTATGTAAATGAAGAGACATTCTGGAACATCCCCTTCCTCCTTAACTTGTAATCAATAAAATTGATTTTTAATATACATCCATGCTGAAAAATTCTGATAGCTCCTCCCAGATCTCACATGCAGTGTGACAATTCTTGAAATATTTGCAGACAGCTATTATGTCTCCTCTCAGTCTTCTTTTTGGCAAGGTAAACATTCCCACATCCTGTAACTGTTCCTCATAGAACATGGTTTGCAGATCAGTCTCTGAACTTGTTTGAGTCTGTAGATGTCTTTTTTAAAATGTGTTGCCCAGAACTGTACACAGTATTCCAGATGAGGCCTGATCAAAGAGCAGTAGAAGGTGATAATGACTTTACGTGATCTAGTGTCACAGCGGTGGTTAGTATGATGGATGAGGATGGTGTAGCAAGTTGATAGTGACAGACAAGGGTAACCGGGATAACTAATCTGACCTTCAGACTGGAAGTCTCTAGCTGAACCTGTTCTGAGAATTACCTCTAAAAGTGACAACATTTGTGCCGCCACCCTTGCCCTGCTCCTGACCAGCCCTCACCTCCTCCCAGCCTAGCATTAACCTGAGGTGTAGGTCAAGCTTTACACCTATTCTCTGGTTGGTTCTTAACCACCTCTGCCACTGACATAGGATTAGACTTAATCAACATGACAGAGATAGCAGTCCCCAGGTAATTATTCTCACAGAAATTACCCCAACTAACTACTTCTCTGGACCGCCAGTTGATCATTGGGTTATGCTTTCTCAACTAAAAAAGACCCAAGACGATGGGTGTAGGCTGATTCTCCATGAGATAATGTGGCACCCCGCAACGGGTGCATCACAGGAGGGTACTACATCCTTGACTGAAGGTGCAGTATTCTCCGTCTCAGTGATGAACAAGTTAAATCCAAGACTCCATGTACCACATGCAACATCTAGAGGTAGAGGACCAATCAGGTCCTGGTGGGAGGAGAGTTAGATGCATAGCAGTGGGGAATGAGCAGATTAGAGTTAGTTCAGGAAGTAAGCAAGAAGGACAGGAGCATGCACAGTGCCGTGCAGCTCAGAGAGGAAAAGTGAAACTAACAGAGAGGGCACCGAGGAACAGTGACCCAGACATGAAAGGGGCCAAGTAACCAAGTAAGCAAGTAACAGGTTAAAAGACACCCGAGCCCAGTCCATCCGGAGACCGGTTCCGAGGTAGCACAGACGTCCACCACTGTACTACAAACCGGAGTGATAGAGGAGCTTTTTAGGAGCGCATCACAACAACCACCATCTCCGCAGCCGTACCATAGGGGTACCCGCCATTGGGGTTTAGGACCCTTTGTAGCCGGCTTGAATAACTCGGATCAGGCAATCCACTAGAGAAACCCCAGAATCCCGACCTGGTGTAACAAGGCAGCAACGAGCAACAAAGGGGCAGTTAGTAAAGAAGGAATACTGTGGAACTTTGGACAGAAACTGTTCATCACTGGGACCACCCGGTCCGTTACCCAAGAACTGTATTACCGTGTACCGTGTACAACTTTAGTAATGACCCGTTTCACAGGAGCACCGTGTCCATGCTTTATTCCAAACTACTACAACACCTGCTTTGCTAAACCGACCGAACTGCCGTATTCTACCCTTGCAGTTACTGACTCCAGGGACTCCGCTCGTCCTGTGGGGAGCGTCTTCCATCTAGCTGCAGCACGTCCCCCGGAGGTTAAAGCAGCACCGGTACAATCACCTGACACCCACAGGTGGCGTCACGAGACAAACTTTATTTCTACCCAATCCCCCCCTCCTGCTTTTATTGACCACCGGGCCCTTCTAGCCTCCAGCACCGAACCGTGACAGCAGCTTGTGCCTGAGGCCTGAGTACCCGGCTACGGTGAGTCAATAACAAGAGGGGAATTCTTTGTGAAGAGTTTCTATACATTAGTTCACATTGTGCACAACTTGGGAAAGAATCCTCTAGCTAAGAGGAGTTTAGTAAGTGGCAGAGATAAGAATGGATCTCACTAATCTCACTAATCCATTAAACTGTTTTGATTGCATTTACCATACACTTGTACTGTTTCGGGTCAATATGACCCAACCTATAAAAATGTTGATTTTAGCTACTGTAAATGTTTTATTTGAATACCTATTTCATTATTAAACTGTATGTAAACATGGTTGATCATAAACAGATGAAAAATTTAATTAAAACTTAATTTTTATTTGTTATTTTCAGAAAAAGGTTACATGGGCTGTTTGTAATTATGCTTGCTTTATAGCATTCTGCACACAAATAACAAACATGCTTTATATTTCTATTACTATAACATGAAATCTAAATAAATATAACTTTGTATTAACATATTTTATAAAACAACAAATGAAAAATAATGAAAACATCAGTTTTTCTTTCTTATCACTATAAAAGGTTGAACAGGTTCACGCATTTTTACAGTGAACACAATAATAAAACACATGTCCTTTACAAAGATATTTTGCCCACCCAGCACATGTCAGATTTGTTTTCTTATCACAAGAAGATGGACAGTAGCTACATCTCTTCCTTTTTTGGCTGGTAGCTGTGCTGGTGGAGGCTGTGGAGGCTCTCTCTTGAGCATGCTACTGGACACTCTTCACAACGACTGCTGCTCCTTCACATCTGGAGGTTACTTTCTTGGCTTTGATATACGGCCTAACTAGGGATTTTCCTAATTTTTCAATAAAGATTCTTCTTTTATGCAGCTTATTTCCGTTCCAATTGGGGTTGATTTCTCTCCATTAAACAAATGTGTTGTGTGCCGAAACATCCAGAATGTTGTAAAATATTATCATTGGCCAACAATTAGTTTTGCGTTTGAGAATTGAAAGAGAAATGACTGGATGAGTACTTGCTCAGTGATAAGAACAGTGAAACGTCCACCCTTTTGAATAATGAGATAAAATACACAAGAAAACAAATACATTTTGCAGGCAGAAATAATTAGTGACCTGTTGAACAGTATACAAAGTTATCGGCACAAGGCGCTTCTATAAGGATTTTACATTCCTTTAGCTCTCACAATAACATCAGGTTTGGTTCTTCATTACCATACAAATTATATGTTCGAATGTACAGTATATACTCGCGTATAAGCCGAGTTTT
Source organism: Allobates femoralis (assembly GCA_033576535.1). Classification (NCBI taxonomy): domain Eukaryota; kingdom Metazoa; phylum Chordata; class Amphibia; order Anura; family Aromobatidae; genus Allobates; species Allobates femoralis. The sequence continues at coordinate 265,725,503 of JARQOC010000002.1, forward strand.
TCAGCCCAAATTTTGGGCTGAAAAGTCCCCCCTCGGCTTATATGCGAGTATATACGGTAATCTATGTGCAGCAGCCCCCGGAGGTATACAGGTCCCCCCCATCAAGCTCCACGGACCCCCCCTTCCTTGCGCGGCAGCCTGTAAGGGAAAATCATACTTATCAGTGTCCCGCGCTGTCCCGCCGCTTGCCGACATCACGATTCCGGGCTTCATTCCGCGTCTTCCGCACTTCCTGTGGTCGCGGGAATGACGTCATTGCCCGCGACCGCCGGAAGCCGGAAGTCGCGGATTGAAGCCCGGGATCGTGTGTCGGCAAGCGGCGGGACAGCGCGGGACACTGATAAGTATGATTTTCCCTTACAGGCTGCCGCGCAAGGAAGGGGGGGTCCGTGGAGCTTGATGGGGGGGCCTGTATACCTCCGGGGCTGCTGCTGTATACAGCGCCTGGGGCTGCTGCTGTATAGAGCCCCTGGGGCTGCTGCTGTATAGAGCCCCTGGGGCTGCTGCTGTATACAGCCCCTGGGGCTGCTGCTGTATACAGCGCCTGGGGCTGCTGCTGTATACAGCCCCTGGGGCTGTATATACCTCTGGGGCTGCTGTATACTACCACTGGGGCTGCTGTATACTACCACTGGGGCTATATTTACCTGTGGGGCTGCTGTATACTACCACTGGGGCTGTATTTACCTGTGGGGCTGCTGTATACTACCACTGGGGCTCTATATACCTGTGGGGCTGCTGTATACTACCACTGGGGCTGTATTTACCTGTGGGGCTGCTGTATACTACCACTGGGGCTGCTGTATACTACCACTGGGGCTATATTTACCTGTGGGGCTGCTGTATACTACCACTGGGGCTGTATATACCTGTGGGGCTGCTGTATACTACCACTGGGGCTATATTTACCTGTGGGGCTGCTGTATACTACCACTGGGGCTATATTTACCTGTGGGGCTGCTGTATACTACCACTGGGGCTGTATTTACCTGTGGGGCTGCTGTATACTACCACTGGGGCTGTATTTACCTGTGGGGCTGCTGTATACTACCACTGGGGCTGTATTTACCTGTGGGGCTGCTGTATACTACCACTGAGGCTCTATATACCTGTGGGGCTGCTGTATACTACCACTGGGGCTGTATATACCTCTGGGGCTGCTGTATACTACACTGGGGCTGTATATACCTCTGGGGCTGCTGTATACTACCACTGGGGCTGTATATACCTCTGGGGCTGCTGTATACTACCACTGGGGCTGTTTATACCTCTGGGGCTGCTGTATACTACCACTGGGGCTGTATACACCTCTGGGGCTGCTGTATACTACCACTGGGGCTGTATATACCTCTGGGGCTGCTGGATACTATCACTGGGGCTGCTGTATACTACCACTGGGGCTGCTGTATATACCTCTGGGGCTGCTGTATACCACACTGCTGGGGGCTGTATACCTGTGCTGGGGTCCACCCTCGGCTTATACACGAGTCAATAGGTTTTTCCAGATTTTTGGGGCAAAAGTAGGGGGGTCGGCTTATACACGGGTCGGCTTATACACGAGTATATACGGTAGTTACAATTTATATAGCCCGACTAACTTTTCCCCTCTAAGGGAACCTCTATATCTTCTCTCTGCTCTTTTCTTAATCTTCTTCTTTTCTCTTTCCTGTCATGTAAAATATATGCATATGACAATAATTTATAGAATTCTAAGGCTTGGAGCAGGCCGGGTTAAGACGGAGATATAGGTCTGAGCACAAGACCTTGTTCTTTTATATTTCATATTTTTTCTTTTTTGTTCTTTCTATTCTCTGCCCCTGTTGGACTGGAGCCCCAAGCTTTATTTTGCGATATATTAAAATATCAAAAATAGAACAATATACATTGTAAGATTAGACTATGACTATTCCTGTTCTGGACCTTAAGGTCATGATGTTTAATGTAAACGTTGATACAACATGTGAAAAATTGCATTGTGTGTTCAATTTGTATCATATCTAAATTTCTGAATAAAATTTGATTCAACATAAAAAGTTATCGGGTCATATTGACCCGAACAGTACAAGTGTAACAATCATCTTGTAGCAAAAACAAAACAAAACAAAACAACACTCTTAGTAAGAACCCCTCAAATGAGGAAAAGTCAATTAATCACAACTTTCAGATCCGCATAATAAATAATTTGCAGGGTCTCAAATTTCATTACAGGTCATATGGACCTGAACAGAACAGGGTTAAAGATGAGTCAATGGGTCTGAGCAAAACAATAATCCATCAGATTGACTCTGGCTCCGTTATCTATGAGAACCAGCACAGTCGTTGTTTTACCACTGATCACCACCCTAGCAGAAAGTGAAAACATAGACCTAGAAAGGAAGGAAAGATAGAGATTCCGGTCATCTCCTTCCAAATAACCAGAGGAATACGACTTCTGAGGCAGATAAACAGATTTGGAGCGAAGCGGACAGACCTTAATGAAATGATCAGTTTAACCACAACAGAAGCATGCCCCCCCCACCCCATCCAACCTGATGAACTGCAGATGGTCTAGCACGAGATGCTACTCCCGCCAACTGCTTAGGTTAATCAAATTCCACATGTGGATTGTTCTCAACAGGGATGTCCATAGGGGATAAGATTGGTCCAGGTCTCTCTCTAAGGCATCTGTCTACCCTGATGACAAGGGGCATCGCAGCCTCCAATGATTCAGAAGTAGCATGTTGAACCAGAGTGTCCTGAAGTCTAGCTGACAGACTCAGGCAGAACTGACTACTAAGGGCAGGGTCATTCTACTGGGTGTCAGTAGCCCATCTCTGAAACTACAAGCAGTACTCCTCAACCAGCCGCATCCCCTGCTTGAGTTTACAGAGGTTAGAATCAGCAATTGACATCCTGTCTGGTTCACCATAAATCTGAGCCAAATGTGTGAAAAACTCATCCATCGACCGCAAAGATGGAGAATTGGTTGGAAGAGAGAAAGCCCAGGTCTGTGGATCCCCCTTAATAAGGGAGGTTACAATCCCCACACACTGTTCTTCACTCCCTGATTAACAAAGGTGGAGCCTGAAATATAACTTACCAGCTTCTCTAAACTTTAGAAATTTATCTCTCCCTCCTGAAAATCTATTAGGGAGAGATATCTTGGGTTCCAGCACAGGCTGGGCCTGAGCCGAGTCCAGATACCAACTTTGTTTCAGCTTCTGCTCAACCTGATAACGTAGACCAGTAAACTCATCTGAGATGGCCTGCATCAGGCGCTCAAAACGTATCAAGCTGCGGCAGCCTGAGTCACAGTGACACAGAAAAATAGTGGGTATAGTAAAATATTTATTGGCAGGCAGAAAGACTTAAACCTAATCGAGGAAGTAGATGACAACAAATTACATAAAACTATGACAACTATCTATAAGAGCATATCATGTGTTTCCCTGATTGAATCACAGTACAAGACATTGACAAGGTGGTACTTCACGCCGCTGAAACTTCACATGATAGATCCGCGTAACTCTGACAAGTGCTGGAGAAACTGTGGTTCAGTAGGGAACATTATACATATCTTTTGGTCTTGCCCGCAGCTTAAAATGTACTGGGATGCAGTTACAGACCTTATATATAGGGTGACCAACTTAAACATTACTCTAACCCCTAAACTTGCATTACTTTTATTGAATATAGGTCATATTCCCACAAATAAAAGACCACGTGTTACGTTTTATTGACAGCAAAAAACACAATTACATCTTATCGGAAACAGACATACTGTATATACCCAATATCCAGGAAATCATACAAAAGAAAACTACTCATAATGCTTTAGAACTTAGCTTTGCATTTAGACACAATACACAATACAAATATAGTATAGAGTGGTTGGACTTGACAAGAACATTTACTCCAGTTGACTTTTAACACATTCACATAGACAAGATTTCCCCTTAGTTCCAAAGATACTAAGGAAAATGATACTGAGTCTCTTGGGCATAGTTTGAAATGGTGATGGGATATACTGCATTCACCATTGAAAAACTCATGTCATATTTGTTAAATGTTCTGTTCTGTTTTGTTGCACTGTTATTGAATTGCTTCTATTCAAACAAAGGTTATTTACGTATGTGACCTAGTAAAAGACTGGTACTGTAATGAATCTGCACGCTAAGATAAATCAACTGTAATTTTCATGTTTGTAAATCCAGATTTTTCTAAAAAAAAATCAAAACAGATAAAAAGATTTGAATTAGGTCGCTGATAATGTCACAGGGTGGTTATGAAGGGCAAGGGTGGTGTAGCAGGATGTATGCTTCTGTTAATACATCCCAGAATTGTGTTTACCTTTTTTGCTGCTGCATCACACTGTTGACTTATGTTCAGTCTGTAATCTATTAGTATACCAAAGTCTTTTTCACATGTTCTGTTGCTTAGCTCTATTCTACCCATACTGTATATACTTTTTTCATTTTTCTTGCCCAGATGTAGGACTTTGCATTTTTCCCTGATATAAACTATTTTGTTAGTTGCTACCAGGGCACCCAGGCCATGAAGCATAGGGGGGCCCCAAAAGTCTCTTTGGCCTATAGAAAAAGACATACTATTAAAGAAGTTATGCCACTGGTTGCTACCCATTGTTTCAGGTTGTTTAGATCTTTTTGAATCCTCTCTCTCTTCTCTATTACTAGCTATCCCTCCCAGCTTTGTATATAGCTGAGGCATGTGATACAGAACCCCTGGTGGTAAGGCAGTACAACCACAGTGATGAGATGCTTCACCTCATTCTGTGGTCATGCTGCCTTACCACTTGTATTTTAATTGAAAACATCAACATCAGCAATTTAAGGGGGATGTCACACAAAGATAGTTAATTTTAACCCCTTCACCCACAGGCGATTTTCTGGTTTCCAGTTTTCATTTTTTCCCCCTTTTGCAAGAGCCATAATTTTTTTATTTTTCCATCAATATACACATATGAGGGCTTGTTTTTTTGCAGGATGAGTTGTACTTTTGTATAAAATAATTTGTTTTACCATATAGTATAGGAAAGTGTGAAAAAAATTGTAAGTGCTGTCAAATTGCAAACAAAGTGTAATAACACATTGTTTTTTTGGTTTCATTATTCATCATGTTCACTATATAGTAAAAATGACATGTTGGTATGATGCCTTGGATCGGTACAAGTTCATAGACACCAAACATGTATACTTTTACTGTTATCTTACTGGTGAAAAAAAATCTGAAGTTGTTAATGAAAAAGAATTGTACTTTTGCGCCATTTTCTGTGACCTTTAGCGATCTCATTTTTCGGGATCTGGAGCTGTGTGATGGCTTATTTTTTGCTGCTTAAGCTGACATTTCTAATGACACCATTTTTCAGTAGATGTGCTGTTTTGATCACCCGTTATTGCACTTTAGATACCTCCTGGGATAGATAGCCATATGTGCCTCTAACAGCAGTGATCAGCATTTCTGACAGCAATTATTGACACCAATATTTAATCCCTTCACCCCTGAGCCTGTTTTGACCCTCATGACTAGGTCATTTTTTTCAATTCTGACCACTGTCAGTTTATCTAATATATACTTATCTAAAATTGTCTGTCATCCACTTCCGTCTAGACGTCCTCGAATCCCACAATCCACCGCACCGGAAAAAACGCCGACTGCCATATTGGAATACCCAAGTGATAGGTATTCCAATATGGCACCCGCTGGTGGTTCCACGCCCTTGCGCAGTACCACCAGCAGGACCCCCCAGGAAACCTCGCAGCCGGATCCGCCATCAGGACCCGCCGTCTGACTACACGCGCCGGATCCTGCCACTGCCTGCCCATCCACGTACGTGCACTCACAGCAACCAGGAAAGACGGCGGCTTGCGGCCTGTGCTGGAGATGGGGTGCAGGCACCCTCTGGTGGCGCCACACCCCATCTCCAGCACAGGCTGCAAACCACCGTTTTTCCTGGCGGCTGTGACTGCACGGAGATGGGTGGACAGGCAGCGGCGGGACACATACCACACACACACACACACACACACACACACTACAGACATGCAAGTACACACACATACATACATGTACTCACATATATACACAGAGACATGCATACATATACACACAGCATAATGTCGCCACATGCAGTTACACATGCATGTACATACACACAAACACACTCATACACAGATACATGCATACACAGAGTATAATGTCACCACATACATACACGCATATATATATACATGCAAATACACACATGCACACACACACACAAACACGCATACACGCAGTGTAATGTCCCCATACACACATTCACGTGTATGCACATACACACATGCAAGCACACTCATACACACAAACACACATACAAACACATACACACATAGTATAATGAACACCCATGCCCGTGCATGCACACATGCAGATACACACATGCAGATATACACATGTATATACACACACACACAAACACCCATGCACACACAATATAATGTTCTCACATGCACATACACATGCATGCACATACATGCAAGCACACGCATGCACACAAACACGCATACACACAGTATAATGTCCCCACAACATACTCATACACAGACACACATGCACACACATATACACAAACGCAATGTTGCACATACACGCTGGTGAATACCCACTCGCAGATACGCACATACATGCAAGCACATACATACACACATACACGCACATACATACACACAAACATGCATAAGCACATGCATACACACAGTATAATATCCCCATACACATAAACAGACGCCCGTGCATACACACACGCACTCACAAACGCACATATGCATGCATATACACAGTGAAATTTTCACACATACACATGCACGCACATACACAAATGCAAGCATAAACATACAAACACATATACACAGTATAATGTCACCACAAACACACAGATACACTGATGCACATAAACATGCAAATATGCACATACATGCATACGCACGTGCAGACACATACATACACACAGTATAATGTTCGCACACATATGCACATACACACAAATATGCACATACACACAAACACACAGATACACACACATACATACACATGCACACGCAAACACACATATACACATGCAAGCATGCACACATATGCAACCACGCACATACACACAAGCATGCACATACACGTGCATATATGCACGCAGATACACACACACATACACGCACATACACACACAAACACATACGCACATGCATACACATACACACAAGCACTCATACACACACAATATAATGTCCCCCTACACACGCAGATACGCACATACACAACCATAAATATACACACAAACACACGCATGTGCAACACACGCAGAAGTACAAACACATGCATACACAAGCACGTATACACACAAACACGCATGTACTCATGCATGCACATGCACATACACATCCATGTGCATACATTCACACATACACACATGCATATACACAAATATGCACAAACATGTAGACACATACACGCACACACATGCACACATATGCATACATACACATGTGCATACATACACGCGCACACATGCGCATAAACACATGGGGCAATAAATACAACTACACATGCACACATATGCATACACACGCGGACGCCATCTTTGGACACTCAGATATACAAAGATGGTGGTCGTGTGACACATCACACTGCCCCACTGCAAGATTACAGGATTATGTCAGAGGGGAACTTTGTGGGAGCTAATAAAGTGGATAACGAAGTGTCTCTCTCTATTTTGTATGTAATAAAACATTTCCCTGTGTGTGTTTTTTTCAATTGCTAATGGCTGGCTGTTATACTGACAGCTGACTTTATCAATACGGCTTGATATCAGCTGCCAAAAAATAGCTAACATCAACCCTTTTATTACCCAGTCTGCCACCACTATACAGCAGCTGGAAGAGCGGAGTAACCACCAGTTTTGGCGTGTCTCATAGAGGCGCCAATTCTGGGGTGGTTGCTTGCTGCAATTTTTAACTTGGCGGGCCCAAAATGCTTGGGGCTCACCATAGTGAGAATTTCAGCCCCTAGCTGTCTGGGTTATTTTGGCTGGCAATAGAAAATATGGCGGAGCCCACTCCAATTTTTTAGTTATTTATTTAACCCCTTCCCGACCTATGACGTTATAGAGACGTCATGAAAGTCAGTGACTTCCCGACCCATGATGTCTCTATAACGTCATGGCTTGTTTGCGGTCCTGCACAAGTCACCGGAGCTGCAGGATCGCAAGGACCTATACTTTAGCCCAGGGGGGTGGATTAGCCCCCCTGTGGCTAAAGTCGCTCTGATTGGCAGTTGAAAGTGAAACTGCCAATCAGAGCGAGCCACTCCAGATCTGATTGGAGCTCTCCAATCAGATCTGGACGGGCGGGTCTGTGGGTGCCCTCCCCCTCCTCAGCCTCCTCCTGCTCCAGGGCTCATCAGGGTCCCCCGTCCCTCCCATCCGCCCCCCTCCTATTATTATCTATCAGCCTCCTCAGCCCCCTCCTGTGCTGCTCATCACCCCCCCGTCCAGCCCCCCACCTCTGGAGCCCTGTGTCTTGGCCTCCCTTACCACTCCCGGTGGACTGCACCCGTCAGTGCACCCGCCGCTCAGCCACCTCTGCTCTGGTGTGGGCCCCTCCTCCTCTCCTGGGCTCCTCCTCACTGGTGGATCATGAGTGAGGTAAGAATGAATGAATGAATTAATGGATGTATGTATGGATGGGTGCATGCATGGGTGGATGGATGGGTGCATGCATGGGTGGAAGGATGGATGGGTGCATGGGTGCATGCATGGGTGGATGGATGTGTGCATGCATGGATTGATGGGTGCGTGCATGGATGTGTGCGTGCATGGATGTGTGCATGCATGGATGTGTGCGTGCATTGATATTGCATGGATGGATGTGTGCATGCATGCATGGATGTGTGTATGGATGGATGTTTGCATGCATAGATGGATGTGTGCATGCATGGATGTGTGCGTGCATGGATGTGTACGTGCATGGATGTGTGCATGCATGGATGGATGTGTGTGTGGATGTGTGTGTGTGTGTGTGTGGATGTGTGCAAGCGTGGATGTGTTGCTTGCATGGATGTCTCTGCGTGCATGGATGTCTGCATGCGTGGATGTCTGCGTGCATTGATGTGTGTGTGTGTGCATGGATGGATGTGTGCATGCATGGATGGATATGTGCGTGTGTGGATGTGGGAGTGCATGGATGCGTGCGTGGATGTGTGCGTGCATGGATGTGTGCATGTGTGCGTGCATGTGTGGATTGTGCATGCATGGATGGATGCATGGATGTATGCGTGCTTGGATGTGTGTGTGCGTGCATGGATGTGTGCATGGATGGATGTTTGCATGGATGGATGTGTGCATGCATGGATGGGTGCATGCGTGGATGTGTGCATGGGTGGATGGATGGGTGCATGGGTGGATGGATGGATGCATGGGTGGATGGATGGGTGCAACAAGGGATCAAGTGTCCTCTTGTTGTAGTCTCTGGGATCATAGTCATGGTTCACTGTATGAAGTATCATTACCATACAGTGCACCATAACTCTGACCCCAGAGACTGTAGGAAGAGGACATTTGATCCCTTGCTACAATCTCTGAATATAGCAGAGGCGATCGCGCGTCGTGAGACCTTTGTTGTAGACTACGTCGAAGGCGATTGAGCGTCGTGGGACCTTCATTGTGGACTACGTCGGATCTTTATAATAAAGACCGAGTCCAAATTTTTTTTTTTTTTTCAAATAAAAAGATTTTTCTCTGTATGGTGTATGTTTTGACTATTTACTAGAGATTCCTAATGGCCGGGTCTATCATTGGCCCAACATTATGAATCTTGGGCTTAGTGCCAGCTGTCAATAAAAAAGGTGGCATTAACCTTTTTATTACCCAGTTTGCCACCGGCACCAGGGCAACTGGAAGAGCCTGGGTACAGTGCCAGAAAATGGGGCTTCAATGAATGTGCCATTTTCTGAGGAACTGCGGGCTTCAATTCGCAGCATGGGGGGCCCAGATCGTTTCCAGCCCCCAGCTGCCAAGATGTACCTGCTTGGGCCAAATATATGGCGGAGCCCCACATCATTTTTTCTAAAATTAGATCTAGACATTTTAAAAAATGGGCTTCGCTGTACTGTTGGTTGCCAGCCAGTTACAATGAGGCAGCTGGGGGTTGGTGGCAGTCTGTAGCGGTCAAGTTGTACCTGGCTGGATCAAAAATATGGCGGAGCCCCATGTCATTTTTTTTCAAGAATTAGTTCTAGAAATAAAAAAAAAAAAATGGGCTTTGCTGTTTTTTTGGTTGCCAGTCAGGTACAACGAGGCAGCTGGGGGTTGCTGGCAGTCCGTAGCTGCCAAGTTGTACCTGGCTGGACCAAAAATATGTCGAAGCCCCACGTCATTTTTTTAAATCAGTTCTAGAAATAAAAAAAAAAGACCTTTGCTGTATTTTTGGTAGCCAGCCAGGTACAACTTTGTAGCTGGGAGCCCCCCACGCTGCAAATTGCAACCCACAGCCACCCCAGAAAATAACACATTCATTAGAGGCGCAATTGGAATTGTTAGCGGACACAATGTCACATATGGAGAGCCCCTGTATGCCTAAACATTGGAGCTCCCCCACAAGTGACCCCATTTTGGAAACAAGACCCCCCAAGGAACTTATCTAGATGCATAGTGAGCACTTTGATCCACCAGGTGCTTCACAAATTGATCCGTAATGAGGAAAAAGTACTTTATTTTCACACAAGTATTCTTTTTTCATTTTTACAGATCAATTTGTGAAACACCTGGGGGTTCAAAGTGCTCACTATGCATCTAGATAAGTTCCTTGGGGGGTCTAGTTTCCAAAATGGGGTCACTTATGGGGGGGGGTGCCAATGTTTAGGCACACAGGGGCTCTCCATACGTGACATGGTGTCCACTATTAATACCAATTGTTAGCGGACACCATGTCCCGTTTGGAGAGCCCCTGTGTGCCTAAACATTGGAGCTCCCCAACAAGTGACCCCATTTTGGAAACTAGACCCCCCAGGGAACTTATCTAGATGCATAGTGAGCACTTTGAACCCACAGGTGCTTCACAAATTAATCCGTAAAAATGAAAAAAGAAAACAATTGAGAAAAAAATGTACTTTTTCATATTTATGGATCAATTTGTGAAGCACCTGGGGGTTCAAAGTGCTCACTATGCAACTAGATAAGTTCCCTGGGGGGGACTAGATTTCAAAATGGGGTCACTTGTTGGGGAGCTCCAATGTTTAGGCACACAGGGGCTCTCCTAATGCGACATGGTGTCCGCTAACAATTTGAATGGAAAATCAGCTCAAATTGTTAGCGGACACCATGTCGCGTTTGGACAGCCCCTGTGTGCCTAAACATTGGAGCTCCTCCACAATTGACTCCACTTTGGAAAGTAGACCCCCCAGGGAACTTATCTAGATGGGTGGTGAGCACTTTGAACCCCCAGATGTTTCACAAATTGATCCGAAAAAATGAAAAAGTACTTTTGTTTTCACAAAAATTGTCTTTTTGCCTAAATTTTTTCATTTTCACAGGGACAACAGAATAAAATGCATCTTACAATTTGTTGGGCAATTTCTCCTGAGTACACCGATACCTCACATGTGGTCATAAACCATTGTTTGGGTGCACGGCAGGGCTCAGAAGTGAAGGAACGCCATTTCACTTTTTGAATGGAAAATTAGCTCCAAAAGTCAAATTGCGCTCCTTCCCTTCTGAGCCCTTCCGTGCACCCAAACAGTGGTTTATGACCACACATGAGGTATCTATGTACTCAGGAGAAATTGCCCAACAAATTTTAGGATCCATTTTATCCTGTTGTCCATGTGTAATTGAAAGAATTGAGGATAAAATAACATTTTTGTTAGAAAGATTAAAATGTCCATTGTTTCCTTTCATGTGCTTTAGTTACTGTGAAAAACCTGAAGGGTTAATAATCTTCTTGAATGTAGTTTTGAGTAGGTTGAGGGGTGCAGTTTTTGGAATGGTGTCACTTTTGGGTGTTTTCTGTCATGTACACCCCTCAAAGGGACTTCAAATGTGATTTGGTCACTAAAAAAATTATTTTGTAAATTTTGCTGGAGAATGAAAAATTGTTGATGAACTTTAAACCCTTATAACTTCCTACCAAAAAAATCTTTTTTTCCAAAATTGTGCTGATGTAAAGTAGACGTGTGGGAAATGTTACCGTATATACTCGTGTATAAGCCGACTTTTTCAGCCCAAAAATTGGGCTGAAAAGTCCCCCCCTCGGCTTATACACGAGTCATATACTTTTGTGTGAAGTGGGGGCTGTGTCCGGGAGCAGGAGGAGGCTGGAGGAGGTGGGGGAAGGCTATAATATGAGCGGCTCGTGACGTGGAGCCGCTCATAACTTATTCATGATATGCACTGCATCCCCCGCCCATCCACGGGGGGAGCAGTGCATATCCCATTACAGGCTCCCCATAACAGTATGGCGCCCCCACCACAGTAAAGCCTCCCCATGCTGCCGCTGGTCAGTGTACAATAAATAGTTATTAGCTCTCACCCTCTCTCAGGGCTCAGTGTGCATCCTCCCTCCTCCCTGCGTGTCATGTGACCGGCCGGTGACATCATCACGGTGAGCCCCGGCCACAGGACAAGCAGGAAGGAGGGAAGATGCACAGCCAGGAGCGAGGGTGAGAGCTAATAACACTATTTAATTAACAGTGAGCAGCGGCAGCATGGGGAGGCTTTACTGTGAGGGGGGGGGAGCCTGTATACCCCCTGTGCTGCTGGGGGCAGCCTGTGTACCCCCTGTGCTGCTGCTGCTGGGGGCAGCCTGTGTACCCCCTGTGCTGCTGCTGCTAGGGGCAGCCTGTGTACCCCCTGTGCTGCTGCTGCTGGGGGCAGCCTGTGTACCCCCTGTGCTGCTGCTGGGGGCAGCCTGTGTACCCCCTGTGCTGCTGCTGGGGGCAGCCTGTGTACCCCCTGTGCTTCTGGGGGGCAGCCTGTGTACCCCCTGTGCTGCTGCTGGGGGCAGCCTGTGTACTCCATGTGCTGCTGCTGCTGGGGGCAGCCTGTGTACCCCCTGTGCTGCTGCTGCTGGGGGCAGCCTGTGTACCCCCTGCGGCACTGCTGCTGCTGGGAGCAGCCTGTGTACCCCTGTGGCGCTGCTGCTGCTGTTGGGGGCAGCCTGTGTACTCCCTGTGCTGCTGCTGGGGGCAACCTGTGTACCCCCTGTGCTGCTGCTGGGGGCAGCCTGTGTACCCCCTGTGCTGCTGCTGCTGGGGGCAGCCTGTGCACCCCCTGCAGCGCTGCTGCTGCTGGGGGCAGCCTGTGTACCCCCTGCGGCACTGCTGCTGCTGGGGGCAGCCTGTGTACCCCCTGCGGCGCTGCTGCTGCTGCTGCTGCTGGGGGCAGCCTGTGTACCCCCTGTGCTGCTGCTGCTGCTGGGGGCAGCCTGTGTACCCCCTGTGCTGCTGCTGCTGGGGGCAGCCTGTGTCCCCCCTGTGCTGCTGCTGCTGGGGGCAGCCTGTGTACCCCCTGTGCTGCTGCTGCTGGGGGCAGCCTGTGTACCCCTGTGCTGCTGCTGGGGGGCAGCCTGTGTACCCCCTGTGCTGCTGCTGGGGGCAGCCTGTGTACCCCCTGTGCTGCTGCTGGGGGCAGCCTGTGTACCCCCTGTGCTTGCTGGGGGCAGCCTGTGTACCCCCTGTGCTGCTGCTGGGGGCAGCCTGTGTACTCCATGTGGCTGCTGCTGCTGGGGGCAGCCTGTGTACCCCCTGTGCTGCTGCTGCTGCTGGGGGCAGCCTGTGTCCCCCCTGTGCTGCTGCTGCTGGGGGCAGCCTGTGTCCCCCCTGTGCTGCTGCTGCTGGGGGCAGCCTGTGTACCCCCTGTGCTGCTGCTGCTGGGGGCAGCCTGTGTACCCCCTGTGCTGGCTGCTGGGGGCAGCCTGTGTACCCCCTGTGCTGCTGCTGGGGGCAGCCTGTGTACCCCCTGTGCTGCTGCTGGGGGCAGCCTGTGTACCCCCTGTGCTTCTGGGGGGCAGCCTGTGTACCCCCTGTGCTGCTGCTGGGGGCAGCCTGTGTACTCCATGTGCTGCTGCTGCTGGGGGCAGCCTGTGTACCCCCTGTGGACTGCTGCTGCTGCTGGGGGCAGCCTGTGTCCCCCCTGTGCTGCTGCTGCTGGGGGCAGCCTGTGTCCCCCTCGTGCTGCTGCTGCTGGGGGCAGCCTGTGTACCCCCTGTGCTGCTGCTGCTGGGGGCAGCCTGTGTACCCCCTGTGCTGCTGCTGGGGGCAGCCTGTGTACCCCCTGTGCTGCTGCTGGGGGCAGCCTGTGTACCCCCTGTGCTTCTGGGGGGCAGCCTGTGTACCCCCTGTGCTGCTGCTGGGGGCAGCCTGTGTACTCCATGTGCTGCTGCTGCTGGGGGCAGCCTGTGTACCCCCTGTGCTGCTGCTGCTGCTGGGGGCAGCCTGTGTACCCCCTGCGGCACTGCTGCTGCTGGGAGCAGCCTGTGTACCCCCTGTGGCGCTGCTGCTGCTGCTGGGGGCAGCCTGTGTACCCCCTGTGCTGCTGCTGGGGGCAGCCTGTGTACCCCCTGTGCTGCTGCTGCTGGGGGCAGCCTGTGCACCCCCTGCAGCGCTGCTGCTGCTGGGGGCAGCCTGTGTACCCCCTGCGGCACTGCTGCTGCTGGGGGCAGCCTGTGTACCCCCTGCGGCGCTGCTGCTGCTGCTGCTGCTGCTGCTGCTGGGGGCAGCCTGTGTACCCCCTGTGCTGCTGCTGCTGCTGGGGGCAGCCTGTGTACCCCCTGTGCTGCTGCTGCTGGGGGCAGCCTGTGTACCCCCTGTGCTGCTGCTGCTGGGGGAAGCCTGTGTACCCCCTGCGGCGCTGCTGCTGGGGGCAGCCTGTGTACCCCCTGCGGCGCTGCTGCTGCTGCTGGGGGCAGCCTGTGTACCCCTTGAGGCGCTGCTGCTGCTGGGGGCAGCCTGTGTACCCCCTGCGGCGCTGCTGCTGCTGCTGCTGGGGGCAGCCGTATACACTGTGCTGGAGTCCACCCTCGGCTTATACGCGAGTCAATATGTTTTCCCAGTTTTTGGGGGCAAAAGTAGGGGGGTCGGCTTATACACGGGTCGGCTTATACACGAGTATATACGGTATTTGTTAACTATTTTGTGTCACATAACACTCTGGTATAGCAGAATAAAAATTAAAAATTTGAAAATTGCAAAAGTTTCAAACTTTTTGCCAAATTTTAGATTTTTTCACAAATAAATGCAAGATTATCAACCTAAATTTAATACTAACATGAAGCCCAATATGTCACGAAAAAACAGTCTCAGAATCACTAGGATCTGTTGAAGCATTCCAGAATTATTACCTCATAAAGGGACACTGGTCAGAATTGATAAAAATGCCAAGGTCTTTAGGGTCAAAATAAGTTGGGTCCTGAAGGGGTTAAATAACTAAAAAAAAAAAAGGCTTCCCTGTATTTTTCATTGCCAGAGAAGGTAACACCAGGCAGCGGGGGTTGGCAGCCAGTAGCTGCTTGGATTACCTGAGCTGGCAAGACAAAATACACCGAAGCCCTACACATTTTTTTCCCAGGAAATTAAATAGATTGCCAGATTGACACCGGCCCACATCTAGTGAAGTAATAACTCTGGAATACTTCAACAGATCCCAGTAAGACTGAGAAAGTTATTTTGTGACATTTTGGACTTCATGCTAATGGTAAATTTAGAACGATTATTTTTGCGTTTATTTGTGAAAAAAATGGAAATTTGTTGAAACTTTTGAAAATTTCACAATTTTCAAACTTTGAATTTTTATACCATTAAACCAGAGAGTTATATGACACAAAATAGTTAATAACTGACATTTCCCACATGTCTACATTATATTAGCATAATTTTGTGAACAAAATTTGTTTTGTTTGGACATTAGAAGGGTCCAAAGTTCATCAGCAATTTCTAATTTTTTCCAACAAAATTTACAAAGCCACTTGTTTTAGGGACCACATTACATTTGAAGTGACTTTAAAGAGGACCTGTCACAAACCACACATGGTGATCTAATTACAGCACTGAATGCAGCATGTCTGCTGCATCCAGGCAAGGGGTCCCCCAGCCCTTGAGCCCCCCTGTACCCCGAGATAATACACTTTGAAAACTTACATTGTGGAGCCAAATAGGAGGTGACTTGTGGCTGGAGCCAAAGGGCAGTTTCACACCCCCTGCATGTTTAATCTGCCCACCGCTGCCTCCCTGATGCCGATCATTGTCTCCCTCGCCTGCTGCATAGTACACAGAGCTTATTGCAGTGATGGCCGCTTTGCCCCGCTCCATGGTTAACATGGAGCAGGACGGGTATAAGCGGTGATGTCACAGCAGGAGGTGGGGCGGCCGCTCTCCTGCTCTGACATCACCGCCTTTCCCCGCCCTGCTCCATGTTAACCATGGAGCAGGGCGGGGAAAGGCGGTGACATCACTGCAGGGTGCGGGGCAAAGCGGCCATCACTGCAATAAGCTCTGTGTACTATGCTGCAGGCAAGAGAGACAATGATTGGCATCAGGGAGGCGGCGGTGGGCAGATTAAACATGCAGGGGTGTGAAACTGCCCTTTGTCTCCAGCCACAAGCCACCTCCTATTTGGCTCCACAATGTAAGTTTTCAAAGTGTATTATCTCGGGGTACAGGGGGGCTCAAGGGCTGGGGGACCCCTTGCCTGGATGCAGCAGACATGCTGCATTCAGTGCTGTAATTAGATCACCATGTGTGGTTGGTGACAGGTCCTCTTTAAGAGACCTGCAGTACAGAAAGCACCCAAAAGTAACACCCTTCCAAAAACTGCACCTCTCAACCTAATGTGAGGTAGCGATGTCGGATAGCACGGCAGAAGGCAAGGACCCAGGCACAGAAGTTCACAGCACACGGTTTATTAGGCACAAGTCCACAGTATGCACAAACCTCCGGGTTCTGGGATGCAGCCGGGTACACTTCCTACAACCATACGATTGGCACACAATTCTTTATCACGGGTTCTCTCCGGTCCAGGTCTCACCGAGATCAAGCCCTCCGGGCTAGGCCGTGTTGTATCAGCACACAGCCTCTGCACTCTCCTGCCTTGGCCGTTCACTAGCCTCATCAGTCTTCCCTCAGACTGAAGCTCCACTCAGAGAACCACACCCTGTGTTCCTGCCTAGCTTTTAACCCCATGCCCCCCTCCGGGAATCCTCTATGAACCCGGAGTGGAGTTCCTATACGTGGAGGGAGCACAACCTGGGAGACACATACCGGCCGTCACAGATCATCCCGGTCACTGTCTCACACTACTCATTCAAGAAGTGTAGTAACCCTTCGGGTGCTTCACAGGAACTGAAGCAATTTTGAAGGAAAAAATGAAAATGTTACTTTTTCCAACAAAAATGCTAATTTAACCTTATATATTGCATTTTCACAAGGGTAACAGGAAAAATTGGATACTAAACTTTGTTTTGTCAATTCTCCATTACATCTATACCTCATATGTGGTAAAACAAAACATGTTTTGGGCTCATGGCAGGGTTCGAAAGGGAAGTGCTATTTGATGTTCTGAATAGAAAATTAGCTGGAATAATTTGCTAATACCATGTCGCGTTGGAAGATCCCCTGATGTGCCTAAACAGTGAAAACCCCCACAAGTGGCCCCAATTTTGGAAACTAGACACCACATCTAGATGTGTGGTGAGCACTTTGAACCCCCAGGTGCTATATACATTGAGCCATGAAAATGAAAAAGTACTTTTTTTCCTCAAAAAAAATATTTTTTTAGGCTCAATTTTTAAATTTTCAAAGGAAAACAGGATAAAATGAACCCCAAAATTTGTTGGAAAAGTTGTCCTGAGTACGCTGATATGTGGCGGTAAACATCTGTTTGGGTGCACGGCAGGGCTTGGATGAGAGAGAGCGTCATTTGACTTTTTGAATGGGAAATTGACTGGAATCATTAGTGGACACCATATCGTGTTTGGAGAGACCCTGGTGTGCCTAAAAGGCAGACACCCCCCACAGGTCACCCCATTTGGGAAGCTAAACCACCCAAGAAATTTATCTAGATGTGTAGTGAGCACTTTAAATCCTCAGGTGCTTCATACATTGAGTCATGAAAATAACAAAGTACTTTTTTTTCCACAAAATTGTTCTTATAGGCTCACTTATTTCATTTTCACATGGGCATCAAGATGAAATGGACCCAAAAATTATTTGGGCAATTTGTCCTGAGTACTCTGTTACCCCACATGTAGTGGAAAAACACTGTTTGGGTGCATGGCAAGACTCGGAATGGAAGGAGCGCCATTTGACTTTTTGAATGGAAAGTTAGCTGAAATCGTTAATTGACACCATGTCGTGTTTGGACAGCCCCTGATGTACCTAAACAGTGGCACTCCTACACAAGTAAACCTATTTTGGAAACTAGACCCCCCAAGGAATTTATCAAGCTGTGTGGTGACCAATTTGAACCCCCAGGTGCTTCATACATTGAGACATGAAAATGAAAAAGTACCCCAAAATTTGTTGGGCAATTTGACCTGATTCCACTGAAACCCCACATGAGGCCGGAAACCACTGTTTGGGCACACGGCAGGGCTTATAAAGGAAGGAGCGACATCTTGGAGCCCAGACTTTGATGGAATGATCTGTGAGTGTGATGTTGTGTTTGGTTAGCCCTGGATGTTCTTAAACAATAGAATTCCCCGACAAATGACCCCATCCTGTAAACTAGACTCTCCAAGGCATTTATCTAGATGTATAGTGGGCACCTTGAACCCACAGGTGTGTCACAAAATTTTACAACGTAGAAATGTGAAAATGAAAAAAAATTGATTTTCCTCCCAAAAAAGTTGTTTTAGCACTAAATATTTTCATCTTCAGAAGGATAGCAGCGGAAATTGGGCCCCAAAATTTGTTGTGCAATTTCTCCTGAGTATGAGGATACCTGATATATGGTGAAAAACCACTGTTTGGACGCATGGTAGGGTTCGGGAGGGAAGGAGAGCCATTTGATTTTTTGAACACAGACTTTTCTATAATAGTTTGTGGACTCCATTTGCAGAGCCCCTAAGTGCCTGAACAGCAGAAACCCCCTCAAGTGATCACATTTTGGAAATCACAAGTGCAGTGAATGTTGCATTATTAAAATTGCAAATAAGCCCTTGCAGTACATATGGGGTGTGATAAAACACACCCCATAAATTAAGCAGGCTCTCCTCACTACAACAATGCCAAACATTTGGACATCAACTGTGGGTTAGGCATTGTGGGGCTCTAAAGGTAGGGGAATATTTAGATTTGGAAGGGCAGATTTTACTAGTTTTCCTTTTGGGGGGTGAGGAGCCATAGCACTTTTCCAGAGCCTTTGTGATTCCAAGAACGAGGAAGCCCCCTATATTCCTGTTAACAGATGACGCATCTCAGTGGGAACTTTTTTGTGGGTTGAGTTGAATGCTATTGGTGGCAACCTGGGTAAAGAACATATTGGATGAGTCCACATTTATCCTTTGCTCTATGCTGAGCACTTACATTAGGGGTTCCAGCAACATCGCTAAAACATGTGATTCAGGTGAAACCCCCAACAGATCCATTCACTATTGAGGCAGCATAGTTACTCTGGCCTCTGTTCAGCAGTGTCCGTCTTTTGAAATGTGCACAAAACTGTGGTTAACTGCACTTTTGTGAATGCCTAAAAGATGTGCAGAAAGTTGGACACCGCCGCCCCACAGGCTGGACGGGAGTTCAAAGTGACTCCTTCTGCCTCATTACAGTGAATTTTCCGTTGAGAATTTTGTCTGAATCACGGTTTCCAGATATTTACACATAGTGTTCGATATGAGCACTCAGCGTAGAGTGCAGGATAACTGTGAGCTGCATCGTACTGTGATCTCTGGGAGGTAGAATAAACAAATCAGCAGCAGTTGAAGAATTTATTACTATTTTTACGCCGTTCACCTTGCAGTATAAGTAATTAGTCGACTTTACTTGTCAGGTGTGTATGATACAGCGATACTAGATTTAATTTTTTTAATTTGTCAACTATCGTGCTAAAAATGTGTTTTTACAAAATATAGGACTTTTGTTTGCATCACTGAATTTTGAAGGCTATAGATTTACTATTTTTCTGCAGAGTCATGTGAGGGCTTGTTTTTTGCAGAATGAGTTGAAGATTTATTGATACCATTTTGGCCACATAATATATTTTGATCACTTTCTATTCCGCTTTTTGTGAGGCAGAATCAAGAATAAATAGCAATTCAGGAATTGTTTTCTTTTGTTTGTTTACGCCATTTACCGTATTTTGTTACGCCATTTAACAATGATGTAAAAGTAATAAGACAACTTTATTCTCAGGGTCAGTATCATTACAGCTATACCACCTTTTTATAGTTTTTGTGTGTTTTTCTGCTTTTACACTATAAATGCTATTTAATAGAAAAAAAATTGCATTGCTATATTCTGAGAGCTACCGTATATACTCGTGTATAAGCCGACCCGTGTATAAGCCGACCCCCCTACTTTTGCCCCAAAAATCTGGAAAAACCTATTGACTCGTGTATAAGCCGAGGGTGGACCCCAGCACAGGTATACAGCCCCCAGCAGTGTGGTATACAGGCCCTCCAGTGGTATACAGGCCTCCCCAGTGGTAGTATACAGCAGCCCCAGTGGTAGCATACAGCAGCCCCAGCAGCCCCAGTGGTAGTATATAGCATCCCCAGCAGCCCCAGTGGTAGTATATAGCAGCCCCAGTGGTAGTATATAGCATCCCCAGCAGCCCCAGTGGTAGTATATAGCAGCCCCAGTGGTAGTATATAGCAGCCCCAGCAGTCCCAGTGGTAGTATATAGCAGCCCCAGTGGTAGTATATAGCAGCCCCAGCGGAAGTATATAGCAGCCCCAGCAGTCCCAGTGGTAGTATATGGCAGCCCCAGTGGTAGTATATAGCAGCCCCAGCAGCCCCAGTGGTAGTATATAGCAGCCCCAGCTGTCCCAGTGGTAGTATATAGCAGCCTCAGTGGTAGTATATAGCAGCCCCAGCAGTCCCAGTGGTAGTATATAGCAGCCCCAGTGGTAGTATATAGCAGCCCCAGCGGTAGTATATAGCAGCCCCAGCAGTCCCAGTGGTAGTATATAGCAGCCCCAGTGGTAGTATATAGCAGCCCCAGCAGCCCCAGTGGTAGTATATAGCAGCCCCAGCGGTAGTATATAGCAGCCCCAGCAGTCCCAGTGGTAGTATATAGCAGCCCCAGTGGTAGTATATAGCAGCCCCAGCAGCCCCAGTGGTAGTATATAGCAGCCCCAGTGGTAGTATATAGCAGCCCCAGTGGTAGTATATAGCAGCCCCAGTGGTAGTATATAGCAGCCCCAGTGGTAGTATATAGCAGCCCCAGCAGTAGTATACAGCAGCCCCAGTGGTATACAAGCCCCAGCAGTATATACAGCAGCCCTGGGGGTATACAGCAGCCCCCAGGGGTAATACAGCAGCCCCCAGGGGGTATCCAGCAGCCCCCTGGGGGTACCCAGCAGCCCCCTGGGGGTACCCAGCAGCCCCCAAGGGGTACCCAGCAGCCCCCTGGGGGTACCCAGCTGCCCCCAAATGCTGGCACTCACCCCCATCTGCTTATCTTACCATCCCGGTCTTCTGATCAGCGCCGCTCCTCGGTGCTCCGTTCTTCATGCTCCGTCCTCCGTCCTCGCTGCATCCGGGATCTCCGGCCGTCGCATGATGACGTCATATGCCTGTGACGGCCGGGGATCCCGGATGTAGCTGGACGGATGGAGCACCGAGGAGCGGCGCTGATCAGAAGACCGGGATGGTAATATAACCAGCGGGGGGGGCCCTTACAAGGGGGGAGAGTGCCAGCATTTGGGGGCATATATGAACTGCTTCCCCCTGCCGCTGATTGACAGGGGAAGCAGTGCATATATAATGAGCGGCCCCACGTGACGGGGCCGCTCATACAGCAGCCTCCGCCTGCCTCCTCCAGCCTGAGTTACCGTATTGGCCCGTGTATAAGCCGAGGGGGAGACTTTTCAGCCCAAATTTTGGGCTGAAAAACTCGGCTTATACACAAGTATATACGGTATATTTTTTTAGTTTTTCTCTAATTGAGCTGTATGGTAGCTTGTTTATTTGCGGGATAAGATGACATTTTCAGCGGTACAATTTTTATTAATACGTTTTTTATTTTTACAGTGTTCACTGAAGGGGTTAACTATTGTGACACTTTTGTAGAACGGGTTGTTACAGACTTGGTGATATCAAATATGTGCAGTTTTTTATACATAAATGTAACTATTGGAATTTTTTTGTTCTTTATTATCGGCTTGGTTTTACGTTTTTACATTTTTTTTTACTTTTTTGCTTAATCCCTTTATGGGACATCATCAACTGCTGCTCTGATTACAGCTGTACTGTATGGCAATTTATCAATCATTGCCATACAGTCAGCTGTCAGTGCTGCAGTCAGAAGCCTCAGATATCACACTTCAAGTCAGATAGCCGAATGTCGCCGTGCCAACGTCTAGTCACCGTGGCCATAGTCTCAATTAAACTGTGGTGGACTAATCGGCGTGAGGAGAGAGGGGAGAGGGTGCGCTATTACTCTGCCTCGATTGATACACATCACACCAGTTAGGGGTTGATCCAGCCAGAGATGCACGGCAATTGTCCCTGGGTTTGTGATACCACTCCTCCTCAGCCTCCAATCTCTCCATGCAGGGGATAGGGATGAGGCTGAGGAGGAGTGATCGCAGGCAGATCACACCGCCTCTCTCCCTGCACACTGATGGGAGTGATTGTGACAGTACAACTACTCCCATCAGGGCTGGTGGGGGGTGAAGCTACCTCCTTCACAGCTCCAGTCTGTGCTAGGGGCTCTTGCAGCCTGTGCAATAGCTGGATAATAATGATTCAGGCAATTTTATTGCCTAAATCATTACAATCACTGTGATTGACTGTTCACGATTGAACAACCAATCACAGCGATCAGATTTGTGGGTTGACGACGCCACCTTTCGGGAGGTTGTGCTCTGGTGCCCTGCTTACAGGATAAGCAGGAACTGGAGTGTGATCCCTATTCCCGCAACTAGGGCGCTGCATTTTTGCCAGGACGTACCTATACACCCTTGGTCCAGAATAAACTCCCTTCCAGGGTGTATAGGTACGCCCTTGGTCATGAAGGGATTAAGCACTGCAATCTGGTCTGGGTGTTTGTTTCGGCAACCATATTTTCCCATATGTTACCTCTGCCAAGTGCTTGTCATGGCACCCAAGTGACCTGCTGCAACCTTCCTCTCTGTCATGTTCATCCTCCTGTGAAGTCCAGCTTCAAACCAGGATTAAATCCGGTCATGACCAAGGGCATAAGGGCTGTATCCTACTGGCATTGGAGGCCCCGTGATTTGATCATGGGGCCTCGATGCATTGCTATGACAGCCCAGGGTCCTGTAAGGTCCCCAGATGATACCATGAATCACTTCCTGTGCATGCCTGGCAAGTGACTTTTTCAGCATCTCAGGACACGAGCGCACCGGGGGAGCCCCATCTCTCCAATATCTTCAGCAGATTTCTAATCCTTCTGGTCCCGTCGCTTGCCTGCCTTTCCGGGACAAACCCGACTTGGTCTAAATCAATCAGCAATGGTAACACTTGCATAAGACGATTGGCTACCATTTTAGCAAATATTTTGACATCACAATTGAGGAGAGCTATCGGACGGAAATTGCTGGGGGAGGTTGGGGTTTTCCCGGTTTTGGGAGAGTAGTTATAA
Source organism: Allobates femoralis (assembly GCA_033576535.1). Classification (NCBI taxonomy): domain Eukaryota; kingdom Metazoa; phylum Chordata; class Amphibia; order Anura; family Aromobatidae; genus Allobates; species Allobates femoralis. Next base: position 265,749,288 of record JARQOC010000002.1, read on the forward strand.
TTGCAGCCAGACATTCTCTTTTGATTTCTCCTTTAAATTGTCAGAAATTGAAACGTTTTAACAAGAATGGAGTCAAGAGGGGGGCAAATTTAGCATAATAGTGATAGGAAAAGCCGTCTGGGCCAGGCGTGGATTGTTTTTTGGCAGAACGGATAACATTTAAGATTTCTAACTCTGTAAATGGGGCATTTAATGCTTGTAGTTGGCCACTAGAGAGTGCAGGTAGGTTGGCCTTATTGAGGAAGGCTTCAATTGACTCAGCTGAGGGCTGTGGAGTGTCATCAGAGTTCTTAAGATTATATAATGATTCATAGTAAGCTTTAAATTCTTTTGCAATCTGGATAGGGTTACTGATTTGATAGCCATTTTGTTTAAGGAGATAAAGGATTTTAGACAGTCCCTCCCGTTTCTTAATACGTCTTGAAAGGAGAGTACCGCTCTATCTCCCATTCCGTAAAATTTGCCTTTAGATTTGGTCAGATGATGTTCGGTTTTCGTGAAGAAGCAGGGCACGAAGTTCCTGTCGGATGGACATTAGCTCAGTCAAGATTCTGCTAGAGGGTATGGTCTTATGTTGGGTTTCTAGCATTTTGATCTTAGAGAGAAGTGATTGCATATTGGCATTGTATACTCTTTCAGTTCGGGCTGATAATTTGATGAAAGCACCCCGAATCACCGCTTTATGGACAAACCAGAGGGTGTCAGGCGCTATATCTTCGATGTCATTGTTCTGGAAAAATTCCTCTAGATGTTTGGAAATATGTTCAACATTTACAGAAGAAGCCAGCAAATAATCATTAAGTCTCCATTCCAAGGCGGGTCGGATGGCAGCAGAATAGGCTATCTTGAGTGTGACTGGAGCATGGTATGACCATGTGATGGAAATAATTTCTGCACTACTGCAGAGACTTAACAAGGAATCGTCTACCAGAAAATAGTCGAGTCTGCTATACAGCCGAAATCTGGGGGAAAGTATGTTTAATCTCTTCCTTTGCAAAGATAATAATGCCAAATGTCATGATAAAGATATCAATTCACCCTGTTTCCTCTGGGATGGGCAGGGTTAGAACAGTCTAGTCATTTATTTATAGGAATATTAAAATCCCCAGCTATCAATTTATAGCCTTGAGTGTGGGTGGACAGTTTGTGAAAAAAACCTCTTAAATATTTAATTTGACCTGCATTAGGAGCAAATACTGACACTAAAGTAAACGGAGTGTTATTCAGGAGACAGGTTACAATGAGGAAGCGCCCCAAAGGGTCTGAAATTAGATTAAAAGATACAGCTCTGTGTATAAAGATGGTTACCCCCACTTTTTTACAATGTCCATTGGCAAAAAATTTAATCGGATATACTGAAGAAGCCATCCTGGGGTTATCTTTCTCCAGGAGGTGAGTCTCCTGAAGAAATATGACATCACTATTCAACTTTGCCAATTGTTGCCAAACCAAGGCCCGCTTTCCAGTTGAGTTCAGACCGTTAACATTTATAGATACAGCCGAAATACTCTACAGATCAAGATAATAAAGTCATAGTACAAAAAACTTGCATTTGGACTTACAGGTAAAGGAGGGGAGGGTAAAAAATCGTAACCCTAAACCAACAAATAAAAAACAACCCTTTAAAACAAGGGAATTTACAGGGAAAATCCCTGAAAAAGAGTGAGCTGGGTTAGGAGAAAATCAAGAGAATAGGGACAAGAAAAACCTGGGAAATCAAGTCCACGGGCAAATCAGTATAGGAGATCCGCGACGCAGATCTCAGGCTGTCGACCATTCCGGATCAATGCGTTTTCCCAACGCCCCATGTGCAGCAGATCTTGGCGAAGATGAAGATGAAACAGCTTTTGGAGAGTGGAGGCCCCACTGGATCAGTGATTTCTCTGCTTGTTTGGGGAAATTGCAAACATAAGATGATCTATTCCTGTGGATAATCAGTTTAGTGGGGAAACCCCACCTGTGTTCAATGTTTTTGTCGTGCAGAGTATGGGTGTGAGGCTGGAAAGTCCGTCTCAATGCCAGGGTGCCTGGGGAAAGATTCTGGAACACCTCCAATTTAGAACAATTCTCAGGCAGGGAGACATCCTCAGAAAGTCCTCTTTTAATTCAAAGAAATGAATCCTGGCCAGTACATCCATGGGGAGATTAGGACTGACAGAGGGGAGTTTAGGGACTCTGTGGATCCGATCGATCACCACGCCTTTCTAGTCCACCCCTGGCAAAACAGTTGAGATAAATTCTTATAAGAAAGAGCGCAAGTCTCCTGGGGGAACCGTCTCCTGTACTCCACGTAATCTAATGTTGTTATGTCTGGAGCGATCCTCCAGATCCAGAGCTATAGACTCCACTTCATCCATCTTTTGTTGCAGCTGTTCATGTGTATCTAAATGTTCATTATGAGATCTTACAAGTTCAGCCATCTTGTTTTGTAGCCTGTCAGTATGGTTTCCCAGCTCAGAGATCTCTCCCCTGAGGTAAGCAACCATCTCCCTCATATCATTTTGTAAAGAGGCTCGCAAGGCTGCAAGGAGCTCCTTCATGGCTCCGTGACTTAGAGGTACTTCACCTCTATCAGAGTCCAGGGACATCCCGGAGGCCTGCGAACCCCATCTGGAGGCGCGAGCATAGTGGGGAGAGGAAGGCGCCATTTTAGCAGAAACAGCAGGTGAAGAGCGGCTGCTAGAAAAATAGTCAGAGACCCGCTTTGGTGAGCATCGCCTAACGGGTCTAAGCCTTCCTATCTGCTCTCTGGCTGTTCTGGGGAGTCCGGTAAGAGATGATAAATACCTCCAGTGGTCTGTTTAGTTCTACTTTTCTGCCCGTGTCACTAGGAGCTCCCGAATTAAGCGGCTTCCGCCATGCACCGTCAGGCCACGCCCCAGCTCTACCTCATCTTCATAGTTGGAATGTTTACTCAACTTTTTCAGCCAGTCCAGTACATAGCAGAAAAAAAATGCCAGGTTATATCCCCTAATATCTGGGAGCTCCAACCCCCCTATCTTTCGGGAGAGTCAATGTACATATCCCTGCTCTCTATTCTTTCCAGAGGAATATAGTAATCTCTTAACATCTGTATGTCGTAATAGTAGAGGAATTGTCTGTAATGGGTACAATAACCTGGCAAAGCTGATCAACTTGATCAAATGACTCCGTCCCATCAGACACAACGGTAGATCTCTCCACCCCTCTAACTCTTTCTCGATCATAGCAATCAAGGGAATATAATTGAGGGAATATACTGAACTCGAGGACCTGCTCAAACACCTAAATATTTTATGTGGACCTGCTTTATCTGAATACCACCTATCTGAGTTGTCTCTCCCCCACTAAATGTCCTTTGCGAGTTCCCACCCAATCTCAGAAGTTCACACTTTGACTTATTTAATCTAAAGCCAGAGAAGGAGCCTAACACATCCAGCTGGCGAAGCAGACCCTCCAAGTCTCTACCTGGTCTGTTCATAAATAACATCATCGGCAAACAGGGCCGAGCTCACAGTTCTATGTCCTATCTTTATCCCTTCAAATGCATTGCTATCATTCAGAAATCATGGGAGAGGTTCAATCGCCAGGTTAAAAAGCAAAGGTGACAAGTAACAACCCTGACGTGTTCCCTTCTCCAAGGTGAAGGAGTTGGACAAGAAGCCCGGAGTGTACACCCTCGCTCTTGGGTTAAGGTATAGTATTCTTAGGAGGGTTCGAAACGAACCACGGGTACCAAAGGCATCCAAAACACTCTCAAGCCGTGCCCAACTCACATTGTTGAATGCCTTTTCGGAATCCAACAATACCATTACTGGTGGGTCCTCATGAAGTACGTTTCCTCATCCGACCTCATCTAATACCACGATAGCTTTCCTGATATTTCCCACTGCTGACCTTCCTTTATTGAACCCAGCCTGTTGTGGTCCAATTTGTCGTGGCATAAGCTGCGCTTATTGATCTGCCATAATCTTGCATAGTATTTTAAGGTCTTGGTTTATCAAGGAGATGGGTCTGTATCTTGAAGGATCAGTAGCTGCCCTCTCTCCCTTGGGCAAGAGCTTAATATATTAATATACTATTTGACCACGCTTGGAGTTTGTTTCCTATTTACCTGTACAATATGTCGCAAAATGAGTGGTGTCTTTGAAAACTACGAAGTGTCTTGCAAAAAATCAAGCTCTCATAATATTGATGCAAGAATTAAATGTTATGGCTGTTTGAAAAAAGGTGAGGAAAGAATTAAAATGCAAAAACAAAAATTGACTGCGTCCTTAAAGGGGAACTCCAATGAATGAAAACTTTTTAGTACAGTTCCTACCCTGCTACATGATGAAGCAGAGCTGTGCACTGTAGTTCTAGGATCTATGTATCACTTGTAATTCAATAAAATCATACCTGCTCCTCAGCTCTTAGCCTCCATTGTGTAGTGCACACCCCGCTGGGCAGCATTATTCTTTTTCCTCTCTGCCCCCACCATTTGGAATCTCACGCCCTCTGTGCCATTGTATGCGCCAGCCGCGACGTCACATCCGGCCACGGCTTCAATAAGCGCATATCGCATGCGCGGAGCCGGGCCGATCACGTGATCAAGCCCATAATGCACTAGGGCTGATCACGTGACCGGCCCCATAATGCACCGCGCCGGATGTGACATCACGGACGGTGCATACAATGGCACAGAGGGCGGGAGATTCCAAATGGTGCGGGCAGAGAGGAAAAAGGATAATGCTGCCCAGCGGGGCGTGCACTACACAATGGAGGTGTGCTGAATGGAGCCTGGGCCCGCCTTTCCTGTCCCCCAACCTCGGGGACTGCTGTAAGTTTAAACTTATTTTTCAGATGTTTAATATGGCCACTTTAGATGAGAAAGGGATAGATAGGGAGCAGCTAGGAAGGTGTAGGGACAGCTAGTGATAGTGTAGGGACTTAGATTCAGGTGACAGGTTCCCTTTAAGTGGTAATTCATCTTCTCCATGCTAGAGAGATTGGGATTTAGTGGCCCTTATACTGAAAGCTGAAGGGGCCTTATTCTAATGCCAATCGGCTAAAGTTTCCACTAAGGGGATGCTATTGGATGATTTCCAAATTACTAATGGTACAAGATTGGCTTGTTGTATATCCCCTTAACATCTGCACTATACATCGAACACTTTGCCCAAGTTATATTTCAAGGCTTCTCCATTAGACTTGTAACAATTAGATTGTGTTCACATTGTATTTCAATCTAGGCTGACAATGACCTTCCGGTCCTTAAAAACCCTTAGGGTGTTTTCACATCTAAGAATAGTCTGCGTTTTGCTTAATCTGCGTTTTTAGGCGTTTTTACCGCTAAAAACGCGTAAAAACGCTAGCGTTTTTAGTCCCATTGATTTTAATGAAAACGCATGTAATAACGCATGGAAAAATGCATTAGCATTTTCAAAAACGCAAAACGCATGCGTTTTTCCAAACGCCGCGATAGGCTATGTTCACACACAATTTGCGTTTTTTTTTAGCACTCTTAAAAGCACTTGCGTTTTTTTAAGAGTGCTAAAAAATGTCCCTTGTGTGTCTGAAAGGATTTGCCACGTTTTTGGACTTAGTCATTTTTTCACCAAAAACGCAGGCAAAAACGCAAGCGTTAACGCAGGGTGCATAAATGTGCCTTTTAAAAACGCATGTGTTTCCCATAGGGCCCCCATGTTAAAAAAACGCATGTGCGTTTTTCAAAAACGCATGCGTTTTTTTTAACATGGCCCCTATGGGAAACGCATGCGTTTTTGAATGGCACTAAAAGGTACTAATGTACCATGCGTTTTTGCATGCGTTTCCCATAGGGCCCCATGTTAAAAAAACGCATGCGTTTTTGGAAAAACGCACATGCGTTTTTTTACAGCACCCAAAAACGCTGCATGCAGCGTTTTTTGGACTAGGGGTAAAAAACGCAAATGGAGCTGAAAAACGCAGCTACACTCAAATGTACCCTGCGTTAACGCACCTGCGTTTTTTTTAACAGCCCAAAAACGCAGAGATGGTCAAAAAAACGCATGTGTGTGAACATGGCCATAGACAAATTTCCCGACGTTTTGGGCAGCGTTTGCAAAAACGCATGCGTTTTGCGTTTTTGAAAATGCTAATGCGTTTTTGCATGTGTTTTTACATGCGTTTTCATTAAAATCAACGGGGCTAAAAACGCTAGCGTTTTTATGCGTTTTTAGCGGTAAAAACGCCTAAAAACGCAAATTAAGCAAAACGCAAACCTGCCATAGATGTGAAACAGGCCTTGAGATCATTTAAAACATTGTAAGAGCATACGCTATGCTGTTGTATTGTAAAAGCAATGAGGGTGAATTTCAAATACTCCCTGTTAATGTTCCTCTTAAAACTGTACTCTCAAGGCAGATGAAGTAGTCTTTAGATTGGCAGTGCAGGGCTAGATTACCTATTTAGGCATATCCATACATCCTTCATTATTTCCCTATATAAAGTATACTATCTCTCAGTTTTATCTGTAATACGTTTGTGTAGAAAAAAAGCCCAGGTTTAGATTCCGCGCAAACCAGGTTTGCCCTGAGGAAGCAGCAGGTCCTGCTGTGGAACGCGTTGGCTCAATAAATGGACATCAAACATAACCTTCCTGCTTTGTGGTCTGCGCGGAATCTAAACCTGGGCTTTTTTTCTACACAGACGGATTTCTCCCTCATCAGGTGTCTGCAGCGACCAGGATAACAAGGCACTTGCAGTTTGTTGTGACTCACACCACCCAAAAAGGTGAGTCACACTAATCTGGGGTGTGAGGCACCGCCGACATGATTCCCATGGCTGGGGCGCATCACATGCAGGATCAGGATATGATCTTGTTCACACTGGCCGGTTTTATAGTGGATGTCGATGTGTGAACCTATCCGGAACACAAGGTGTTAAATCTGAGTGTGAGTGCTGTGGATCTGAAACATTCATGAGCCTAATGAGCGGCTGTGAGTGGCTCATGAGATCGATGAGGCCCCTGGGGAAAGTAATGGGTGCTGATTGCTGACAGCCCAGGTGGATGTGTCAGGTGGGTGTGTCCTGAGTAGTAGCAGCTCAAGTGGATGTGTCAGAGTGGGCGTGGCAGGCACGATAAGAGCCTGCCAGCTGATTGAGTGGGAGATCATTATCAGCCAGAGAGACTTGTGAGATAATTATCAGCCAGAGATCAGCCTGAGACCATTGTGATCCTGATGACCAGCCAGAGTGCAGAGCTCTGTGTGTATGATGGGAGCATGCAAGCTCCATGCCGGGGTCTAGGACTGAGGTCATAACAGCACCTGGAGGGGGAAGCCGTGGCTGACCCGGTGGACGCTGGTCCGGACATGGCTCAACCACACATGAGCCCGTGGGGATGCATGGTGGACCTGTGACACAGGTAGTGAGACCCGGATCCGTGCCCGGTAAGACAGCAGTTCCTGTGTGACGGAGTGAGCTGTGTGTAAATCATGCCAGGCGAGCGTAGCCGCCCTTAGGTCCGACTAGTTAGTCAGTGATGGACCTGTTGAATCGGAATGTATTTTATGGCTTTTTAAAAAACCCAGCGAGTGTGTGTAGCCCTATAGGGACAGATATATGAAGTGTGCCAGGCGGGCATAGACCGCCCTTAGGTCCGACTGAAATGGTCGATGGATGGACCTGATGAACCAGAATGTATGTATATACCAGAGGTCAGATGCAGGGGTTAATAGGGCTCCTAGTAGGTAATGGATGGTTTTCCCGGGTACTAAGGTTTGCCAATCCCTGTTCTAAACCCAGATGTGCCACAGTCCATGGATGTCTATATGATGGGCTGTGAGCGAGTGAAAGGACGTGTGTGGTCCATGGTGGCTTATAGGATGGATCACATACTGTGTGTAAGAACCCGGTCAGGCTGGAGTCCTGATTCCAGGGTAGTATTGAGCTGGGGAAATAAAGCCAGGCGGCTGGTTCCGCCATTGGGACCCATAGGGCCCGTTGATATGGTAACTGATGTATTGTTAAATGTATGTGAAATGTAGAGATAGGCCGGAGGCCATAGCCACCACGGGAACGGTTGCTCGAGCTCCAATGGGGACAGAGAGGTGGTTACAGGTCCCGGGTTACTATAATCGTTATGTGCAATATAAGTGTTATGTAATGTTATATGTAAATGTATGGTGTATTTATGTATGGTGTTTATAATCAATGTGATATGTGTCAAACATGCTACCCGGGTTATGTTATTATATGTGAAAAAATAAACGGGTAGACATTGGTTAAATTATAAACACGTGTTTTGTCATTATGCAAGCGGGTTCCCCGGGTGCTACCTCACAGGGGGCATTGAATTATCATCATAGATAGGACCCTGTGTGCGCTCCCTTCTCTCTTTGTTTTTATCTGTAATAGAAAAAGATTGATTGCTGCACCTACCAAATCTGGAAACTAATGGGTAGGTCATATAGCAAGATTCCAAATGTGTTTGACCCTCCCAGGGGTCTTTGGGAACTCGGTATCCGGTCGTTAGTGCTGGGGGTGATGGCTTGGTGGCCGGTGCCCGGGCCCGTAACCCTGGGGATCACTAGGTAAATAGGGGAAAAATAAGAATAAAATAAAGAAGTCTCATGATGCCACCTGCAGTTTCTGGTGATCTCACCAGCGCCGCTATCAGACTGCTGGGGATGGTGGTATTTCAGCCAGTTGATAACGCTCCCTGCAGGTGGAGCGAGGTCCCCGGGGCAGTGCTGCTGCTGAGCTGGTCGATGTCGCAGCAGTTACTTCTTAACTTAAACAGAATAAAACACCGAAGGCTTGCTGGCTCTGTACGGGTACTTTACTGGCAACAGTTCACGGCAGTTCAGGTACACAGTTACACAGTCTTTGCGGGTAGGTGGACAGGTAGCCAGTGTCCTAATGAAAGTTAATAATATCCCCATTTCAAACAAGAAATATCCACCACAGCTCCCTATATACAGTATAATGGTTCACACAGCTCCCAATATTCACACGTGGTCATAATTGTTGGTACCCCTCGTTTAATTAAAGAAAACCCCACAATGGTCACAGAAATAACTTGAATCTGACAAATGTAATAATAAATAAAAAATCTATGAAAATGAACAAATGAAAGTCAGACATTGCTTTTCATCCATGCTTCCACAGAATGTTTAAAAAAAATGAAACTCATGAAATAGGTCTGGACCGAAATGATGGTACCTATAGCTTAATATGTTGTACAACCTTTTGAGGCAATCACTGCAATCAAACAATTCCTGTAACTGTCAATGAGACTTCTGCACCTCTCCACAGGTATTTTGGCCCACTCCTCAAGTGGAAACTGCTCCAGTTGTCTCATGTTTGAAGGTTGCCTTTTCCGGACGGCATGTTTCAGCTCTTTCCAAAGATGATCATTTAGGTCAGGGATCATAGAAGTCCACTTCAGAATGGTCCAATGTTTTCCTCTTAGCCAATCCTTGGGTGTTTTTAGCTGTGTGTTTTTTGTCATTATTTGGTTGCAAAACCTGCAACTGAATCCAAGCTTTCTGACTCTGGGCAGCACATTTTTCTCTGGAATCCCTTGATAGTATTGAGATTTCATTGTACCCTGCACTGTACTCCTCCATGTTTCACAATAGGGACAGTGCTCTCTTCTTGATAAGCTTCCTTTTTCCATCTGTGAACATAGAGCTGGTGTGCCTTGCCAAAAAGTTCCATTTTTCTCTCATCTGTCCATAGGACATTCTCCTAGAACCTTTGCAGCTTGTCAACATATAGTTTGGCAAATTCTAGCCTGGCTTTTTTAATATTTTTTTCAACAATGATGTCCTCCTTGGTAATCTCCCATGAAGTCCACTTTGGCTCAAACAATGATGGATGGTGCGATCTGACACTGATGTTCCTTGAGCTTGAAGTTCACCTTTAATCTCTTAAGAAGTATTTCTAGGCTCTTTTGTTACCATTCCTATTATCCGTCTCTTTGATTTGTCATCAATTTTCCTCCTGTGGCCATGTCCAGGAAGGTTGGCTACAGTCCCATGGATCCTAAATTTCTGAATCATTTGTGCAACTGTAGTTACAAGAACATCAAGCTGCTTGGAGATGGTCTGACAGCCTTAACCTTAAGCATGCTTGTCTATAATTTTTTTACTAATCTCCTGAGACAACTCTTTATTTTGCTTCTTCTGGTCCATGTTGAGTGTGGTACACACCATGTCACCAAACAGCACAGTGAGTATTTGTATCCCTATATACAGCATCACTGACTGATTACAAGATTGTAGGCACCTGTGATGGAAATTAGTAGACACACCTTGATTTATCATATCCCTCTTGTAACATTATTTTTAGGGGTATCATTTCTGTCCACGCCTATTTCATGAGTTTAATTTAAAAAAAAATTCTGTGAAGCAGGGTTGAAAAGCCAATGTTTTTTCATTTTCATAGATTTTTTATTTAATATTACTTTTGTTAGATTCAAGTTAATTATGTGACCATTGTTGTTTTTTTTTATTAAACGAGGAGTACCAAGAATTTTGACCATGTGTGTACAATATGATGGCCCCCAAAGCTCCCTATGTACAGTATGATGGTCCCAACAACTTCCTACATACAGTTATATGAAAACGTTTGGGCACCCCTCTTAATCTTATACATTTTTTTTTGTTTAAAATTGTTTTTTTGCAACAGCTATTTCAGTGTGATATATGTAATAACTGATGGACACAGTAATATTTCAGGATTGAGGTTTATTGTACTAACCGAAAATGTCAAATATGCATTATTTCAAAATTTGACAGGTGCAAAATTTGGGCACCTCAACAGAAAAGTGTCATTAATATTTAGTAGATCCACCTTTTGCAAAAATAACAGCCTCTAGTCGCTTCCTGTAGCTGTTAATGAGTTCCTGGATCCTGGATGAAGGTATTTTTGACCATTCCTCTTTACAAAACAATTCCAGTTCAGTTAAGTTTGATGGTCGCCGAGCATGGACAGCCCGCTTCAAAACATCCCACAGATGTTCAATGATATTCAGGCCTGGGGACTGGGATGGCCATTCCAGAACATTGTAATTGTTCCTCTGCATGAATGCCTGAGTAGATTTGGAGCGGTGTTTTGTATCATTGTCTTGCTGAAAGATCCATCCCCGGCGTAACTTCAACTTTGACACTGATTCTTCTAGAATCTGCTGATACTGAGTGGAATCCATGCGACCCTCAACTTTAACAAGATTCCCGGTGCCATCATTGGCCACACAGCCCCAAAGCATGATGGACCCTCGCTCAAATTTGACAGTGGTTAGTAAGTGTTATTCTTGGAATGCTATGTTTTTATGGCGCCATGTATAACGCCTTTTTGTATGACCAAACAACTCAATCTTTGTTTCATCAGTCCACAGGACCTTCTTCCAAAATGAAACTGGCTTGTCCGTATGTGCTTTTGCATACCTCAGGCGACTCTGTTTGTGGCCCGCATGCAGAAACGGCTTCTTTCGCATCACTCTCCCATACAGCTTCTCCTTGTGCAGTGTGCGCTGTATTGTTGACCAATGCACAGTGACATCATCTGCAGCAAGATGATGCTGCAGGTCTTTGGAGGTGGTCTGTGGATTGTTCTTGACTGTTCTCACCATTCTTCTTCTCTGCCTTTCTGATTTTTTTGTTGGCCTGCCACTTCTGGCTTTTACAAGAACTTTCCCTTTGGTCTTCAATTTCCTTACTATGTTCATCACAGTGGAAATTGACAGGTTAAATCTCTGAGTCAACTTTTTGTATCCTACCCCTGAACAACTATGTTGAACAATCTTTTTTTTCAGATCATTTGACAGCTGTTTTGAGGAGCCCATGATGCCAGTCCTCAGAGAAGATGCAACTAGGAGAACAACTTGCAAGTGGACACCTGAAATAGCTTTTTTCATGATTAGATACACCGGGCTATGAAGTACAAAGCTCAATGAGGTTACCAAACCAATTTAGTGCTTCAGTAAGTCAGTAAAAAGTAGTTAGGAGTATTCAAATCATGAAAATCAGAAGGGTGCCCATACTTTGGCACCTGTCAAATTTTGAAATAATGCATATTTCACATTTTTGGTTACTACAATAAACCTCATTTCAATCCTGAAATATTACTGTGTCCATCAGTTATTATATAACACTGAAATACAGTAGCTATTGCAAAAAAACAATTTTAAACCAAAAAAAAAAAGAGTAAGATTAAGAGGTGCCCAAACTTTTTCATATGACTGTACAACATGAGGCCTCACAGCTCCTCTCCAGCTCCCTTTATACAGTATGATCATCCCCACAGCCCCTTATGTACAGTATGATGGCCTCCACAGCTCCATATACACAGCATAATAGATCCCACAGCACCTTTTATACAGTATAATGGTCTATAGTCCCCTACATGCAATTTGATGTCCCCACAGATCCATACAGTAATTGTTGGAAGTTTTGAAAATGTTCCAGAAAATGAAGTTTTTCTGCCAGAAAATGATTGCAATTACACGTCTTGTTGAGAACATGTTTATTTTCTTTGTGCATATTGGAACAAAGAAAAAAAAAAAGGCAAATTTTACATATTTTTATACAAGACTGGAGATGAGTGAACTTGAACATGTTCGCCAATTTCAAATCTGGGCCGATTGTAGCATTGCTCACTCAGCCCCTCGAACACAAACGTTTTGCTAAAAATTCGGCATGTTTGGGTTTTGTTCGGATGACAAAAAGCATTAATGCATTTGCATTAATGCTTTTGTTCTGCATTATGATAACTGTCAGTGTCTAGGATAGCGGGCGGGTCGTGTTTGATGAGGACAGGGGGTGGAGAGAGGTCTTAAGTCAGAGAAGTGTTGAACACCATTCTTTTTCTTTAACACACTTACGGTACTATGTGGATGTTCCAGGCAGGCAGCCAATCAGTGCACATTAAGCAAACAGAACTTGCAAAAACAAGGGCTTGTGTGATTGGTTGCCTAAGTCACATGTCCTTCGCATATAAGAAGCGGCCATTTCCTGTCCTCGCTATTTTCACAATGTTACAGCTTAGGAACATTGCTACTGCCACTGCTGCTGCTAGTGCGTGTCTGCCTGCTAGATAGTGAGATAGTGTTTCAATTTATTGTTGGATAGACAGACAGACAGACAGACAGACAGACAGACAGACAGACAGACAGACAGACAGACAGATAGATAGACAGATAGATATTAGTAAAAAGAGCAGCCCGGCTTCTGCAGTGGGTGCAAAGCAATCCAAGCAATACTTCTGTTTGCTATTCATACGAAGAAGTCACTAAACCTACGATAGATAGATAGATAGATAGATAGATAGATAGATAGATAGATAGATAGATAGATAGATAGATCTATACGATACCAAAAAGGAATGCAGCACTCCAAATCAAGTGTCCAAAATCTGCCTTTATTAGGGCATTAAGTGCAATGTGCAACGTTTCAGGCACAGTCGCCCTTCTTCTAGCCTACAAGAAGGGCGACTGGGCCTGAAACGTTGCACACTGCACTTGATGGCCTGATAAAGGCAGATTTTGGACACTTGATTTGGAGTGCTGCATTCCTTTTTGGTATCATATAGATCTATCTATCTATCTATCTATCTATCTATCTATCTATCTATCTATCTATCTATCTATCGTAGGTTTAGTGACTTCTTCCTAAAAGAGCTCTTTTTAGGGCTTAAAAGCAGTGTTAGCTAAAGCTTCCTTTATATTGCCCTATACTGTTTTCAGCCATAGCACTAGTGCTTGCCAAATCTTCTGTCTTCCCATTCACAGGTTTTTTTTGGGCTTACAGTGAAAGCAAAATCTAGCAAAATCTTACTGTAAACTCTTTGTAGGTTTGGAACTGAGTTTGCCAAATCTGCTGTGTTCACATCTACAGCCTTTTGGGGCTTAAAAGCAATGTTTGTAAAATCTACCAAAATCTTGCTGTAAACTCTAATGAAAAGTATGTACAGTAAATGTTCTCAATACTTGGTTGGGGCACCTTTTGCCTGAATTACTGCATGAATGTGGCGTGGCATGGAGGCACTGCTGAGGTGTTATGGAAGTCCAGGTTGCGTTGATAGCAGCCATTAGCTCGTGTGCATTGTTGAGTCTGGTGTCTCATCCCCCTCTTGTCAATAACCCATAGATTATCTATGTGGTTTAGGTCAGGTGAGTTTGCTGGCCCATCAAGCACAGTGACACTGTAGTTATTAAACCAGGTTTTGGTACTTTTGGCAGTGTAAAGTCCTGCTAGAAAATGAAATTTACATCTCCAAAAAGCTTGTCAGCAGAGGGAACCATGAAGTGGTCTAAAATTTCCTGGTAGATGGCAGCGCACATTCTGGTCTTGATAAAACACAGTGGACCTACATCAGCAGATGACATGTCTCCTCAAACCCATCACTGATTGTGGAAACATTACACTATACCTCAAGCAGCTTGGATTTTGTGCCTCTCCACTCTTCAGACTCTGGGATCTTGATTTCTAATGACCTTTTGTGGCTTACCCTCCTTGTGGAGTGTGTCAATGACTGCCTTCTAAATATCTATCAAATCAGCAGTCTTCCCTATGATTGTGTAGCCTACTGAACCAGACTAAGGAACCTTTTTAAACGCTTGGTTAGCTCTTGCAGGTGTTTTGAGTTAATTATTCAAATTTTCTGAGATAATGACTTTTGGGTTTTCATTGGGTGTAAGCCATAATCATCAACATTAACATAAAAAAACACTTGAAATAGATCACTCTGTAATAACTCTATTATTTATTTCTAGAGCGCCATTGATTCCATGGTGCTGTACATGAGAAAGGGATACATACAAACAAGTTAAAAATACAATGAACAAACTAACAGTGACAGACTGATACAGAGGGGAGAGAAGACCCTGCCCTTGCGGGCTTACATTCTACAGGGCAGTGGGGAGGGAAACAGTAGGATGGGTCTGCTTGGGTGGTGGTGGGGCACTGGGTCCAGTGGTGATGGCTTTTCAGGTTCCGCCTGAAGGTTCCAAGTGTAGGGAACAGTCGGACATTTTGAGGTGCTGAATTCCAGAGGATGGGGGATACTTGGTCGAAGTCTTGCAGGCGGTTAGATGAGGCATATCACTTTATGTATTGAATTACTTGCACCTGTACATACATATATACACACACACACACACACACACACACACATACACATGCACACATATATACACACATACAGTACATATGTATATACATACACACACATACACACACACACACTCACATACAGTACATACAGTCTTGGCCAAAAGTATTGACACCCCTGCAATTCTGTCAGATAATACTCAGTTTCTTCCTGAAAATGATTGCAATCACAAATTCTTTGGTATTATTATATTCATTTAATTTGTGGACAATGGGTGGACCCTGAGGGAGGACCCAGGCCACAAAAAGGGGGACGGGACAATGTTAGACACGTTAGTTCAGTAGTAGGAGACTGGAGGAGTAACATCAATTGACGGAGGAGTGGTAGTTGGGAGTGTAGAAGCGGTGTGGTGCCGACTCCCACGGGTGGAAGCTACACCACTATGCTAACCTGCGGGAGGGAGAGAACTGACTGCAGATGAGGCATCGACCCCCGTATGCCTGAATCTGACGAGACAGAGGAGTTGGTGGAAGAGACAGGGATCGGCTGTGCAGACGGTGCGGAAGCTTCAAGCCCGAGCCGAAACAGAAGGCCTCAGACCTCTAACGGGAGCTGGGGGCCAAACACCCGACACCAAACTAGGGAGCAGCTCCCAGGACCTAATTGTGCCCGGGACCTACAAGCACCCGTGGCGACCGGTACCCAAGCTCTGTGCTTCGGAGGGCATTGAGAGCCTGAGGAGCAGGGCAACGAACCGCCCGCCTCAGATGGAAGTTACTTCTTATAACGCCGAGAGACAAGAACCACAAGAGACTGTAACACCGAGAAAGTAGAGTAAAGGGCACCAACCGTGGCTTGACTGTACCGACCTGGCCATGGAGAAAGAACAAAAGTACCGGAGACTGGCAGAGAGCGTACCCGTCAGCCATGTTTAACATCTGAGTAAAAGTATTGGAACTGCAGCTGTGGTGTGTGAGAGACTTTTATTCGCGGTACCATTGGCCGCAGAGGCCACCCGAGACACTGGAGGTACTGTTGACTGAGTGACCAACTGCTGAGGTACGAGCCGGGGGAACCACTTCACTGCCCTGGGGATTGCGCTCCACCTGCGGGGAGCGGGACTATCTAAACTGTCATCATCACCAGAGGTTCTGCAGCAGCGACGGCCATCCTGGCCGCATTCCGCAGGTGGCGTCTTGAATACCCCTTTTATACCCTCAGACTCTCCCTAACATCACCCCCTTTTTAAATGACACTGCCGGGGTGATGGGACCCGGTCTTGGCCCCTGTCTGTTCCCGTAAAAAGAACTGCAAGACAAAAAGGGGGGAGGGGGTGGGAGCGCATGTGAAGAAAGTTTTTGAAGTGGAATTTAGGCCCAGGGCTGTGTGGCCACTCACCAGAGGTGGTTGTGCAACCCTGCACAACTGCGGTCTTACGCCTGTGAATCCACCTCCGCTTGGAGGTATAGTGGAGGCACCGAAAATTTGCTCCGGGAGCTCCAGCTCCTGCCGCGGTCACGTGACCGGATTGATGTCACCACAGGTCCTTCAACGGTGACCGTGTTGTATTGCTAGGTCATGGAGCTCAGGATCTAGGATTAATGGTATCTCTTGTCCAGAGCTGCTCTTGCCAGGTGTGCACAAGTGCAAGAAGCTGAGAGTAAAAAAATCCCTGGTCTGTGGAGCGCTAGGACTGGAGATAAAATGGCACTAGGGTTATTTTTAGAAAATTATTTCTTTATTAACCTCTTACAGGCCACTACGCGTTTCTGCAGCAAATCGCTGCCTTCATCAGGTGATGCAAGAGGGTATTGCCAGAAAGTGACTTAATATATAAAACACATCAACTTATCATTGGTTGAACAATAAAACAATTAATGATTACAACATTAACCCTATAAATACCAAGATAAAACAAAGAACCCATGTAAAAAATCTAAAATGACATACACTATCAATTATGCATAACATGTATAATATTATACAAAATAATAATATTAAATATTAAAAGAGCATTATAAAATAACTTTACTACACATAATCGCACTGTATGCAATACAATGAGCGGCATCGGAGGAGAGAAAAGCAGACACCGTCAGAGCGGGGAGGGTATACAATTATTTATTTTCTATATTTTCAGGCTTTTCGTTTTTTCCATGAACAGTGCACACGGATGTCACAGTGTAAACATCTGCGTGCAGGGCATTTTAAATAATATAATAAAGTGAGTACTAATGAGCGGCACAGGAAAAGAACTTTCTGGCAATACCCTCTTGCATCACCTGATGAAGGCAGCGCTTTGTTGCGGAAACGCGTAGTGGCTTGTAAGAGGTTAATAAAGAAATAATTTTCTAAAAATAACCCTAGTGCCATTTTATCTCCAGTCCTAGCGCTCCACAGACCAGGGATTCTCGTAAAAAGAACTGAGAAGTGAAGACGTGAGAACAACTAGTAACTGCCCGGTACCGAGTCTTTCCCGACCCTGTAGTGGGTGTGTCAGTGACATGACACGGAATGTTATATGCCAACAGTCTATTGTAACATCACTGTTTTGTTCTCTTCCATATATGGTAAGGTATAGGTAACCTGATAAATATGCAGGCTAATATGCAGGCTAACTGTCAAAACAGTATCTATTACCTCACAACATACAAACCGTGAACAGGCCTTTTTTTGGTGACTGACTGTAAAGCATGGGGTTAAAATTTACCCTCAAAACTTAGTCTTTGACTTTATTGCAAAGTTTTGTGATTGTAGATGCGAAGGTGCTGATTCCTTTACTGGACATACATACACACATACATACACACACTTTGTGACTTTTATGTGCAAAATAATCATTCTATTTTGTTATAACTCAAAAGGGGAGACCGCAATTGTGGTCTGTGGCAAATAGCAGGTGTGGCAGATAACGCCACCAAGAACCTCAGCATTTGCTTCCGGATGCCATTGAACCGTTCACACAGGCCATTCATCTTGTGGATGACTGGTGACCAGATGTTGCACCTATGTTTGCTTACAGAGGGATTCAATCAGCTGTGAAATGAAATGGATCCCCTGGTCATTGAGCATTTCCTGGGGAAAACTCACACGGGTGAAAATCTCCAGCAAGGTGGTGGCCACGTTGTCGACCCAAATGGACCACAAGGCCACCACATGTGTGTACCACGTGGCATAGTCTAAAACTACTACTAGTGTGTAGCATTTCCCGGAGTGGCTGAAAGTGGACAGCGGTCCAACTAGGTCCACAACCACGCTCTGGAAAGGCTTGTCAATGACGGGCAGCTACATCATTCCCCAATTTAAGCCTGTAAAAATGCTGGGCTGGCCTTGGTCTTAGCGATTCCTAAGTGTCTAGCCATCGGAATCTCATGTGCGACTCGCAACAACTTTGCAGTGAACGGATAGGGTACCATCAACTGTCGGTCTCTGGGCCACACTTTCGGTGAACCATG
This sequence comes from Allobates femoralis, assembly GCA_033576535.1. Taxonomy (NCBI): domain Eukaryota; kingdom Metazoa; phylum Chordata; class Amphibia; order Anura; family Aromobatidae; genus Allobates; species Allobates femoralis. The sequence continues at coordinate 265,767,800 of JARQOC010000002.1, forward strand.
TTGGACCACTTCCTGGTACAGTTGTCCTTGGTCCCAGACCACCCGCTCACGGTCTGACTCCAAAAGAGGCTGTGACGTCTGCTCCTTAAGTAGTTTCATGCTGTCGTCAGCATTTAACACCGCCTGAAACCCCTGACTAGATGTAGACAGAATAGACGAGACTGCCATGTCTTCCATCTGTTTCCTGGGACCTGTCTCCTGGCCTTCGTCTGACTCCACAGACCTGGGTTGGAAGGGAGGAAGCCATCAGATGTCCACGAGGCTCCTTGGCCTCCAGTATTCCCACTTATTGTAACAGCGGCTACAGCTGCTGTAACCGTGGGTAGTTCCGACATCTCTGCTTCCAACCAAGTTAGCGGTTCAGGCGGACTAACTTGGCCTCCTTAATCTCCAAAAATGGACGGAAAGTTTCTGATCCGCGCTGCTGTTCAATAACAAGATTTCCTCTGTGCTTTAAATAGTGGATCTTTATTCCTATGCGTTACGAGATCCTCCTGATCTCTTCTTCAGGGGAGATCAGGAGGATCTCGAAACGCATAGGAATAAAGAACCACTATTTAAAGCACAGAGGAAGTCTTGTTATTGAACAGCAGCGCGGATCAGAAACTTTCTGTCCATTTTTGGAGATTACCGAGGACCATCCTATGTGATGGAGGATCCTGCTGCAGCTGTGACGTGCATATACCTGTTGTGGGTCTCACAACTGACTAAGGTGAGCACTTCTTACACTGCACATACATATACTACAAATGGTTTAGACCCATTGCGCCCTTGTCTACCCCTTTCTTTTAGATAACTTGGCTTCCAGACATCCCAGTGGTGGGGGATTCCTTCCCTGGGATCTTACCTGCAAGCGCCACCTCTCCTGTGACAGCCCAAATCCCCCAGTATGTTTTTCCCCCTGCAGCTACTCAGAACTCATCGGTTGTGCCTTATCTTGGGGTACTACATTCCCTATGGCTGCTCCCACCTCTAGATGCAGCATCTGGCTGATTACATCTGATGGCATTTTTCTACCCTCCTGTGTAATTATCCCGTCTCTGGTGTCAACTCTGTATGTGTCATGTCAGTGCAAGTGAAAGAGTCAGCATTCACCCCCTCCTCTGCAGCAAGTGGCACATCCAATACATTGTGATCAATAGCAGTGGACATTGCAAGACACTCTGGGGAATCAGAACGTAGGGGTTCAGTGACCACATATTTGGACACTAGCTGCCCCAAGTCTGCCCCACGCAAAACATTTGCAGGATGTTATATATTACAGAATATTATAAAATACCCCCACCTCCCTCTTTCCCCTCCCATGGCCCCTATCCAATTAAACCCTGGCGACAGGCAGTGCTTGTTCGATGCCTCCAATGCCTGAGATGGCGAAAGTTTTACACATATCAAATCCTGTGGGGGACATCATCTCAGGCTGTACAAGTGTCATCTCTGCGCTGGTGTCCCGCAGTCCCATAACTACTGCATGACCGATTGGAAATTGTAAAGGGACCTACCGCCATATTCACCCATACACAAAACTGTGGCCGCTTTCAGGGACGGGGATAGTGTCTCATGGCGCTGGGGACACATGGCCTTGGAGTTTCCAGGTTGGTTGCAGAGGTGACATTGTCTGGGCTCTGTCACATGAACTGCTCTGCAGCCTCTATTAACTGCTCTGCAATAGTTTACATGAGTTTATTTATGTTGGTACCTTAAGGGATAATGTCAGTGCCTGTAGCTCTGCAGGATTAGCTGTCCATGGTATTAGCTGGCTGTGGCTCTACAGCACTAGTTAGCTGCTGCTGTGTGTATCAGATGATGCAGTTGTCCACTCCCCCAGCCTTTGAGTAATCCCATGATCCATCACCTGGTGTCATTGAAAGAGTTCAGTCTCTACTCTGACCATGAGCTGTTTACATGCTGTGCAGTTCTGCTGAAGCCTTACAGAAGACTTTACCCTTCATAGAGTCATCAAGTTGTCTTGTAGGGAGTTGCTGTTTCTATCCCGATCCCTGGGTGGAGGTGAGGAGGTGTTAGCCTAGGGCTGGTCAGGAGCAGGGCTAGGATGGTGGCCAAGACCTTCTCACCTTTAGATGTAATTCTGGTAACAGAGTCAGCTAGAGAACCCCAGTCTACAGGGTCAGACTAGCTACCCAGATTGCCTTTGTCCTTCACTGCCATCCTGCTACAATGCCCCTCAGCCGCTATAGCCACCCGTGACATTTTCAATGACCATACCCACTTTTTCCCTGTGTTTTTATGCTTTTGCACGCCTAATGAAGACCACCTCTGATGAGTTACGGGTCTAGGAACTCAGGTTGTTGGGTACCTGGCCTCGGCTTATGCCCAGGAAGTGCCAGAACCCAAGATATCTCTTCCTGACAGATTTTCTAGAGCAAGAGACACGTTCCTGAAGTTCCTGGTGTTTAGAGAAGCCTGTAAGCTGTATTTCTGGCTTTGCCTTCATTCATCTGGGAGTGAGGAACAGTGTGTGGGGATTATAATCTCCCTTTTCATAGGGGAAACCCCAGACCTGGGCCTTCTCCCTAATGACTGACTCTTCATCTCTGTGTGGCAGAGTTTTTTGCTGCTTTGGCTCAGGTGTATGATGAACCATACTAGAGTTTCTCTTGCCTAGTTTAATCTCCACAAACTTAAGCAGGGAACACGGGCAGTGGAGGAGTACTGCTCAGAGTTTCGGAGATTGGTGACTGACACCCAGTGGAATGTCCTCAGGAGTCAGTTGTGCTTGGGCCTGTCAGATAGAGTACAGGACACTCTGGTTCAATATGCTACTCCTGAATCATTTGAGGCTGCAATGTCCCTAGCCATCAGGGTAGGCAGATTCTGAGGGAGAGACCATGACCACTGTGGCCATCCCTGTTGAGAAGGTTCCACGTGTGGGATTTGATGAACCGATGCAGTAGGCACTTGTGCTAAAACTTCTGCAGTTCATCAGGTTGGGGGAGCATGTTTCTAATGTGGCCAAACTGATCATTTTATTAAGGTCTGTCCAGATTGCTACAAAACTATTAGTCAACCTCAGAACCTGTGTTCTTCGGGTCATTTGGAAGGAGACAACCTGGTGGTTTATATTTACTTCCTTACTATGTCTCCATTTTCAATGTTTGCCAAGATGGTGATTGATGGTAAAACTGAGACTGTGTCGGTGTTTATATATAGCGGAGCAGGAGTCAATCTGATGGTTTCTCCCCTTTGCTCAGAAACACGGCCTTGCCTGTAATTCATTGGCAAGAACCATCCCTATCTCCACCATTGACTCTGCTCTTCTCACACAGAAGGTTCTTTCCCAAGTTGTACAGATTGTGAACTTGTGTATAGGAACTCTTCAACAGGAGTTCGTATCCTGTTACATCTTGGAGAATCTACAAACTCCCATCAGCTTGGGCCATCATCTTGTACCTTACTTTGCTAAAATAAACCAACTCTGGTGATCAACTGGTGAGCCAGAGAAATAGTTAGTTAGGTCAGTCTCTGTAAGAGTTATTGCCCAGGTGCGTCTGTCCCTGCTGTGTTGGTTAAGTCTACTCCTACTTCTCCGGCAGAGGTGGTTAAGTGCCTACTGGAGAATAGGGGTTAAGCCAAACCTACTCTTCTTAAAATTCCTCTTGGTCAATATAGCCACCCGTGACAGGCTCTACCCTTGACCAGGAAGGGGAAGCACAGGGGAGCATTGTCTGCATTCTGGGGGCTAGGGAAATAAGTGCAGGGTTGGTCTTCCCCCCCCCCTCCAGGTGATGTTGGTGGCCTTCCTGGCCTTAGGTGCTTGATTGTTTGTGTATTCATCCACTAGGGTGGCTGTAGCAGAGGTCCCCTTCGGTGTTCGGTCACGGATAAACTGCTGGAGGTCTTTGGGGCAGTTCCATGGCAAAAACTCCTGAATCTCCTGGCTGGTGGTGAGCTCCATCTCCTTGATCCAGTGGTTAGCTGCTCTCAGGAGGACCTGCCTATGGTTTGGTCCAGGTATCCTTTGGACCCCCTCTGCAGGCTCCTTGCGGTAGGACTTAGGGGTGAGGTTGAACTGCTGAATCAGGGCCCCTGATGCCCTCATAGACCTGCTTCCTCCCACCAGGTAAGTCTCCTAGGATGTCTAGGAACATTACCCCTCAAACAGGGGGTCAGGTACTTTTCCCACTGATCCAGGGCCAGATGGTGCTGATAGCAGAAATGAGTCCAGGTTATCATCCTTATCCAAAAGGGGAAAGACTTCAAGTCTGACCTTTGGGGCCCTAGTCTCCAAAATGGCTAGAGTGGGCAGCGGTGCCCCGAGGCTGACTAGCTCCATCTAGTACCGTGTTTCCCCGAATATAAGACAGTGTCTTATATTAATTTTACCCCCAAAAGTCCCACCCTGACTTATTTTCGGGGTATGTCTTATATTTCCATCCCTAACCTTAGCCCTAAACCTAACCCTAGCCCTAACCCTAGCCCTAGCCCTAACCCTAACCCTAGCCCTAACCCTAGCCCTAACCCTAACCCAGGGGCATACACATACAGGGGCAGTGTGTGTAAGTGGGGGCAGTGTGGGTGAGTAGGGGGTAAGCAGGGGAGGTGTAGAGAGTGAGTGAGGACATACGGGGGTAAGAGGGGTGAGCAGGGGCAGTGTGGGTGTGTGGGGTGTAAGCAGGGGCAGTGTGGGTGAGTGGGAGGGGCAAAGCAGGGGCAGTGTGGGTGAGTGGGGGCAGTGTGGGTGAGTAGGGGGGTAAGCAGGGGCAATGTGGGGAGTGAGGGCATAGGGGGGTAAGAGGGTTGAGGAGGGGCAGTGTGGGGGTAAGCAGGGGCAGAATGGGGGGGCTAAGCAGGGGCAGTGTAGGTGAGTGGGGGCAGTGTGGGTGAGTAGGGGGGTAAGCAGGGGCAGTGTGGGGAGTGAGGGCATACGGGGGTAAGAGGGGTGAGCAGGGGCAGTGTGGGGGTAAGCAGGGGCAGTGTGGGTGAGTGGGGGGGTAAGCAGGGGCAGTGTGGTAGAGTGGGGGGGTAATGAGGGGCATGAGAAGGGCAGTAGGGGGTGAGTAGCAGTAGGGTGCATGCTCGAGCTCAGCCCCACATTATTCTCCTTGCAGCATTGAGGTTTAAAATGGAATGGGCGAGGGAGACAGAGTTAACATAGGGGCGTGATAATGGGCGTGACTGAGAGCCACTGCCCTTATGTGGTGGGAGTGTCCTCGGTCACACCCATTATGACGTAATTTGTTAACTCCACCACCCCCGCTGTCATGGAATGGCGGAGCTCAATGCAGGAGGAGAATGGAGGGGTGAGCGGCGGGGTGATCGGCGGGGGAGCGGGAGCATGGGGCGGGGGAGCGGCGGGCGGTGCGTGGACCGGGCAGTGGTGGGGGTTTGGGGGTTTATGTTGTCCGGGCGATAATCAGCAGTTTTGCGTTTCCGGCCAGGAAGCGGCAGCTCGCGATGGCGCATGCGCGCCATCATTCGCAGCGCCGCAAAGGATTTTGGAATAGCGGCACAGTGCCCGGAAGCGCAAAACTGGTGATTATGTATATAGATTCCAATAGGTTCTGCAGGTTCTTCGCTTAGAGCAGGGGTGGGGAACCAATTTTCTACAGAGGGCCATTTGGAAGTTTCTACAATCCTTTGGGGGCCATACAAAATTATCAACTTGAAAATTACCCTCTATATTTGGTTAAACAATCAACTCACCCCTACTGTAGTGGCTGGAGCTACTTCTCTTTGGCGTGGGTGATATTGGTCATGTTGCTTCTCAACTACTTTTCCAGGCTTGCTAGAGCCCTAGATATCACAGGAGAGGCTGGGAACATATACATAACTGGGGAAGCTGAGGTTGGGGCATAGAGATCACCAGAGAGCTGGATTTAAAGGGCAGACAGTTGGTAAAACGCGTCTGCCAGCCTAAGCACTGGGGTCCCCAGGTATCTGCCCGGGGGCCACAAAAAATAATCGAGGGCCACATTCGGCCCTGGGGCCTGAGGTTCCCCACTCCTGGCTTAGAGTATAGCCATGAGATACTTCTTCCTGATCTTTATTGTGCTTTTGCTCCAGGGGGTACGGCTTACAACAAGACCTGCTCACTCTGTATAACAAGAATTGTCACTTGAAGGTACCAAGCAAGCCACTTCTCTGCCCCTGTTTCCTATCTGCCAGATGACAATTTACCTTTGGGGAATGTTAATTAGGTGCAGGGACAGATGTAAGAATACACTGCAGAAACTATAATAGGGATTTTTGATTATGGAATATGGGGAGATTGCTTGAATGATAGGTAAGAATATATCTCTTATTCGTCACACCTGCCATATACAATAAGCATATTTTAACTTTTGTGCCAGGTTGTAATCTTGCAAGCAGGTTCTCACTCCTTGGCAATTGTTGAATTGTCTGTTAATCTGTAATGTATTCTTCTTTTTACAAATCCCCTCTGAATTGTAAAGTGCTGCGGTCTGAGATATAGAAATTATTTATTACGTGTAGCATCACCATAACCTAATCGAACTGACCCACAGAATGAAGATAACAACTTCTTTGTCTGGCACAATGAATGGTGTAAAATGTGAAGTGAAAAACAAAACACAAATAAACAAAAATCACAGTTAGAATTACTGTTTTATTTCCCACAAAGAGTTAATATAAGTCGATTTATAAGTTATATGGTACCAAAATGTTACCATTGATAACTGCCACTCAGCACGCAAAAAACAAGCCCTCAGACAGTTATGCCAGCGGAAAAAAGAGTGATGTAGCTCTCTGAATGCGTGAGTGAAAAAGCAAATGATAAAAAAAAAGTTGGTTAGTCCTGAAGGGGTTAACAGCAGAGAGATCAGTTTGATATAAAATTTGTGTGCTTGGCAGAGTTTTTTGCTTTCATTTGCTTTGCAGTTAACTGAACCGAAAGGTACCATCACACGCCGCCATATCGCCGGCGAGATCACTGGCAATTCCCGAATTCGGCGATGTGGAAACCACATCGCCTGTGCGTAGTGGCATGTGACTGAGCGATTCTTCGGCGAGAGATCGCTGGTGGAGCGAAGCCTGATTGCCCTGCACTGCAGTGAAATCAGGCGATATCCACCAGGCGATTTCAGCGGATTGTGCCCTGTGACAGGGCGATAGCGACGTACACAGCGATCCTGAAATAAATCCCGTAGGCGTACTTGGATGTTGTTTTTTCTGCGCCTCATCTGCGGCGATTGGTGGGTGACACTGCGTTCCGATTGGCTGGCCGTGTCCGAGGCGCCTTATTTGATGACCCGTGCGTTCACACAAGGCTGACCAATGGGAACACAGTTCCGTCCACCAATCGCAGTGATAGGGCCGAGGTGAAACCCAATCTAGCACGCCCCTATCAAAACAGTATGGCCACATCGCTGCTACGATTGTGGCATGTGACACGGCGATGTGTGAAGTGAAGATCGCTTCCGGTCTTCTGCAGACGATTTCCGCAACGCAGGATCACCGGAGATCGCACGCGAGATCGCTATATGTGACAGTTCGACAGCGATCAGAAAAAAGTGCCAGAAACATGGGCGCTCACGTCAAATCACCGGCGATATAGAAGCCATATGGCAGCGTGTGACGGTACCTTTAGGGTAGCTGTCACTTTAACCTGGCGAGATTTCAGCTACTGATAGATGCTGTAGGAGGCAATACAATTACTGCGCATTAGATAAATCTTTAAAGCCTTACAATTATATAACACACAATGTGCTACTAGGTTTTTTTTAAAAATAAGGAAAAGAAGCGCACATAGAGTAATACCTTCGGGTTTGATGGTCACACGGACTCCCACAATACAGACTCACCTGGTCTGGTTGTGAATGGTCACAACTCCCTTGGACAAACACGTATGGTCGCAGCAGGCTCCCGGCAAAAAGTAAGGATCCACTTGGAGAAAATAGAACCGGATGGATAGAAGCCGCGCTGACCACAATAAAAGTAACAGAGTAACACACACACTCTGTTTATTCAGTCTACGCGTTTCGTGGCAAACAGGCCACTTCATCAGGACATCCTGATGAAGTGGCCTGTTTGCCACGAAACGCGTAGACTGAATAAACAGAGTGTGTGTGTTACTCTGTTACTCTTATTGTGGTCAGCGCGGCTTCTATCCATCCGGTTCTATTTTCTCCAAGTGGATCCTCACTAGGTTTTTTTGAAAGGTCGATTTTTCTATCAGGTTACCATTTATAGAATCATGTTAAATTGGTACATTGAGACTACGTTCCAATTTATTGAAGAAATTGGGGTATCTGCTTTTCAGAAGAAATTGATAAAATTCTAAGAAGAGAACACAGGGTTGCAGTGGAGCTCTTATAATTGCAATATAGTGCAGCCCTTGCTGAGTAAGGGTATGTGCACATATTCACTCTGCATCTCTTGGCAGGAAAAATACTCCCCAGCTCCTCTCCCCCTCTCAAGACTGACTCTGCTTCACGCCACCTGTCGTATTTACTGCATCATTTCACATATTTCGCTTATGTATATATGTATGTGTCTTCAGAATCTGTGTCATTATCAGCCTGATAAAGAGGCCATGGTGTCCCGAAAGCTTGCTATGCTTACCATCTATTCAATTAGTCATTAAAAGGTATCAACCACTGGGGACTCTCAGATTCTAATATTTTTCTGTCTACTGGCCAACACGGTATACACATTTTGAAACTCAGCAAAAGTGTGTATTTTTGCAGCATTTTTAGATGCATTTTTGAAATGCGTTTTTGGTCAAACTATACAGATGATAGTAAAATAATGACATCACTGAGACTGAGTATTTTTAGTCAAAATCACTTTGTTATTAAAAATACAAAATATATAACAAACTCTATTATGGCTAACATAATGTGTCACCTGGCATCAAACCCAGAGGTTAGTAATGTAGAGGCGTCTAACAGATACCTGATATTACTAACCCAGTCAGTACTAAGAAAATAAAGATAACAAAAATGATTTTATTTGAAAAAACATTCTCCAACACATTCCCTCCTTCTCCAATTTATTAACAAAATTTCAAGAAAAAAAAAAAATCTTCCCCCCAAAATGCAGGTATTCCATGATAGTCCATGAAATCCGATGTAGTCCACAAAAGAGAACTTGCCAGACATAAAAAGAGAGAATAAGTAAAGAAATAAAGACAAGAGACACCCTCATTCACCAATTTATTCTCCATCAAAATTCAAAGGTCCAACATAGTCCAAATGGAGGTCCTTCAACGTTTCAGTCTCCCATCAAAATGGAGCCATGTTGAGAGAATGCACCCAGAAAAGTAATCCACTGCACTATGGTCACTAGATGGAACCCTAGAGCAGCACTCACAAACTAGTACAGTGGGTGGGAGGGACCCCGGGAGGGTCTTAGCGACCTCTAGAGGGAACCAAAGAGCACAAGGCAGTTGGTGAGATGTGTGGTTGGAGGCAGGCAGCCAGCCTGAGAGGAAGCAAGAAGGGTCTTCTCGGCTGAGGGACCCAGACAAAGCAGAGATCCCAGAACCAGAGGGAAGGAACAGAAGCTCAGGAAAAGAGCTAGTTCAGGAGAGAACACGGGTACCGGAGCCCGTAACTGTGAGATCCTTCAAGGCTCACAGAGAATCCGATGTACAGGGATATTACAAATACAGCCCCAGTCTTCTGAGCGAGTCAAAGCTAAAAGGGAGCCAGAGAAGCTAGGAGCAGAGGCCATTGCTTAAAGCTTAACAGAAGGTTGTCCTGGAGACCACAAAGGAGGGTGAACAGAGAGAGAGAAGGAGCTGGAGGTCTGATCGTCTTTATGAGACAGACTTCACTGCCACTGGGAGGCAAAAAGGGAGAAAGGAACAAGAAAAGAAACATAAGGAGGGTTCCATTGACTGCCAGAAATCCCAATTGCAGCATCTGGAGCATTTGCCGTTATACCATCAACTGCTACTGAAAGACTGTATTGCTGATGAAAGTTTTCCAGTAAAGCTACCCGGTGAAATGAAGTCCCGACTCTTCTGCATCCTTTTCAATATAAACGGTTTGCTTTACAGAATCACTGCCCCGGTGGTCAGTTCCCACCTGCGGGGACCAATCCATCTAAGCCTCAATACCACTGACCACCGGAGGACTGTGGCGGCGCTGGTGGGCATCACCAGACTCAGCAGGTGGCGTTACGAAGACAACAAAAACTGTATATAATCCCTGTAAATACCTTTCCCCCTACTTAGCTGACCACCAGGGCCATGGCCCCGAGATGGCCACCCGTGACTTCCTGGACTGAAGATAGCCCGAGAGCCGAGTACCCGAGCCCTGGGGCGTGTCAGCTTCTGGTGTTCATGAACAGGATATCGTGCCCGGTACCACCAGGTACTGTGTGCTTTGAACTGGACTTAAATTGACTTTTTCTGACTTGCACGGTGCCGAAAATGGGTTCCCGCCATTACTTTCTAAGAACCCAAGATGGCGCTGACGTCATGAAGTAAACAACATGTGCAGGCCCGGGGAAGTGCCTCAGCCCCTAGAAGAAGGAGGGCCTAGCTAGAGGTGCGAAAAAGTGTGGCCGCCCCGATTGCCATCAATCAATCGGGGGCAGCCCACAGGAAGTTCCCAGGGAGTGCCCGCCCATGGCTGTACAAACCGGAATAGAAAGAAAAACAGACACCATCAGACTCCTTTGTACCCGGCAGCATGGCAGCACCCCGATGGAGAGACGTGGTCCGCGAGCTACAGGAGCATACCCGCGCTGAGAGAGGAGATCCAGCAGCGGCGTCCCTGTTGACCATCAAAGGGGATGCGGAGTATTGGCGGGATGCATTCCTCCGGCTCCGGCAAGACATGGAACAAATGCTCACGTGGGTGTGCTGGCGGTGGAGCGCGGAATAGGACGTTCGAGCTGTCGGCAAGAAGGATGGCCCACGAGGCGCGGGAAGCAGAAGTCGCCGTCAGAGCCGTGGAGCAGTATCGAGCCTCCCTTCCACCACCAGCAGAGACCCAGGACGAGGGGACGCAGACGGAGCCCCCGACACCATCACCATCCTGGGTCAGCAGCAGTCCCCGGCTGGAGACTGCACCTACGCCTGCACCTGAACCTACCATACTAGACGTGGAGATAGAGGAGCTCTACGAAGAGCCCGATGACTACTTTTGACGACTTTGAGGAACCGGCAGGAGCCTCGGGAGGAAGCATCCTGGAAGCGGCATGGTGGACAGCTTGGCAGCAGCACCGCCAGGGAGTCCCCGCCATCTTGAATGCCGCAGAGGTATGTGCCACCCCCAAACCTCACAGCAGCTGCACCTCACCGCCCCCATACCAGTCCCTGCACAGCACCCGGTCATCCCGGGATGAGAGGAGCCAGATAGCCAGACACAGGGAAAAGGAGGACTGGTACCAGAGGGAGCGCACTACTAAGAGACTAAGGGATGAAGCCCACGCTCAGCCCCCACTTCCTATGGAGCTGCGGAAGACCGGGATGGTAGTCTCGGTATACCACAAAGACGGTTGGGGTTTCTTGAGGGAACCCAGCTTATTAGACAATATTTTCTTCTCCCGGCGAGATGTGGAATCCTTTTTGAGGAAAGGACACCCCCGGCGTGATTTATATCGAGGTCAGCAGGTCACATATGAACGGTATCCTGCCCCATTAGGATGGTTCGCTATACGCATTTCGAGAATAAACTGATTATAGACTCCTGCTGAGAGACACTGTTCCCTTGTATATAGCCCCTATTGCTTGAGAACTTTTAAAATGAAAAGTGTGTCCTGACTACCCTGAGACTTTTACTGAACTTTTCCCCGTTAACCCTGATGATGTGTGTGAAGAGCGGTCCAGTGGTGATAACGCACACTGGACTGTGTAGGACTAAAGATTACCGCTGGGCCCTCATGCTTAAGTCGGTCCCATTGGACCAAAAGAGTGAATAATGTGTTTTAAATGTGCAACGTTATAAGATATGTGCCTCCCCGGAGTGGAAGAAATTAAAATATTCATGCTTTGTATATAGTTTACCCGTTGATGATAGTTAAAATATAAAAATTTTTTCATTTCCAGAAGGGCAAATGTGATGCTCGGGGACGAGCATGTTAAATCAAGGGGGAGTTTGGCGCCCCACTGCATAGGTCCCACAAAATGGGTACTGCACCCAGAAAAGCGGTGTAGTACTCCACTGCAATTGGGACTATGGTCACTAGATGGAACAATAGAGCAGCACTCACACACTAGAACAGTGGGTGGGAGGGACTCCAGGAGGGTCTTAGCTACCTCTAGAGGGAAACCAAAGAGCTCAAGGCAGTTGGTGAGATGTGTGGTTGGAGGCAGGCAGCCAGCCTGAGAGGAAGCAAGAAGGGTCTCCTCGGCTGAGGGACCCAGACAAAGCAGAGATCCCAGAACCAGAGGGAAGGAACAGAAGCTCAGGAAAAGAGCTAGTTCAGGAGAGAACACGGGTACCGGAGCCCGTAACTGTGAGATCCTTCAAGACTCACAGAGAATCCGATGTACAGGGATATTACAAATACAGCCCCAGTCTTCTGAGCGAGTCAAAGCTAAAAGGAAGCCAGAGTAGCTAGGAGCAGAGGCCATTGCTTAAAGCTTAACAGAAGGTTGTCCCGGAGACCGCAAAGGAGGGTGAACAGAGAGAAAGAAGGAGCTGGAGGTCTGATCGTCTTTATGAGACAGACTTCACTGCCACTGGGAGGCAAAAAGGGAGAAAGGAACAAGAAAAGGAACATAAGGAGGATTCCATTGACCGCCAGAAATCCCAATTGCAGCATCTGGAGCATTTGCCGTTATACCATCAACTGCTACTGAAAGACTGTAATGCTGATGAAAGTTTTCCAGTAAAGTTACCCGGTGAAGTGAAGTCCCGACTCTGCTGCATCCTTTTCAATATAAACCGTTTGCTTTACAGAATCACTGCCCCGGTGGTCAGGTCCCGCCTGTGGGGACCAATCCATCTAAGCCGCAATGCCACCGACCACCGGAGGACTGTGGCGGCGCTGGTGAACATCACAAGACTCAGCAGGTGGCGTCACGAAGACAACAAAAACTGTATATAATCCCTGTAAATACCCCCACCCTCCCTATTTAGCTGACCACCAGGGCCATGGCCTCGGGATGGTCACCCCTGACTTCCCGGACTGAAGATAGTCTGAGAGCCGAGTACCCGAGCCCTGGGGCGCATCACACCCCCTATAGGATGGAAGAGCAGACACTTCGGTTGAGCCTAGACTTTATGGGCTCCTTGCAGTTCCTGATTGCAACCCATATATTCTGGCTGTTTCACTGGGGAAGACGCTAGAATGTATGGGATTTTTCTAGGTATACAATGAAGACATGCAGAATGTACATTCTTCTGGCTTCAATGTAAACTTGGAAAGAGCCCATACATTCTATCATCTTCAGCTAGCAGCTCATACCTGGAAATTTCGCACCTGTGCAAACACCTCACCGGTTTGTGCAGGCATAGTTGTGTTTTAGGCTCCCCCCGCAGTAAGGCAGGGCACAGTATGCCTGCGTGAGCCATATAGTAGCTATTCATAAATTAAAGTGTCCCACTCTGTCGTCCTGCAAAAAAACAAAACAAGCCCTCATATAGCTATATTGACTGAAAAATAAAACAGTTATATTTCTTGGAAGCAGGGTAGAGGAAAACGGAAAATTGACCACAGTTTGAAGGGGTTAAAGCCACTGGGATGCTGCGTGCAATCATACCTTTACGTCAATGATTACATGTCTGATCGCAGAGAAAACTGTTATAAAAGGGTACCGTTACACGTTGCAATGTGGCACCCCTGTATGGGATTGCCGCAGGATCCACCGGTGCAAAGAGGAATTTACACCTTGGTACACACAGCACACAACACCTGAAGGGGGAGCTCTACTGGCTGCCTTAAGCCAGATCCCCTATACAAGATCCAGGCCTGAGGGGAGGAGTCAGTTAGTTTCAGTTAGTTAGTCAGTCAGTCTGCAGAGAGCAGGAGTGGAGGAGCGGGTTGTTGGGATAATACCAAGACCAGGGAACACTGACCCAGCTGTGCTGCACCCTTGGGAGAGGGTTGGAGGCCAGTGAAGGAATAGGAGAAAGAAGAAAGGGAACAAACCAAGTTTCCCTGTAGTTTACCCGGACACCGGAGTCCGACACTGCTAAGCATCCAGTGCAGCAGGACAAGCCCGGTAGGACCAGGAGGATCTAATCCCCCTGAGGTAACAACAAAGAGACGTGGTGAAAACAGGGATTCACTCACCTGGGGCAGTTGTGTAACCCACAACTGGCTTGAAGGCGTATTCAATGATTATTCCTAGATAGCTGCTGCAGGACTTCCACCATCCACACAAGTGTGGAGAAACATCAGGTAATAGGGAAGAAAATGGTGTGTCACAGTCCGCGCCGCCACGATCATTCACTCCAAAGAAAAGCACATGAAGATGGAACTTCAAAACGAACTCCTTTATTTCCTCCTGCCTCCTACGCGTTTCGGTGCCCTCCTGGCATCCCTATTACCTGATTGAGGGTCCAGGGCACGGGGCCGGGGACCGACCAGCCATGATCCCCCATCCAAGTCGCCGAGTACCCCCCTTTCATGTCGACCGCCTCAGCAACATTGCATGCAATTTCACTTGCAATTTGCTGGTTGCAGTGAAATCATGGACACATTGTTCTATTTTGTTGCCATGTACAAAATGGGACAATGTGTCCATGATTTCACTGCAACCAGCAAATTGCAAGTGAAATGGCAGGCAATGTTGCGACGTGTAAGAGAGAAAGAGAGAAAACGAATGGAGTGTGCAGCACAGCGTCACTATGAGGGGCTCGGTTTCTTTTATTACTCCCCTGTTTTCTCTAAGCCAAACCCTCATCCCTCTCTTCCTGCCCTCTCCCTCCCTTTCACTATATACCAGGCACATTATGTCTGACATTGTGCATGATGGTATCACAATGTCAAGCTCCTATGTGCCTATCACTCCCTCCCTCCTGCCTGCGTCTCCGATTTCTAATTCTCACTGCTTCTTCTTTCAGTAGAAAGTAATAAAGTGCCTTAAAACATCCTCTCGCTCTCTCATTATTCTGGTATTTAGCAAATATAAATAACTAGATAGTGGCCTGATTCTAACGCATCGGGTATTTTAGAATGTAGAAATAGAGATTGCATTGGGAAGGCGGTGAGGGCTGAATTGGGAGGGATTTTGAAGAAGGAGCGGCGGGGGAAGGACAGCATGGCAGGGGGGAGGAGGGAGGACAGAGCAGCAGGGGGGAGGAGGACGGAGGATGGAGCAGCACAGGCAGGGGAAGGACGGAGGATGGAGTGGCACAGGCAGGGGGAGGACGGAGTGGCAGGAGGAGGATGAAGCACAGAGCGGCGGGGGGGGTGGAGGACAGGATGAAGCGGTGGGGTGGGGGAGGATGGAGCAGCACAGGCAGGGGGAGGACAAAGCACAGAGCGGCTGGGGGGAGGAGGATATAGGATGAAGCGGCGGGGTGGGGGAGGACGGAGGATGGAGTGGTGGAGGTGAGAAGGACAAAGGAAGGAGGAAGCGGTGGGGGCGGACTGAGCGGCATAGGCAGGGGGAGGACGGAACGGCAGGGGGAGGACGGAATGGCAGGGGGAGGACAGAGCGGCAGAAGGAGGACAGAGCACAGAGCGGCGGGGGAGAAGAGGATGAAGCGGCGGGGTGGGGGAGGCCGAAGCAGCACAGGCAGGGGAGGATGGAGGATAGAGAGGCGGAGGTGAGGAGGACAAAGGAAGGAGGGGGAAGCGGTGGGGTGGGGGAGGATGGAGTGGCACAGGCAGGGGGAGGACGAAGCACAGAGTGGCGGGGGGGGAGGAGGATGTAGGATGAAGCGGCAGGGTGGGGGAGGACGGAGCAGCACAGGCAGGGGGAGACGGAGGATGGACTGGTGGAGGTGAGAAGGACTAAGGAAGGAGGAGGAAGCGGTGGGGGCGAACTGAGCGGCACAGGCAGGGGGAGGACGGAACGGCAGGGGGAGGACAGAGCGGCAGGGGGAGGACAGAGCGGCGGGGGGGGACAGAGCACAGAGCGGCGGGGGAGAGGAGGATGGAGGATGAAGCGGCGGGGTGGGGGAGGCCGAAGCAGCACAGGCAGGGGGAGGACGGAGGATGGAGTGGTGGAGGGGAGGAGGACAAAGGAAGGAGGAGGAAGCGGTGGGTTGGGGGAGGATGGAGCGGCACAGGCAGGCGGCACAGGTAGGGGAGTACGGAGCACAGAGCGGCAGGGGGGAGGAGGACAAAGCGGCGGGTGGGGGAGGATGGAGCAGCACAGACAGGGGGAGGACGGAGGATGAAGTGGCGGAGGGGAGAAGTACAAAGGAAGGAGGAGGAAGCGGTGGGGTGGGGGAGGATGGAGCACAGGAAGGGGGAGGATAGAGCAGCAGGGGGAGGACGGAGCACAGATCGGTGGGGGGAGGAGGACAGAGGACGAAGCAGTGGGGTGGGGGAGGATGGAGCAGCACAGGAAGGGGGAGGATGGAGTGGCGGAGAGGAGGAGAACAAAGGAAAAAGGAGGAAGCGGTGGAGGAGGATGGAGCAGCACAGGCAGGGGGAGGACGAAGCACCGAGCAGTGGGAGGAGGAGGACGGAGGACAAAGCGGCGGGGTGGGGGAGGATGGAGCAGCACAGGCAGGGGGAGAACGAAGTATGGAGTGATGGGAGGAGGACAAAGGAAGGAGGAGGAAGCGGTGGGGTGGGGGAGGATGCAGTGGCACAGGCAGGGGGAGGATGAAGCAGCAAGGGGAGGCCGGAGCACAGAGCCATGGGGGAGAGGAGGATGGAGGACGAAGTGGCAGGGTGGGGGAGGCCGGAGCAGCAGAGACAGGGGGAGGATGGAGTGTCGGAGGGGAGGCGGACAAAGGAAGGAGGAAGAAGCGATGGGGTGGGGGAGGACGGAGTGGCAGAGGGAGGATTGAGCACAGAGCAGTAGGGGGGAGGAGGACGGAGGACAAAGCGGTGGGGTGGGGGAGGACGGAGCAGAACAGGCAGGGGGAGGATGGAGGATGGAGTGGCGGAGAGGAGGAGGAAGCGGTGGAGGAGGATGGAACGACACAGGCAGGGGGAGGATGGAGCACAGAGCGGTGGGAGGAGGAGGATAGAGAACAAAGCAGCGGGAGGAGGGAGGATGGAGCACTGTACGGCAGCTCAGTGGTTAGCAGAGTATACAGGGGCTCAGTGGTTAGCAGAGTATGCGGTGGCTCAGTGGTTAGCACTGTGCGGTGGCTCAGTGGTTAGCACTGCGCGGTGGCTCAGTGGTTAGCACTGCGCAGTGGCTCGGTGGTTAGCACTGCACGGTGGCTCAGTGTTTAGCAAAGTATGGTCACAGTGCGGTGGGCAGAGTGGTCAGCGCAGTGCGATGGGCAGAGTGGTCAGCGCAGTGCGGTGGGCAGAGTGGTCAGCAGAGGACGGAGGCACTCTGCCTGCCATACTTACCACGGGTCATTGTCTTCCCCGTCGCCGCATCTTTGCTCCGCTGTCCCCACCATCTTGGCTCCACTCCTCCGTGCCGGCAACATGCTTCTTCCAAAATGGCGTCCGGGAACTCTTGCGAGACTTCCCGGACGCCATATTGGATCCAGTCCTCCGGGGACGGCAACATATTTTGTCCAAGATGGCGTCCGGCAAGTCTCGCAAGACTTCCCAGACGCCATATTGGATCCAGTCCTCCGGGGGCGGCGACATGTCGGCGGAACGGAGGGCTGAGGATCCAAGCGGCGGTGGGGAAGACGCAGGGCCGGTGGTAAGTATAGCGAACAGTGCATGGAGGTGTGTGTGTGTGTGCGGGGCGGCCATATTAGAACACCCACAGTGGGTGTAGAGGCTACTTCAGCCAGGATGTGACGTAGCATACTTTTGCATCCTAACGGAAGTAACCTTAGGGTTTTATTATAATAGATTACAGTAATCCTAATTGACCTAAAATAGGAAAAGGTTATTCTGACTTCATGTCAGATAGTGAGAAAAACATACCGTACATATGTGTCTTTTTATATAGTTTATTTAAACTTCTGATTTTAACTGTATATTACTAGTTTTAACCAGTGATATATATACATCCCATTATGGCAAATACCTCAACAACTTGCATAATAGCAGACCAGCCGCGCTAATTTCCTTATCCTTGGTCAATACTCTGACTGTCCTGACCGTAATGGGGCGCCAGAGAGCTGCTCATCCTGACACTGAGCACATTGAGTTTCAGCTCTGTCCAAAATTTTTCTATTGGCTTCAGTTCTGAAGACTGGTTAGGCCACTCCAGGACGGGTGTCCATCGCACAGCACTACACACAAGGGAACATCGGGGTTACAATAACAATAGTGGGCCCTGTTGGTAGGGAACAGGGTAAGGGACACCTCCTGCACTCACCTGAGGCTGTACCCTGATCACCCCTTACTAGGGAGCTGGCCAGTGAGAGCGCTAGTTCCACCACTGCACTAATACAACGTAAAGGAAAATATAACAGGGGGAAACACCAAAGAATAAACAGGGACTTTATGGCTGCGGCGATATTCCTTGCCAGCCCAGCAGACGGCTTGACACCGGTTGGTTCACAAACACCTCCTTCCACCTAGGCAGCTTGCAAAGAATGAGATTCAGTCACTGGCACCAGCTGATGGATCATGTGACTATTTGAAGGAGATGGGAGTGGTCACAGAGTAGCTACACCTGAACAAAACAACCAAGGAGCTGCTTGCAGCAAAACTGACATTAACCCTTAGAGTACCAAAAGAAAGGCATACACATTTAATATGAACAGTCTCACTAAAGAAATGAGACTCATGTCCAAAACCTGTCACAAATCTCCAATGCATGAGAAACAATTGTGACAGGTCCCCCTCCCCCCGCCTTTAATGAGGGGCCTCAGGACCCTTAAGACCAGACTAAGGCCCTTTCACATCAGCGTTTTTCACTAATTTCGACAGATGCGGCAGATTTACCACATGTGCCGCCTAATGGTCGCACTTGCGGCACACTTGCAGCAAGCCCCTGCATTGTCTATGGGGCTTGCGGCAGGTATGGCAAGTGCGGTATAGCCGCGGTTCCGGCAGTCGCAGCCGCGAAAAACAAACGCTGCTGACCGCATTTTTTTTGGTGGCCGCAACTGCCGCAAGTCCTGGAACCGTTGCTATACTGCACTTGCCACACCTGCCGCAAGCCCCATAGACACAAGTGTGCCGCAAGTACGACCATTAGGCAGCAGATGTGGTAAATCTGACGCATCTGCCCCTATCAGCAAAAAATGCTAATGTGAAAGGGGCCTTAGTCTGGATAACACCTACTGAAGGAACACTGCAAACTATCTGCATGCACTTCCGTTAACACCTCTCCCTCAAGGGTATCACCTGCACAGCTAGGTAAAGATGCAACAAACGTTGGCTTTTGAGATACCACACATCTCCTGAACCATGACCTGTGAAAA
Organism: Allobates femoralis; assembly: GCA_033576535.1. Classification (NCBI taxonomy): domain Eukaryota; kingdom Metazoa; phylum Chordata; class Amphibia; order Anura; family Aromobatidae; genus Allobates; species Allobates femoralis. The sequence goes on from JARQOC010000002.1 coordinate 265,787,152, forward strand.
ATGTCATGGGTACTAAGTACTGGGGGTAGCTCTAACCGAAAGTCCAAAAGGTTACTAACCCTTAATAGCTCAGGGTGATGCCAGCTGCTGGTAATTCTATTATACCCACAGGGGCATGATAACACGGAAACAGGGCAGACTAGGTAGGTGAACTAACGCCCTTGTAACTAGTAGCTGTCCTCATTAGCATTGTAATTGTTTTTTTAAATACTAAATTTGCAGAATATCATAAAACATGGGATGGTTAGGCAGGGAATTTTGACCCATACATGTACCTGCTGAGTTTACAGGGCTTAGTGGACCTGACAGGTTTGCTTTAATGACTTTGTTAGAAAAAAAAACAACTTTCTTTAAAAACAGATCTCAGATACTAAGGCATACCTGCTTCTTAATCCTTTAGACTGACTTATTTTGTATACTCAGATGAATACCATCTGGGTCAAGGAATTTTTGAATATTTAATTTTCCAAAACTGAAATGCACTGGCTACTGTGTTAATGAAGTAGTAATCATTTTATTAATAACCTTGGGGATGAGATAGAAAATAGCTGAAAATTGCTGATGATACTAAAGTATGTGGAATACTTAAACTCAGCAATCATACTAGTATGACCTTGGCAATTAGAGAAAAGTAAAAGTGTCATGGCAGACGCCAAAGCACAATAGCGTTTTGTAAAACATTCAAGGTACCTACTGTGAAAAGTTTTGTTGTATTAATCAATGTGTAAGCTTTATTCACAATGTCTTTGCATATCTATTGAAAGAGTTTATCGCTTAAGGGGGTGTCACACGCGTCAATATCGCCTGCACGATATCGGCTGCACGTGACGTTGCAGCGATATTGACGCGTGTGACATACTGCATTAACCAGCGATAAATCGCTGGTTGATGATCGCCAGGTTTCAGAACCAGCTCTGAAACCTGGCGATTGTCGCCCGGTGGACACGCAGCATCGCTGCGTGTGACACCGGGACTAGCGATATTCCAGCTCCCAGCGCCTCTCACAAGCGCTGGGAGCTGGTCTCCAAGGTAAACTGCGGGTATCTAGGCAGCGCGCGCTGCCTAGATACCCGACTGTGTACCTTAGTTACCAGCCTCCTCCGCTCACCGGGTGAGCGGAGGAGGCTGGTAACTAAGGTACACGTCGGGTATCTAGGCAGCGCGCGCTGCCTAGTTACCCGCAGTGTACCTTGGAGACCAGGCTGCTCCCGCTTCCAGCAGGCTGGCAGCGGGAGCAGGACATCGTGGAAACGATATTTAAATCGTTTCCATGATGTCACTGGTCAATTGATCGCTGGTGAGTCTGTCTGTGTGACAGCTCACCAGCAATCAGCCGTCAATGTCGTCAGCGATCATCTCGCTGACGACATTGACGCGTGTGACACCCCCTTAAGAGAAGAAAGTAATACGGGCTAGCCAGGGCCATAGGCACCAACAAATAAATCCTCCCCAATTATTATTTTTTTAAAATAATTAAATTAAATAAATTAAATGCGTAATTGGTGCTGTTGCAACAGAAGTGGGCCAATGTGTAAGAACAACATATGTGCCCTTTGCAACCCAATTCCTCAAGCCTTTGAGGTTGAAGTTGGCCTCCTTACTAGGGATGGGCGAACCGTTTGGATTTGACTTGTTTCTTTGAACTCACTAAATTTACAAGTTGCATTGTTCACTGCCACAAAAAAAATGCAATCAGACACAAACACATGCATCCTGATGCAAAAGCATCCCCCATGCATCCCCATGTTAAACATAGGCACACAGTCCGGATCTGTATCCGCACATATTGGGACGCATACTGTCGCTATGCATGCAAACGCCCATGTGAAACCGGCCTAAGGCTAGGGTCACACATCCCAATCCGCTTTTTAGAGCCCTTTAAAAAACGGATCCGTTAAATTTAGGGTGCCAATAGTGTCCCCTGAGGCCCTGAACGTTTTTTGAGAATTTTTTTGATTTAGTCATTATTTAACCACCCTGTGTTAACGGATAGCTTCCCCATAGGGCCCCATGTAAAAAAAAACGGACAAAGTCAGGACGAAGTAATTTATATAAAGTGAAAAAAGATGGTTTAACCACAACAAGGCATCTGCTATGAGGCAGACAAGGAGGATTTTTTTCAGTAATCTGTAACCTGTATGCCCATATTAATAGTTAAGAAAGGTCAAAGTGGTGACACATTCCCCTTAATAGTACAATACTATTTATTAACTTTTCCCTTTAATTTTAGCTATGTTGTTCTATACTCAATAATAAACATTTCAGATAGTATATCTAGTTACTTTATTATAATATTTTATAATATTTTTTTATTATAAAATGTATTAAAATTGTATTATATTTTTTTTCAGGATCATTGGGGAGGATAAGCCACAGATGTGAGAAGATACCTCCATCACACACCTCACTTTATTTGTGATTAAAAGTGGTGAGAAGAAAGGAAGGTGAGGGACTTCAGTGGTTAAAAGTGTTCTCATATAAACCTATATTTTTATCAAACTCATTGACGTGGAATAACCTGTCTAAAGTAACACAGTAACACCTTAGATACTTATTGACTACATTCTTGGGGTGGTATCATATTAGCGTTCGGCACTGCAACGTCTGGGGTGATTGTCTGCATGCGTTCACATGAAAATGTCCATAGGAATGCATTGTAAGCTGGTCCACCTATAGGAAATCATTACAATGAGTCCAGCCGTCGAGAGAGAGAGAAAGGAAAGGCCAGGTGATGCAAATTTCACAGCTTTATAAAAACCCAGCCTCCTCTAACCTAGTGCCAAAAAACAGCAGCAATGGGTTCTACTAAGCAGCCGCCTAGCACTCTGAAAACAAATATGGCGAAGGCCACAAAGCAGGAGAAGACTATAAGATGATAGCAAAGTATTTTCAAGTGGCTCTTTCCTCAGTTCGAAATATAATTAAGAAATGACAATTAACATGAACAGTGGAAGCCATGATAAGGTCTGGAAGGCTAAGCAAAATTTCAGTTAGAGCAGCTCATAGGATTGCTATAGAGACAAATCTGAAACCCTGCTTGACTGCAAAAGATCTTCAGGAAGATTTAGCAGACTCTGAAGATGTGGTACACTCTTCTACTGTTCAGAGACACCTGCACAAATATACCCTTCATGGAACAGTCATCAGAGGAAAACCTCTCATGGTTCCTCACCAAAAATTCAGCATCAGAAGTATGTAAAATAACTACATATCTGGGCATCCTGTTTTGTGTTTGCTGTCCTGCTGTGTAACATCCAAATTTCCATACTAACTGCACTCTCTTAATTCCCTCCTGGTAAGTCCATAGGCAGTGTCACTGCAGCTCCTCCCTTCTATTCCCACCTGGTCTATTTCATATGCCTTTACAGACATTTTATAAAATTCTACCAGGTCTGATGACCATGGTCTGATTGTGTCTCCAAAGTGTGGCGCTCAAGTGTATTGCAGAAATATACAAGAAATAGTCCAGGAATTGTCCAGAAGGTAAGAGCTAACGCTGTTTAAAAAATGTACTTGCCTTTCTTTTCTCACCCTGCTCTTTCACCATGCCCACATTGGCCCTCACAGTTTTTGCTCCACTAATCCTCACTCTGCTTCGCTATCCCCAAACTCCTGCACCCTCTAACTAAATACCTATCTCCCCTTCCCTCTTATCCCCCCACCTCACCTCATCTGCAGACCTGCTCTTCAACCTTCTATCTCTTCTCCTAAAATACAAAACAAACCAGCCACTCTCCTCCCAGCTGCTTTCCCTTTATTTGCTTCTTCTAACTGCTGGCGACATAGCTCCCAATCCTGGCCCCCTCACCAAATACTTTCCACTAATTCTCCCTCCTATTTTTCTCAAACTGAGACAAGCTACCACAATCTCTCACATGAAACCAATGCCACAGACCCCACCTACCAGCTCCCTCTCTCTGGAGCACTTTGGACTGCCCGTCCATCTGTAACAAACTCCATGTGATCCACGACCTCTTTACTCCCCACAACCTTTCCTTCCTGGGCCTCACTGAGATGTGGCTGCCACTTTCTGACATTGCCTCCCCTGCTGCGCCTCCACTGTACCCACACTCCTCGCCCTGGCAACAGATATGATGGAGGAGTGGGTATCCTTCTTTCTACTACTGCTCCTTCAACCCAATCCAACCACCACACTCCCTTATCATCCCTTCTTTTGATGTTCACTCTGTCAACATCTAATCTCCCTCTAATCTCCAATTGGCCGTAATATACCTACCTCCGGGCCAAACCACTGCCTTTATTGACCAGTTCTCCACCTGGCTTCTCACTTTTCCTCTGCTGACATTCCCACAATCATCCTGGGTGACTTCAATATCCCCTTTAATAACACCTCCTAGTCAGCAGACTCCAAGCATCGTTTACTTAATCCTTTTGACTTACTCAGTGGTCCTCCTCAGCCACTCTCACAGATAGACATTCATTAGACCTGATCTTTACCCACCTCTACTCCCTATCTAATCTCACAACCTCCCCCTTCCTCCTATCTGACCACCACCTACTCACTTTCTCATCCTTGTCCTCCTCACCTGCCCCCATGTCCATCCATTAGCTCATCTTCTCAGAAACCTTGCACATGTAGACATTGACAGACTCTAAAACTCTATTCTACCTCTAACCTCCATATCTTAACTCCATGACACAGACAGCGCCACCGCTTTCTACAATGCCACCCTCACATAAGCCATTGATCCGGTTGCCTCTCTTTTGCATGGCAAAGTGCGACAAATCAATAGACAACTCTCACTAATTATTATGCAACAGAGGACAGAGCAGGTGCGTTACTGGCCCGTAGAGTCAGGAAAAGAGGAACGAATCAGAATAGACCATCTGATGGATCACTGGGGGGGTTAGTAAATAGAGATAGTAAATGAATTTGCTAGATATTACACCCAACTATATAATTTGGGAGATGACTTCAATACTCCTCAGCTCTCGCAGATAGACATTGATCGGTAGTACAGTCTGTTAACCTACCCAAAATATCAGAGGAACAGTTGGATTTCCTCATTGCACCTTTTTCTGAGGAGGAAATTCAACATACCATTAAGCTCACGAAATGTCACAAGGCCCTGGGTCCGGATGGGTTACCAAACATTGACATGAAAACACATGTCGGATGAAAGAGAAATGTTCATCTGACATGAAAACACATGTTGGATGAAAGAGAAATCTTCACCCCTAAGGCCCTCAAGACCCCGTTGCCGGTGATCTCCCTCCCGCCCCTCCCCCAGACCATCCCAAAATGGCGGTGGCGCATGTGAAAATGTGCCACCTCCCCTGCATGTCAAATTGCATGGGAATCACATCCGTCCATGCCCCTCAGTCCTCCCTGGTTCCGCCCCACACTTTCTACAACCTTCGATCCCTCCAACTACCTCCTCCCGCCCCCAGTACCTGCGCACGCCGCCTCATCCTCTGAAACGCCATCTGATCTGACGTATTTAAACATCAGGTCAGATGGAGTTTGTAGACCCCCTCCACTTCCTAGCCCCCCTCCTCCACTCCCCTAGCCCCCCTCCTCCGCTCTCCTAGGCTCTCTCCTCCACTCCCCCAACACCCTCTTCCGCTCCCCTGGCCCCCCTCCTCCGCTCTCCTAGCCCCTCTCCTCTGCTTCCCCAGCCCCTCTCTCTTACCCGCCTCCGGTCTCGCGATCCTGGCACCGGCGATCTCTCATCTTCTGTGTGCGCCTCTCCTGTGCGTGCTCCTCTTCTTTGTGTGCACACTCTCAGGGGAATGATAGGTCATGAACTCTGTAAGTTCATGACCCATCACAATCTTGGAGTTACACAGTGATTAGCTGTGATCTTCATGGTCATCTGCTTTAGAGATCATCATAAAGATCAGTTAACCACTGTGTGACCCAAGGATCGTGATGGGTCACTGTTATGAACCGATAACTCAGGAGTAACATTCAGATTCCATAGAAGTCGTTGGTAACTGTACTGACCGCAATCCCTGACTACACACCGCAACTAGATTAACCGTGGGATGTAACTAACCAGACCTAGACACCTCTGCAGAGCTGGAGAACTAACTGCTCCTAAAGATGGATGTAGGAAACGCTATCTTGCCTCAGAGAATACAAAAGAATAGCAAGCCCCCACAGATATTAACTGCGAAACCAGAGAAAGGAAAACAAACACAGGCAGAGTAAAAGGTTTAGCAAAAGAGGCCAAACTAGCTATATAGGAAAGATAGGATAGAATACTATTGCTTTCAGTATAAAACACTAAAAAAAACACCAACAGCAGATAGAACAAAAATTACCCTGAGTGACTAAGACTCGGCGCCCTCTATATCTGCAGACTTCTATAAATCAAATGCCAGCAAAACTGGAAATAACAGATAATAGTGAATGGTAAAATTTCTAGGAAGAAAACTTCCTATCTGAGAGCAGATAAGCAAATATACAGACTAAATTGCAAACCCACAACTCAGAATTATACAAAACATAAGCAGAACCTTAAGCACACAAAAGGGTGACACAAAATATCAAAAAAACATCCACTTAGCTTGCAAAGAATTCAACAGAGCAGAAGAAACCAGAGAGATGTGAACTCCTCCAGGAACCAAAGACAACTGGCAAGGATTGATCCACTTCAAACCATTATATGCTCCAAGAACCAGATTGCCAATCATCACCATCACCTGTGAAGCCCACACAGTCAGCTGCATCACCAGCAACAACCACCGGAGGGAACTCCAATGAATTCACAACAATGAACTTACAGAGTTCATGACCTATCATTCCCCTGGGAGAGTGCCTTCTCTTATAGTATATGGGGATGCCACCATATGCTATAACACTGAGAATCTTTGCAGGACCGCCCACTGGACTACGTCGGACATCACAGACTAATAAAGATGGGGTCTAAATAAGTGTTTGTGTTTTTTATTCTAATTAACATATTTTTCTCTGTGGTGTGTTTTTTTTACTATATACTAGACATTCCTAATGGCTGGGTCTAATATTGGCCCATTATGAATCTCGGGCTTAGTACCAGCTGGCAAAATAAAGCTGGCATTAACCCTGTATTACCCAGTCTGCCACCGCTAGACGGCAGCTGGACGAGTCAGATATATCGCCAGAAAATGTCGCTTCTATGAACGCGCCATTTTCTGGGGTGGCTGCGGACTGCAATTCACAGCGGGGAAGGCCCAGAAAGATTGGTCTTCCCCACGCTGCGGATTCCAGCCCCCAGCTGGCTAGTTGTACCTGCTGGACCAGAAACATGGCGAAGCTCTATGTCGTTTTTTTTTTAATTATTTCATTAAAATAATAAAAAAAATAAGGGCTTCCCTATATTTTTGGTTTCCAGACAGGTAAAACCAGGCAGCTGCAGTTGGTGGCAGCCCGTAGCTGCCTGCTGTGCCTGACTGGCAACAAAAATATGGCGAAGCCCCACATCGTTTGTTTTAAAAATGTATCTCTGGATCTTGTGCACATGCCCTAAAAGTGAGAATTTGTGTGAAAAAAAAGAAAATGTTCAAAATGATGACTATTTTTTTTGTCAAATTCTGTGAAGTAGCTGTAGGTTTCAAATGCTCACTATATCCCTGGATATAATCCTTGAGGGGTCTAGTTTCCAAAATGTGGTCACTTGTGGGAGGTTTCTGCTGTTTAGGTACCCTAGCGACCCTGCAAATGTGACATGGTGCCGCAATTTATTTCAGCTTTTCCAAATTCAAATATTGTTCCTTCCCTTCTGAGCCCTCCCATTTGTCTAAACAGAACATTTAGGCTACTTGTGGAATATCGTTTCACTCATAAGAAAGTGGGTAATGAAGGATGGGATCCACTTTTTGGTGTTATCTTTCGTAAAGAGGAAAAATGTGGTGCTAAAGCAACACTTTTGTGAAAAAAGAGAATTTTCAATATGACAACCTATTGTTATCAAGATCTGTGAAGTAATTATGGGTTCAAAGTGCTCACTATACCACTAGATAAAAACTTTGAGGGGTCTAGTATCCAAAATGGGGTCACTTGTGGGGAGTTTCTGCTGTTTAGGTACCTTAGGGGTCCGGGATATATAAGATGGTACCTGTCATCTATTTCAGCCAAATTTGCTTTAAAAAAATTCAAATAGTGCTCCTTCCCTTCTGAACCCTCCCGTTTGTTCAAACAGCGGTTTCTGACCCCATGTGGGGTATTGGCGCATTTAGAAAAAACTGGGTAACAAATTTTAGCATCCAATTTGTCCTTCTATCCCTTGTAAAAGTGAAATAATTGATGCTAAAGCAACATTTTTAGGTAAAATGTAAATGCATTTCTTTTTTCATTCCACTTTGCATTAATTCCTGTGAAGCACCTGAAGGGTTAATAATCTTCTTGAATGTGGTTTTGAGTAGCTTGAGTGGTGCAGTTTTTGGAATGGTGTCACTTTTGGGAGTTTTCTATCACATACACCCCTCAAACTCACTTCAAATGTGATGTGGGCCCTAAAAAAATGGTTTTGTAAATTTTGATGTAAAAATGAGAAATTGCTGATGAACTTTGAACCCTTCTAACTTCCTAACAAAAAAAATGATGTTTCCAAAATTGTGCTGATGTAAAGTAGACATGTGGGAAATGTTATTTATTAACTAATTTTTGTGACATATCTCTTTGGTTTAATGTAATAAAAGTTCAAAAGTCGAAAATTGCTCAATTTTCCAAATTTTCGCCAAAATTCCATTTTTTTTCACAAATAAACACAAAAAATATCGTCCTAAATTTACCACTAACATGAAGTCCAATATGTTATGAAAAAATAATTTTAGAATCACTGGGGTCCGTTGAAGCATTTCTGAGATATAACCTCATAAAGGGACGCTGGTCAAAATTGCAAAAAATGGTCTGGTCATTAAGGTGGAAATTGGCTCCGTCACTAAGGGGTTAAAAAAAAATGGTGGGCTACATACAAGACTAAAAACCCTCTAATACCACATGAAAGGTACTAAAGGGTGCAAGCTTACAATATAGTGGAGGTCGGGACATTATATAGCTGGTTGACATCTGTCTATATAGCTATCCTAGCTATTTATAGTATGTAAAAAAGCCGATTATGTTTGCGATCCGTGTGCAGTCTATGTGCCGCACATTTTTATCATATCCATTAACTTGTATTGACGAGATACGCAGCCACTCGCAACATTCTACAATTTGCCCTGCATGCCGAATTATGAACAAAAAAATGTAGCAGGTATGCTCGCTCTGACCTATTGGAGCGAGTGCAATACGATGTTTTTTTGCATTATACTTTCAGATTTTGTACGCAGATATGAGTGAACTCTAAAGGTACTGTCACAGGCGGCAATATTGCTAGCAATTTCATTGGCAATTTGATGGTTGCAGTGAAATCATGGACACATTGTTCTATTTTGTTGCCGTGTACAAATGTAACAATGTGTCCATGATTTCACTGCAACCAGCAAATTGCAATACCTTAAGGCTGCTTTCACATAACGATTTTTGCATTTCCGATGCTGTCCGAAAAAAATCGGACAGCATCGGACCGATTTTCGGATCCCATGCATCCCTATGGGGATCGGACCGAATCGGATGTGCACTAAATGCCATCCGATTTGGTCCGATCCGATTCTGTCCGATTTTATTATCGGTGCAAAAATCGGAGCCTGCACCGATTTTTGCACCGATAATAAAATCTGACAGACTCGGATCGGACCAAATCGGATGGCATTTAGTGCACATCCGATCCGACCCGATCCCTATAACATGGGGCCCTATGGAGAAGGGTCCGAGGAAACATCTGATGTCTCCTCGGACCCTATTTTAGTGTACTGAGCATGCTCAGTACACTAAAATAGCTCCTAAAAATGAAACAAAGGGTTAAAAAAATAAAAAAAATCTATACTCACCTGTCCACGAGGCCCCCCGGCGTCTCCGGTGTCTCCAGGTGTCTTCCGGTATCTTGTTGTTCTGTATTCTGTGCTGCCAGGACCTGCCGTGATGTCACAATCACATGACTGCCTGCTATTGGTTACTGGCAGTCATGTGATTGTGACATCACGAGAAGTCCTAGCAGCACAGAATACAGAACAGCAAGATACCGGGAGACGCGCGGGACCGTGCAGAAGTCGTGGACAGGTGAGAAAAGATTGGAGAGGGGGAGGACACATGGGGGGGACCCGGAGGACACATGGGGGAACCAGGGGCCAAGAGGGGAGGACTGGGGGTGCAGAGAGGAGGACCGGGGGTGCAGAGAGGAGGACCGAGGGTGCAGAGAGGAGGACCGGGGGCCAAGAGGGGAGGACAGGGGGTGCAGAGAGGAGGACCGGGGGTATAGAGAGGAGGACCGGGGGCCAAGAGGAGAGGACCGGGGGTGCAGAGAGGAGGACCGGGGGTGCAGAGAGGAGGACCGGGGGCCAAGAGAGGAGGACCGGGGGTGCAGAGAGGAGGACCGGGGGTGCAGAGAGGAGGACCGGGGGCCAAGAGGGGAGGACCGGGGGTGCAGAGAGGAGGACCGGGGGCCAAGAGGAGAGGACCGGGGGAGAGACAGTGACAGCTAGGGAGCGATCTGACAGGAGGGCGGGCATCCTATTTTCTGTCAGAATCGGATGCCTGTTTGGCATCCGATTCCAGGCATCAGAGGAATCCGATGCTGTCCGATTTATATCGGACAGCATCGGATTTTAAAAAATCGTAATGTGAAACTAGCCTAAGAGTATATGTCCACACAATTAGTATTTGGACACAGCGTGTTATCACTACATCAAAATCGCTGTGTTGTATAGTACAAGCAGAGTGAACAGGATTTACATAAATCTGTGCCCACTGTGCTTGTTTTCTCCACAGCATAAACTGACCTTCAGGATGGCTTTCTGTGCCGCCGCATGTCTGCAGCATGTCAATTTAGCACTACGGAGTTATAGGCAATCTCATTGGGTGAATACAAGGAAAATCTCCTGTGCCCTGAACGCAGATCATTCTTCTGCAGAGGTCCCCGGCATCCTTGCAGGAGAGGAGACACTGCGACCAGGATGCAATGTCTCCAGAATCTCTAAAAGTGAGAAATTTAGTAAAAAAAAAAGAAAATGTTAAATTCAACGATCTATTGTTATTGAATTCTGTGAAGTACTTGTGAGTTCAAAATGCTCACTGTACCCCTGAATACAATCCTTGAGGGGTCTAGTTTCCAAAATGGGGTCATTTGTGGGGGTTTCTATTGTGTAGGCGCCCTAGCAGCCCTGAAAATGCGATGTGGTGCCTGCAATTTATTTCAGCTTTTCCAAAATTCAAATATTACTTCTTCCACTCTGAGTCCTCCCATTTGTCCAAAGAGAGGCTTCTGACCACATGTGGGGTTTTGCCGCGCTCATACAAAAGTGGGTAAGAAAGTGTGGGGTCCACTTTTTGGTGTTACCTCTTGTAAAAGTGAGTACCTGTGGGCTAGGTTCGAAATGCATACTATACCCCTGGATAAAATCCTTGATGGGTCTAGTTTATAAAATGGCATCACTTGAGGGAGGATTCTGCTCTTTAGGCCCCCTAGCGGCCTTTGAAATGCAACATGGTGCCCACAATCTACTTCAGGTTTTCAAATATTCAAATATTGCTCCTTCCCTTCTGAACCCTTCTAACTGTCCAAACAGAACTTTTTGTCTACATGTGGGGTATTATTGCGCTCATAGAATGTGGGTTACAATGTGTGTTCACTTTTTGGTGTTGCTTGGGCAACCTTTTTGCGAAAAAAAAAAAAAAGGAGAATCTTCAATATGACGACCTATTGTTATTACATTCTGTGAAGTTCTAGTGGGTTCAAAATGCTCACTATACCCGCGATAAAATCCTTGAGGAGTCTAGTTTCCACAATAGGGTCACTTGTGGGGTTGTTTCTGCTGTTTAGGTACTTTAGGGGCCCAGCAAGCTCAACATGGTGCCCGCCATCTATTTCAGCCAAATTTGCTTTCCAAAATTCAAATATTGCTCCCTCCATTCTGAGTCCTGCTGTTTGCCCAAACAGAACTTTTTGACTACATGTATGGTATCGTTGTGCTCATAAGAAAGTGGGTAACAAACCTTTGGGTCCACTTTTGGCTTTACCACTTATAAAAGTGAAACAATTGGTACTGAAGCAACACTATTGTGAAAAAAAGTAAATATTCTATATGACGAACTATTGTTATCAAATTCTGTAAAGTACCTGTGAGTCAGATATATCGCCAGAAAATGTCGCTTCTATGAACGCGCCATTTTCTGGGGTGGCTGCGGACTGCAATTCACAGCGGGGAAGGCCCAGAAAGATTGGTCTTCCCCACGCTGCGGATTCCAGCCCCCAGCTGGCTAGTTGTACCTGCTGGACCAGAAACATGGCGAAGCTCTATGTCGTTTTTTTTTTAATTATTTCATTAAAATAATAAAAAAAATAAGGGCTTCCCTATATTTTTGGTTTCCAGACAGGTAAAACCAGGCAGCTGCAGTTGGTGGCAGCCCGTAGCTGCCTGCTGTGCCTGACTGGCAACAAAAATATGGCGAAGCCCCACATCGTTTGTTTTAAAAATGTATCTCTGGATCTTGTGCACATGCCCTAAAAGTGAGAATTTGTGTGAAAAAAAAGAAAATGTTCAAAATGATGACTTTTTTTTTTGTCAAATTCTGTGAAGTAGCTGTAGGTTTCAAATGCTCACTATATCCCTGGATATAATCCTTGAGGGGTCTAGTTTCCAAAATGAGGTCACTTGTGGGGGGTTTCTGCAGTTTAGGTACTTTAGGAGCCTGGCAAATGCAGCATGGTGTCCGCCATCTATTTCAGTCAAGTTTGTGTTCCAATCTTCAAATATTGCTCCTTCCCTTCTGAGCCCTCCCATTTGTTCAAACAGAGATTTCTGACCACATGTTGGGCATCAGTGCAGTGGTCATGGGGCCAGGGTACTCGACTCTCCTGGGGTTAACAGTTCAGAGGATGTCACGGTGACTGTCCCTGCAGGTCGTGGCCACAACCGGTCATTTGAAAAAGGGTTTTAAGGCAATGTTTGTAGGGGAAACATTTGTTGTGATGCCAACTGGAGTTCTGGCCTATAGGTGGCCAGGGGCTGCTGTAAGGAGTACCCCAAAGGATGATGGTATAGCAGCCAGGTGGTACGCCCTCTCCAGTTAGGGTTGGAATCCTTTGGTGGGTGTAGAAGACTGGATGGATGGGTGGTGCAGGGTAGCAGGGTGAGGAGATTCAGGGGAGGGCTGCCCTGAATATGGGCTTCTTCCGCACAGCACCTCCCTGGCCTGGAATTTGGATTGTGATGGGTGAAAATGGGGGTCTCGGCAAAGTTTTCCCCTTTACCTTTGGGCATGGTACCATACATGTAAAATACATGCAACACCAATAGTGGTAACCTGACTGCAAGGGCGCCACATTCCCCCCTTGTTAAACTCACCACGTCCATGGGCTGCAACAAAAGATCAAGGTGTTAGACAAAACACACAATTTTCTTTTTAGAAATAACAGGTAAAATATCATGTATTAAAGGCACATGACTTGAACATTACAAAAATATGAAGTAGATATAACAACTGTAGAAAACATTCTCATAAAACTTTTAGTGACGCCAGTGCAGTGCGTCACGTCGCAGCATTTTAGTGCAATGGTGGATTACCGTCCCATACCACCTTTTGTTGAGGTTTCATCCCTGGGTGCAGCTACAGGGCACACAGATCATATTTGCTGATCATATTTGCATAATCTTCAGTCACACCCATGGTTTTTAAGTGCAAAAACTTTTTTGTAAATGTGTCGCAGTTCCTGAGTACACCTCGTGGTCTTTGTCTGAAAACCAATGGGAGGAACCACCTTAAGAGGTGCAACTATTTATATATGAGAGTCCCGATCATCACATAGTCTTGTGACCATGATTGTCCATGTAAACATATTTTTAAGACCTGGCTTGTCAACTAGAAAACTTCAACACATTGTATTTTTAACTAAGGGTGAGCCAGGCAACTAGTGGAATACAGCTCTGGGGTTCCTGCCAGGCCGCCCTTTGTTTGTCCTGTTTGTCTTCAATGACCTGTGCCTGGAAGGCTTTGTTCCAGGCCTGGTGTGCCCCTCCACTATGGCATAACGGTCCCGGGCAAACGCTTCTGCAGTTATCTCTGGGATCTCGCCTATTGCAATAGGTGCCATTCCCTGTGCACACGCCTCTGAATCAACGATGGGTTGGAATCCTGTGGTGGGCTCGCAGGCGAACCCCATTAAGCTCTCACCAGGGTGTGTCCAGCAAAAGTACAGTGGGAGCAGGGTTAACGCACCTTCCTCCATTGCCCGAATGGGCTCCAGCGGGGCTGGCAGCTTCTCTACTGGGACATGTTTCCCCGCCCGGTCCATCCCCTGCTGATAGGGCCTTTCCCAGGGCTGTAGAGTCCTCGCCGGGGGGATCGCTAGGGGTCCCACTAAGGTAGTATCTATAACAGGGTCAGTCACATTACCTCCAGACAGCAGGGTGGCAGTGCTTTGCTCCCTTGCAGGCTCCTGGTGTGGCCTAGTTTTGGTGTGGAGTCGCAGCACCCGCTGTTTCTGATTCCATTTGGCTAGGAGTGAGTTTTGCTCCAGTTTCTCTATCTCTGGGGTCAACTTCAAGTTAGGTGTTGATACCAAATTTGATCTGATCGGGCCACGCTTCATCCATATGTCTCTCGGGGCCGATGTTGGGGCCTCAGCTGCTTCGGAGTCAGCCGGACCTGACATAGTGTGTTCTGCAGTGCCTCCAGACAACAGCAACTCTCATTCTTTGGTGCACCCCACAGCAATGGCATCTCCCTTTTCATCCATGCTGTAGCTTCTTCCTCTCTCTACACACTTCTGCTTCCAGCCCCCACCTTTTTGGAGGTGCATCTCGCTCTGGGCAGGCACAGGCTTGCACCGCAGGGGATGGTGCATCCTTGTTGAGGGACACAACAGGCTGCATTAGAGTCCATTGAGGGGGCTGGCTGCAGGCTCTTCCCACGATGGGAGGATGTGACACCCCTCTAGCTCAGCACATGATTCTGTAGCATATCGACCGCCATTACACAATTCAATATCACGCAGTCTTTGGCTCATTAGTGGCACACAAGGCCCTATTTTTCTAGATCCTGTTCGTGAAGCCAGAAAATGATGCAGCGGTCATGGGGCCAGGGTACTCGAATCTCCAGGGGATAACAGTTTAGGGGATGTCATGGTGACCAACCCTGGAGGTCATGGCCCCAACCGGTCTTTTGAAAAAGAGGGTTAAGGGAATATTTGTAGGGGAAACGTTTGTCGACGCCAACTGAAATTCTGACCTGTATGTGGCAACGGGCTGCTGTAAGGGGGACCCCCAAGGGATGATGGAATAGCAGCCAGGTGGTACGCTCTTTCTAGTTAGGGTTGGAATACCTTGGTGGGTGTAGAAGTGTGGATGGACAGGTGGTGTAGAGTAGCAGGGTGAGGTGGTTCAGGGTAGCTGATTCTGTGACTCCTTAGCAGGGTGTAAGGAAGTGCAGGAAAGATCAGACAACACTAAGGGTTCTTGTGGTTCTTGCTATTTACTTGTTGTTGAAGCAGACAACAGCCCAAGTGGGGTACATAGTCACAAGATTACAGCCTGGCAAACCCAGAAGCATTCAGGGTTCACTTTGCCAAAACACCAAGTATGTTGGCCTTCCTTGCTGCTTTTCTTCTCCTGACTTGGTATCCCTGTCCTCTCCTAAGTGTCCTGTGGTTGCCAGTCCCAGCAGCCAGGTGACTGCGGGTTCTGTGAGCGAAGGTTTTGCTAGTCCTCTTAACCCAATTTAGTTCCTTGAGGCTGGGGAGAATGCACTATGGTAGTCACTTTACCTGAATCCCAGTGACCTCCAGTTTCATGACTGATCTTGAGGAATCCAAACCGAATTGGGGCTGGTACACCTTCTGCAGCTATCTCCTCTACCTGGCTTGAACAGTCAGCAGCAGATTCGTGTCCTCAGGCTCTGGGACTAGCACCTAACTCCACGTGTGGTACTAGCTCCCCAGCTGCCTGACTGGTTCTCACTAGAGTTGTCTCCTTTCTGCCTCCCACCCCTAAGATAACTCCTATCTCCATCCAGTAGGTGGAGATTACCCTGAATGTGGGCCTATTCTATTGTGTTGGGTGCAAATGGGGGGCTCAGCAAAGTTTGCCCCTCTTACCTTAGGGCATGGTACCATACATCTAAAATGCATGCAATACTATTATTGGGAGCCTGAGCACAGGGGCGCTACCATCAGCAGGTTCAGAAGAATCTGGGTAACAAATTTTGGCATCTAATTTGTCATGCTGTCCCTTGTACAAGTGAATAAATTGAGGCTAAAGCAACATTTTAATGTAAAATATTAATTTATATGTTTTTTCATTCCACTTTACATTCATTCCTGCGAAACACCTGAAGAGATAATAACTTTCTTGTATGTGGTTTTGTGCAGTCTGAGGGTGACATTTTTAGAATGGTGTTGCTTTTGTGTATTTTCCATAACATAGGCCTCTCAGAGTAACTTTAAATGCAATGTGATCACTAAAAAAATGGTTTTGTAAATTTTGATGTAAAAATGAGAAATTGCTAATAAATTTTGAATCCTTTTAATTTCCTAACAAGCAAAATGGTTCCAAAATTGTGCTCATGTAAATTAGTCATGTGGGAAATGTTATTTACTAACTATTTTATGTGACATTACTCGCTGGTTTAACGGTATAAAAATTAAAACGTTGAAAATTGAAAAATCTGCAAAATTTTCACCAAAATTCAGTTTCTTTCACAAATAAATGCAAAAAATATTGTTCTAAATCTACCACTAACATAAAGTACAATATGTCACGAAAAAACTGTCTCAGTATCACTGAGATCCATTGAAGCGTTTAGAGGTCATTATTTAATAAGGTGACACTGGTCAGAATTGTAAAATGTGCTCTGGTCATTAAGGTTAAAATTGGCTCCGTCAGTAAGGGGTTAAGCAGAGGTGTGGATTAATCATGCTTTAGGGTTGTGTTGCAACGAATGGCATGGGAAAAATTTCACGGGTAGAGGAAAGAATGGATTATATGAAATTTCAACTAATTTTTGATGCAAACATAAACTGAAGTTAAAGAGAGGATGGCTTTTCCAAACGGATATTGAGCATAAACACACGTCAAAATTCACAATAATCTATCTTAAAAGGCATAAGGGAAAGGTTTTACAATAGCCCTCACAGTCCCCTCATCTGAACATCATTGAAAATCTGAGATTAGACCTCAAAAGAGCAGAGCATTCAAGATGACCCAGGAATCTCAAAGAAGTGGAAGTCTTTTGCAAGCAAGAATGAATGAAAATCCCTCATACAAGAATTGGAAGACTCTTGGCTGGATACGAAAAGGGTTTACAAGCTTTGGTACTTGAGAAAGGGATGCTTCTAGGTACTAACTATACACGGTTCTCAAACTTTTGTTTCTGCCATTTTCCTTTTTTCAGTTCTTTTAAAATTTAAAAGATGAAAATTATTTTTTTTGCCAAAAATACAAAAGAAATGTGACATCTTTTACAAGGAGTTTGTATGTTTTCCCTGTGTTTGTGTGGGTTTCAATCAAGTTCTTCAGTTTTCTCACACACTACGAATACATACTGCATGATGTGTGTAAAGCACTGTGGAATTAATGGCTCCATAAGTGAATAAATATTATAATTATTATTATTATTATGTTTAACTTGATGCCTTTTAGATATCATTTCATCGTCAACTTGTTTAACTTTTAAAAATAACAGGAATTTTGACAAGGGGTGCCCAAACTTTTACATGCTTGGAGGAAGGTGAGCACTGAGCTCCAGAAGAGAAGTTGATAATAACCCTTTAATTTCCATAGGTTTTTATGTTTATGTTTTTTTTCGTAAACTTTTTCTATAACACTGTAAAAGAATTCTGCAGTCTTGTAATTGTCAGGCTTAATAAAAGCCTGCTTCTCCCTGTCCTTTAAAGATCCTCTTATCATCACAGGCAGGATTATATGGACAGCTGACATCACTATATAAATAACACCAGTTCTCAGAAATCACAATGCAGAACATCACAGCCAGGGCCAGACTGGGACTTAAAAACAGCACTGCCACATACGCCGCGTCAGCACACATACAATGTTGCCTTCCCCTCGATCCCGAAAATTCAATATGTGCCATAGCATAATTTTCTTTGTCACACTGCTTGCCTCTCTCCCAAAGGGGTTACCTGGTATCACTCAATTTGGTTTTGGGAGGGAAGCAGCTGTAACGCTTTCAAGGGCGAGCGTGGGGGAGTGTACCCACTGGACCATTGCACCAATCTCGACCTGGATGGGGCGTAACTAAATGGCTACCTCATCTTCACTGAAGCCTCTTATAGTGAGGTTAGGCTTGTGCTGGTTTGTAGCCACCAGGAGCTAATCCAGGGGATCTTGGTACATCGACAGCTGACTCCGAGGGATTTCGGGATGCAGACAGGTACAGTTTCTGGTGAGGGGAAGTTCAGACTGAATGGCTGATAGATAAGGTGCTGCTGATACAGCAGCAGGGCTAGTGCAGGCTGAAGCAGTGGGTATGACAGCAGGGCTGATTCAAGCTGGTGCAGAGGGTACAGCATCAGGACCAGTTCAGCAGGTACGGCAGATATAGACAGGTGCTCGTGGGAACAGTGGCACCAGGATACATACATGGGTTAGATATGAGCATGGGAATCAGGAAACAGCAGAGGGAACAGGGACCTGACAACTAGCAGCGTGTCTTTAGGCATAGACCACGTTGTTTAGGCACATCCCATAGGCCTTGTTCACACACACCAATGCGTTTTTTTAGCCCTTTGAAATACTGATCAGTTTTTCTAAGGGTGCCAAATAGTGTCCCCTGTGGTTCTGAACGTTTTTGAGAAGTTTTTGGACTTAGTCATTTTTTCATTATAAACGCATATGCGTTAACGCATGCGTTAACGCAGGTGCCTATATCTGCCATGCATTAACGCATGCGTTTCCCATAGGGCCCCATGTTAAAAAAACGAATGCGTTGTTTCAACAACCCATGCATTTTTTACAGCACCCAAAAAACGCTGTATGCAGTGTTTTTTGGAATGGTGAAAAAACGCATGTATAGTTAAAAAACACAGCTACACTTAAGTGCACCATGCGTTAACGCAACAGCTAAAAAACGCAGAGAATGCCAAAAAAGCTGATATGTGTGAACAAGGCCATAGGGAGAAGGTATCTTAAACACTTTATAGTTTCTCAGCCATAGGCTGAGATGCACTTTCAGATAGGGCATGCTTGCACTTTAAGAATAGTGGGCATGTTGTGTGTGCAACCTAAGCGCGCTCCCGGAAAACCTGTGCAGTGTGCATGGACTTCGGGAGTCGGAACCCAGGCAGACTTTGCGGAACAGCCAGAGAGTAAGGCATTGTTCACACACAATTTGCGCTTTTTTTAACACTCCTAAAACCACCTGCGTTTTTTTAACAGTGCCAAAAAATGTTCCTTGTGTGTCTGAAAGCTTTAAAAACGTTTTTGGACTTAGCCACTTTTTCACCAAATAACCATAAACGCATGGAAAAAAATATTTTTTTTTGACCAGGTTGAATTTTTCGTTTTGGACTTCTTGCTGACCAAGGGGGGAAGGGGGGTGCTGTCGGTATTATTTTTTTATTTTCTTGCTGACCAAGGGGGGGGTGCTATCGGAATTTTTTTTTTTTTTCAGGCAGTTGCTGACCCGTTTCCAAAAACGCTTGCGTTAACTCATGTGCCCGTATTTGGCCTGCGTTAACGCATGCGTTTCCCATAGGGCCCCGTGTTAAAAAAAAGCATGCGTTTTTGGGAAACCACACCTGCGTTTTTTTCCAGCACTGGGGGGAAAAAACGCAAATGGAGCTGAAAAACGCATGTACACTCAAATGTACCCTGCGTTAACGCACCGCGGTTTTTTTCCCTGCCGCAAGTGCAAAACCGCACTTGCCGCACCTGCCGCAAGTACGCCTATACTTTGCATGGCGTTTACCGCAACCGCGCCGCAAGTGGAGCCGGTATGCGGTAATTGCGGCAGATGCGGTTTTTTTCACCGCATCTGCCGCAAATTTCAAAAAACGCTGATGTGAAAGGGCCCTAAGACTCTTGACACCGATATAGTCCAAGCAATGAATCTTATAAGAGGAGAAATGGTGACAGCCCGCTGTCAATTAGTCCATGGCTACACTTTGACTATGTTCCCATAAAGTGGTTAGTGCAGAAATATCGTAATACTCAAATACAACACCCCAATAGTGAGGAATCCTTCATAATATCACACATGCTGTATAGTAGATACACACCAGACAGTCAGGAAAAATACTGCTAAGGCTACATTCACACTTTGCGTTTTTTGATCCGCTTTTTGCAGTGCACTGCAAAACACAGATCACTCAAATGACATCCCAGCAAAGTCTATGGGTTTTCATTTTTCTCATTCAGACTGTGCTCTTCTAAAGTGAGGAGAGTTCCATTTTTGAAAAGGACATGTCAATTTCTGTAGTGTTCTCCAGCGATTTTCCCATAGGAGCCCTTTAAAATAGGGGAAAAAAACGCATCCCTCAAAAACGGATCAAAAAACGTGATTTGTTTTTTGGATGCGTTTTTTCACAGTTCCTGTTTTTCAGCTAAAAATGCAGCAGAACAGTAAATGTAGCCTTAGAGCTACAGTAAGTTCACAACAGAGATCTTTCAATAGAGAAACATAACAATAGGTCTACAAAGGACATTTTTAACATACAAAGAGATGTCAGCTATCCACTTAGACTCTACAGGCCCCGTCACACCAGGCCACATTGCTGCCGATTACATAGGCGACGTAGGGGCATGGCCTATCGGCGGCGACATCGCCCCTACGTCACCTCATGCAAAGGGGCGATGTCGGTGCCGCCGGGAGGTCGCCCGGCGACCGATCTGGGACGATGTGGACTCATTGCCCCAAGTAACCATCCGCCGGCGACCTGTCAGGCGATTGGAGCCATAGGCTCCCATTGTCCTGCATCGCCGCTGGGGTTTTAAGACACCCCGGTGGCGATGCAACCTGTCAGCTCGCCGGCGCGGTGCTGGAGATGTCGCCCTGTGTAAATGGGGGACGGCAACGCTGGCAGGGCGCCAAAAACGTGCGCGCACCCGCCAGTCGCCGCCGTCATCTCCAGCCCCGTCGCCAGGTTTGACGGGGCCTTACAAGACCAGCAATAAGCACGGACCCTAAACACAGGCTCCTCTCTAATCTTGTATGTAGGAAATAGCTGTGAAAACTATCATTTTCATGATGCCATCATGTCCAGAACTTAATCTAATCTAATCTATTATATAATCGCGAATCGGAAAAGCGCCCCTCCGCGCGCTACTTCCGGCGTGGTCATGTGGATACGAATTTAACATTGAGCTCAAAGCGCCCAATGCTGCGCGAGCAATGGCCGCGAGGCCATTGCGAGTCGCTGGCTGAGTGCGAGCAATGGCCGCGAAGCGGCCATTGCGAGTCGCTGGCAGCCGCCTCCGCTCCCCGCTACCCACAATTCGCCCCCCCCATGTCCGCACAGCCCCCCCCATGTCCGCACAGCCACCCCCATCTCCGCACAGCCACCCCCATCTCCGCACAGCCCCCCCCATGTCCGCACAGCCCCCCCATGTCCGCACAGCCCCCCCATGTCCGCACAGCCACCCCCATGTCCGCACAGCCACCCCCATCTCCGCACAGCCACCCCCATCTCCGCACAGCCACCCCCATGTCCGCACAGCCACCCCCATGTCCGCACAGCCACCCACATGTCGTCCACACAGCCCCCCCATGTCCGCACAGCCACCCCATGTCCGCACAGCCCCCCCCATGTCCGCACAGCCACCCCATGTCCGCACAGCCCCCCCCATGTCCGCACAGCCCCCCCATGTCCGCACAGCTCCCCCATGTCCGCACAGCCACCCCATGTCCGCACAGCCCCCCCCATGTCCGCACAGCCCCCCCATGTCCGCACAGCCACCCCCATGTCCACACAGCCACCCCCATGTCCGCACAGCCACCCCATGTCCGCACACCCACCCCGCAATGTCCGCACAGCCACCCGCACCTAAGCTCCTACCCCTAACTCCGCCGCCCCTAAGTCCCTACCCTCTAAGCCCCGCCGCATCCTAAGCCCCGACCCGCCGCACCTAAGCCCCTACCCCCTAAGCACCGCCGCACCTAAGCCCCGCCGCACCTAAGCCCCTACCCCCTAAGCACCGCCGCACCTAAGCACCTACCCGCCGCACCTAAGCCCCTACCCCCTAAGCCCCGCCGCACCTAAGCCCCTACCCCCTAAGCACCGCCGCACCTAAGCCCCTACCCGCCGCACCTAAGCCCCTACCCCCTAAGCCACGCCGCACCTAAGCCCCTACCGTCCGCGCGCGCACCTAAGCCCCTACCCCTAAGCCCCGCCGCCTCCTAAGCTCCCGCCGCTTTCCCCCGCCGCTTTCCCCCGCCGCTGTCGCTAACACCTAAAGCCCTACACCCGAAGCCCCCGCCGTCCCCTAACCTAACGTCCCCGTCGATTACTTACATGCCTTCTTAGTCATCTGATCGTCCGTCCGATCCACAAGTCCTCCGTCCGGCCAGGCGTCCTCTTCCTCCGGCCCCGGGGGTCTTCTCTCTTCTTTCCGCCATCTCCGCCTCTTCGTCCGGCCCCGGGGATCTTCTGTCTTCTTTCCGCCAACTTCCAGCTCCGACGTACTCTTCACTATCTTAGATAGATGACACAATCCATTCCTCAATAAATGTGGGGGCTTTGATGGTCGCTGTTACTCCCTCAGCATCAGAGAGCCATTATTGACATATTAGCGTGTGTCTGCGATTATGGCGCCACTGTTATATTGCGCCTAACGCGACACACGCTATGCATGTTAGGCAGTAGCCCGATTTCTGATTGGTCGCTCTCTGCTGACGCAGCCCAATCATCGAGCTCACTGCCATAGACAGCATTAGCGGTGTCCCCGATTTTATGGGCCGACAATACAACCAGGTGTGCGGCATTAAATCGCCGACACACCGCTATATGTCGTGTAACAAACTAATTATTCTATAGAAAAATAATTTAAAAAATAATAATAAAATTCATGTAACAGAAATAGAATATTACATAAAATAATAATAAACAAAATATACATGCTAGATGCCCTTTAGGGCGACAAAAAGACCAGTGGGGCCTAAACTCAGCGACACACCCTTAATTAAAATAAATTTAATAATAAAAAAAATAATTAAAAAATAATAAAAAAATCAATAAAAAATTATAAATAATTACATTAAAAATAATAATAAAAAAAATAAATACATGCTAATAAGATGAGCCCTTTCAGCGGACCTGAAAGAGAACTGGGTCTCAGCCTCAGGCTCACTTTAAATAAATAATAAATTTAATAATAAAAAAAATAATTAAAAATAATAAAAAAATCAATAAAAAATTATAAATAATTACATAAAAATAATAATAAAAAAAATAAATAATGCTAATAAATGAGCCCTTTCAGCGGACCTGAAAGAGAACTGGGTCTCAGCCTCAGGCTCACTTTAAATAAATAATAAATTTAATAATAAAAAAAATAATTAAAAAATAATTAAAAAATAAAATAAAAAATAATAAATAATTCAATAAAAATAATAATAAAAAAATTAAATATATGCTAATAATATCAGCCCTTTCAGCGGACCTGAAGGAGAACTGGGTCTCAGCCTCAGGCTCACTTTAAATAAATAATAAATTTAATAATAAAAAAAATAATAAAAAATAATTAAAAATAAATAAAAAAAAAATAAAAAATAATAAATAATTCAATTAAAATAATAATAAAAAAATTAAATATATGCTAATAATATCAGCCCTTTCAGCGGACCTGAAGGAGAACTGGGTCTCAGCCTCAGGCTCACTTTAAAAAAATAATAAATTTAATAATAAAAAAAAAATTAAAAAATAATTAAAAAATAATAAAAAAACAAATAAAAAATAATAAATAATTCAATAAAAATAATAATTAAAAAATTAAATATATGCTAATAATATCAGCCCTTTCAGCGGACCTGAAGGAGAACTGGGTCTCAGCCTCAGGCTCACTTTAAATAAATAATAAATTTAATAATAAAAAAAAAATTTAAAAAATAATTAAAAATATAATAAAAAAAATAAATAAAAAATAATAAAAATTCAATAAAAATAATAAAAAAAAATTAAAATATATGCTAATAATATCAGCCCTTTCAGCGGACCTGAAGGAGAACTGGGTCTCAGCCTCAGGCTCACTTTAAATAAATAATAAATTTAATAATAAAAAAAATAATTAAAAAATAATTAAAAAAATAATAAAAAAATAAATAAAAAATAATAAATAATTCAATAAAAATAATAAGAAAAAAATTAAATATATGCTAATAATATCAGCCCTTTCAGCGGACCTGAAGGAGAACTGAGTCTCAGCCTCAGGCTCACTTTAAATAAATAATAAATTTAATAATAAAAAAATAATTAAAAAATAATTAAAAAATAATAAAAAAACAAATAAAAAATAATAAATAATTCAATAAAAATAATAATTAAAAAATTAAATATATGCTAATAATATCAGCCCTTTCAGCGGACCTGAAGGAGAACTGGGTCTCAGCCTCAGGCTCACTTTAAATAAATAATAAATTTAATCATAAAAAAAATAATTAAAAAATAATTAAAAAATAATTAAAAAATAATAAACAATTCAATAAAAATAATAATAAAAAAATTAAATATATGCTAATAATATCAGCCCTTTCAGCGGACCTGAAGGAGAACTGGGTCTCAGCCTCAGGCTCACTTTAAATAAATAATAAATTTAATAATAAAAAAAATAATTAAAAAATAATTAAAAAATAATTAAAAAATAAATAAAAAATAATAAATAATTCAATAAAAATAATAATAAAAAAATTAAATATATGCTAATAATATCAGCCCTTTCAGCGGACCTGAAAGAGAACTGGGTCTCAGCCTCAGGCTCACTTAAAATAACTAATAAATTGAATAATAAAAAAATAATTAAAAAATAATTAAAAAATAATTAAAAAATAAATAACAAATAATAAAAAAATAAATAAAAAATTATACATAATAACATAAAAAATAAGAATAAAAAAAAAATGCTAATAATAATGATATTACTGCTAATAATAATGCTATTAATGCTAATAATTATGCTATTAATGCTAATAATAATGCTATTAATGCTAATAATTATGGTATTAATGCTAATATTTATGTTATTAATGCTAATAATTATGGTATTAATGGTAATAATAATGCTATTAATGCAAATAATATTGCTATTAATTCTATTATTAATGCTATTAATGCTAATAATTATGCTATTAATGCTAATATTTATGCTATTAATGGTAATAATAATGCTATTAATGCAAATAATATTGATATTAATGCTAATAATTATGCCATTAATGCTAATATTTATGCTATTAATGCTAATAATTATGCTATTAATGCTAATATTTATGCTATGAATGCTAATAATTATGCTATTAATGGTAATAACAATGCTATGAATGCAAATAATATTGCTATTAATGCTATTATTAATGCTATTAATGTTAATAATTATGCTATTAATGCTAATAATTATGCTATTAATGGTAATAATAATGCTATTAATGCAAATAATATTGCTATTAATTCTATTATTAATGCTAATAATTATGCTATTAATGCTAATATTTATGCTATTAATGCTAATATTTATGCTTTTAATGGTAATAATAATGCTATTAATGCAAATAATATTGATATTAATGCTAATAATTATGCTATTAATGCTAATATTTATGCTATTAATGCTAATAATTATGCTATTAATGCTAATATTTATGCTAATAATTGTATTATTAATTCTATTAATGCAAATAATATTGCTATTAATACTATTATTAATGCTATTAATGCTAATAATTATGCTATTAATGCTAATAATTATGCTATTAATGGTAATAAGAATGCTATGAATGCAAATAATATTGCTATTAATGCTATTATTAATGCTATTAATGTTAATAATTATGCTATTCATGCTATTAATAATGCTATTAATGCTATTAATAATGCTATTAATGCTATTAATAATGCTATTAATGCTATTAATAATACTATTAATTCTATTAATGCTATTAATAATGCTATTAATAATACTATTAATGCTATTAATGCTATTAATAATGCTATTAATGCTATTAATAATGCTATTAATTGTATTATTAATGCTATTAATGCTATTAATAATACTATTAATGCTATTAATGCTAATATTAATGCTATTAATTGTATT
Organism: Allobates femoralis; assembly: GCA_033576535.1. Lineage (NCBI taxonomy): Eukaryota > Metazoa > Chordata > Amphibia > Anura > Aromobatidae > Allobates > Allobates femoralis. The sequence goes on from JARQOC010000002.1 coordinate 265,813,456, forward strand.
ATTATTGCTATTAATAATGCTATTAATGCTATTAATAATACTATTAATGCTATTAATGCTAATATTAATGCTATTAATTGTATTATTATTGCTATTAATGCTATTAATAATGCTATTAATGCTAATAATAATGCTATTACTGCTAATAATAATGCTAATAATGCTAATATATTATGCTATTAATGCTAATAATTATGCTATTAATGGTAATAAGAATGCTATGAATGCAAATAATATTGCTATTAATGCTATTATTAATGCTATTAATGTTAATAATTATGCTATTCATGCTATTAATAATGCTATTAATGCTATTAATAATGCTATTAATGCTATTAATGCTATTAATAATACTATTAATGCTATTAATTCTATTAATAATGCTATTAATGCTATTAATAATGCTATTAATGCTATTAATTGTATTATTAATGCTATTAATAATGCTTCTAATGCTATTAATAATGCTATTAATGCTATTAATAATACTATTAATGCTAATATTAATGCTATTAATTGTATTATTAATGCTATTAATGCTATTAATAATGCTATTAATGCTAATAATAATGCTATTACTGCTATTAATACTGCTATTACTGCTAAGAATAATGCTATTGCTAATATTATTGCTATTGATGATGCGATTATTATTTAAAAATCTTTAAAAAAATATATATATAATTCTAGACACCCGATGCATTTGCATCGGGCTCACAGCTAGTAAATATATAACTAAATAATAAAAACTCAGCACACAGCAGAGCATTTTCTGATAACAAAAAATTTCTGGTCATGCCCTTTATTAAGACTTACAATACAGTTTATTCAAATCAGATAAATATATAAATATCATAAATAAATAATTTATTGAATAAATAATTCAATAAATGCAATCTGGGTGACCATCCCTCTAACAAAGTACCACGACAACCTTGACAATCATATAATGTAAATAAACAGGGAGGGAGGGCGGGGCTTTTCGATAAGATTCCGATAGACTGACTATGTTTATACCCACTGGAAGCCTCCGTTCTTTGTAACTCAACCAATCAGCGCCCTATAATTTTAGGTGCACAAAACCTGGTTTTAACCAGATAAAACCACTCTTGCTTCAACTGTAGCTCAAACTAGTCAACAAGAATGACATCACCATGACCTTTCCGGCTATAGTATGGAATGTTTCCTCGTGATAACCCCATGCTATGTAATGGGGTTATTACAATATAAGAGTGGCTAGACATATCATGAGTGTGAGACTAGTGGCTGAATCATGAGTGCACCATTATTAGGATTCCTTTACAAAACGTTTATTTGTGGCTTGTACAAACATCTAATGCATGTAATAGAGATTAGCATTGAACCAAGGACAATCTAATTTCATCATTCACTGATGGCATATAGCAGCACACAGCACTATCAAAAATGCGAGACCCCAATACCATAATGCATGCTGAGCGGTGTTATACAGGACACATAGGGTGTTTTCACATCTAAGGTTGGTGTGCGTTTGCTTAACTTGTGTTTTTAGGCGTTTTTTAGTGCTAAAATTGCATTAAAATGCTAGCGTTTTTGTCCCCATTGATTTTAATGGAAACGCATGCAAAAACGCATGTGCGTTTTCAAAAACGCCAAATGCATGCATTTTTGCAAACACCGCGCTAGACGCATTTCCCGATGTTTTGTGCGCCGTTTGCAAAAATGCATGCGTTTTTGAAAACGCACATGCGTTTTTGCATGCGTTTCCATTAAAATCAATGGGGGCAAAAACACATGCGTTTTAAAGCGTTTTTAGCAGTAAAAACGCTTTAAAACACGCAAATTAAGCAAAACGCACGCCAACCTTAGATGTGAAACTGGCCATAGTCTTGTGCTCTCATCTCAGCACACAGTGTTCAGCTTGCATGATACTCCATGCTACATATATGTGAAGGATTTTTGAAAGGCGTTGTCTCTCACTTTAATATTGATGGCTATAGAGAGATGGGATCAGCTGCATAGCGGAAGAGCACAGCGCCATCACTTGCACAGGGGCTACATCGGGTAATGCACATCTTCCCATACACTTAAATAGAGGTGACTTTGCAGATCCTGGCTGTAGCACCTATAGAGTTGATGCAGTTTTGCTGTTTAATGTCCTATCTGAAAGATTCACCATCAGTATAAGCATTCATTTACATCTGTCTAAACTTGGCGAGTGCAATCTGATAAAAAATCAACAGTGTTAAACTAAAACAATGGCTAGGGTCACACTTTAATACAGAATTGCGTTCACCGCATCCAGATCCGGATGCGGTGAACACAATTGTCTTCAGACATTCAGCAATCGGGGAACGGGATTGCTGAAGCCGCAATTCGGTAACCAGATTGCTCAGGATGTGTAATCCTCAGCAATCCGGTTACCGGATAGTTTGCGCAAAGTGTTCTATGGTTTGATAAACTATTTATTTTATTAATAAATGTTTGCACAATGTCTCTAGGGGGTGCCCAGTCCCCCTAGAGACCTAGCACCCACTCAGGTGGGCATATAATGCTGTAATCTGTTATGTACAACAGCTGACTCCTGTCAGCTGTTGTACAGTTTTATGAATGAAAGCGCCGGGATCCTCAAAGCGGCACGCATACTATTGCTATTGGTACAGTATGTGCGCCGCTGTCTGAGGTCCTGAAGCCTTATACAGTAGATCTATGGGCAGCGAGAAACAAGATGAGAAAAAAATGGCAACATACTCAGTATGGCAGCTTATCTCACCAGAGATTCACGCAATGCAAGTGATTAGGTGCGAGAAAAAATCTGACAGCACATGGACTGCTTTTTTAACATAGCCTTTTCCATGCTGTAAAAAGTTAGAATACATAGATAGATGAATAGATAGATAGATAGATAGCAGAAATTAGAATTCTGCACCCCAAAACGTCCAACTGTCCCCCATACTCGGAACCTTCAAGCGGAACATGAAAACCCATCTCTTCAGGACAGCTTACAGCCTGCAATGACCACAGTGCCACCTCACCACCACTGGACCTAGTACTCCACCACCACTGGACCTGGTGCTCCACCACCATTGGACTTGGCGTTTCAACACTACCAGAGCAGATCCAACCTACTGTCTCTCTCTCACTGCCCTGTAGAATGTAAGCCCGCAAGGGCAGGGTCCTCTCTCCCCTTTGTATCAGTCTGTCACTGTTAGTTTCTTCATAGTATTTTTAACTTCTTTGTATGTAACCCTTTCTCATGTACAGCACCATGGTATCAATAGTGCTCTATAAATAAATAATTAGTATAAGTAGCAACCAACCTGCCATCATATGTGTGTAAAAATAAATAAATAATTGAATAAAATGCGTAGGGGTCCCCCATGTTTTAGATTATCAGCACAGATAAACTGTGGGCTGGAGCCCCTTCTATGCACTTTATATTGGCTGAGTATCAAATACAGGGACCCCACGCTTTTTTCTAAGTACTTGAATAAATAATTTTGTGAAATCATGGACACATTGTTCCATGTGTACATGGCAACAAAATAGAACAATGTGTCCATGATTTCACTGCAACCAGCAAATTGCCAGTGAAATTGCTAGCAAAATTGCCGCCTGTGACGATACCTTAAGATAAGAGGAGTGTGTTATTGTTCTCTGATTAGTGGCCTGTGGAGACTTGAAGATTCCTCAGTGAGTTGTAGAAAGCCATAAATCGAAGCGAGACAGTTCACATAAGTGTCAAAAGTTCATTGTCCTCAAACTTGAGTTTTATATAAAAACGCATGAATCTATGATGTCCACAAATGCCCTTTCATTTTATATAAAAACGCATGAATCCATGTGAGATATTTAATCCTGTTTTGAATGTGTCAAAGGTCGTTTTCAATTTGTATTCCCAAATTCTTCACTCTCTCTGAGATTTGACGTTGCTTTTTAAAATGAGCAGATTCATATCGGTTTCACTGTGGTCAGAGCTGCAAAAATGCTTTGCTACAGGTAGATCCATGGACTTTTATTTTATTGAGTGGCAATGAGAATTCATTCTTGTTCTGAATTGTAATCCGGTCTCACCTACGTACATGCCACCTGTTGGACATTTAGTACATATAATTAAATACACCACATTGCTTGTGATGCAACTGAAGTTACCTAGGATCTTGTAGTCCTGATCTGTCCCAGGAATCTTTATCTTGTCATTATAGATGGGCAGGTTTTACACCTGTTATGGTTACAGGGAAAGTTTCCTGTTGCAGTGGAGAGGACAGGGCACTTCTGGCAATGTCTTACATGGATTAATGCGTTTTTATATAAAATGAAAGTAGTAAGGTAATGAAAACCGGTTTCAGATTGAAGTGGCGCTTCCATACTCGTCCAGGGTTTTCTTTTTAAAAAATGTTTATTTTATTTTATTCGGATTGTAAAAATTAAAAGTTTTTTTTTAAAAACGATACAGTATAGTACAATGCGTTTCGGCCTAGATACAAGTCTTCCTCAGCTACATTTAGTAATAACATAAAAGGTATCTTAAAAATTTATATACAGTTGTGGCCAAAAGTATTGACACCCCTGCAATTCTGTCAGATAATACTCAGTTTCTTCTTGAAAATGATTGCAATCACAAACTCTTTGGTATTATTATCTTCATTTAATTTGTCTTCAAGGAAAAAACACAAAAAGAATTGTCCTAAAGCCAAATTGGATATAATTCCACACCAAACATAAAAAAGGGGTGGACAAAAGTATTGGCACTGTTAGAAAAATCATGTGATGCTTCTCTACTTTGTGTAATTAACAGCACCTGTAACTTACCTGTGGCACCTAACAGGTGTTGGCAATAACTAAATCACACTTGCAGCCAGTTGACATGGATTAAAGTTGACTCAACCTCTGTCCTGTGTCCTTGTGTGTACTACATTGAGCATGGAGAAATGAAAGAAGACCAAAGAACTGTCTGAGGACTTGAGAAACCAAATTGTGAGGAAGCATGAGCAATCTCAAGGCTACAAGTCCATCTCCAAAGATCTGAATGTTCCTGTGTCTACCGTGCGCAGTGTCATCAAGAAGTTTAAAGCCCATGGTACTGTGGCTAACCTCCCTAGATGTGGACGGAAAAGAAAAATTGACGAGAGATTTCAACGCAAAATTGTGCGGATGGTGGATAAAGAACCTCGACTAACATCCAAACAAGTTCAAGCTGCTCTGCAGTCCGTACTATCCGTCGGCGTCTGAATGAAAAGGGACAGTATGGTAGGAGACCCAGGAAGACCCCACTTCTTACCCCGAGACATAAAAAAACCAGGCTGGAGTTTGCCAAAACTTACCTGAGAAAAACTAAAACGTTTTGGAAGAATGTTCTCTGGTCAGATGAGACAAAAGTACAGCTTTTTGGGCAAAGGCATCAACATAGAGTTTACAGGAGAAAAAAAGAGGCATTCAAAGAAAAGAGCACGGTCCCTACAGTCAAACATGGCGGAGGTTCCCTGATGTTTTGGGGTTGCTTTGCTGCCTCTGGCACTGGACTGCTTGACCGTGTGCATGGCATTATGAAGTCTGAAGACTACCAACAAATTTTGCAGTATAATGTAGGGCCCAGTGTGAGAAAGCTGGGTCTCCCTCAAAGGTAATGGGTCTTCCAGCAGGACAATGACCCAAAACACACTTCAAAAAGCACTAGAAAATGGTTTGAGAGAAAGCACGGGAGACTTCTAAGGTGGCCAGCAATGAGTCCAGACCTGAATCCCATAGAACACCTGTGGAGAGATCTAAAAATGGCAGTTTGGAGAAGGCACCCTTCAAATATCGGGGACCTGGAGCAGTTTGCCAAAGAAGAATGGTCTAAAATTCCAGCAGGGCATTGTAAGAAACTCATTGATGGTTACCGGAAGCGGTTGATCGCAGTTATTTTGGCTAAAGATTGTACAGCCAAGTATTAGGCTGAGGGTGCCAATACTTTTGTCTGGCCCATTTTTGGAGTTTTGTGTGAAATGATCAATGTTTTGCTTTTTGCTTCATTCTCTTTTGTGTTTTTTCATTGAAGACAAATTAAATGAAGATAATAATACCAAAGAATTTGTGATTGCAATCATTTTCAGGAAGAAACTAAGTATTATCTGACAGAATTGCAGGGGTGTCAATACTTTTGGCCACAACTGTATACTGTATACTGCACCCACCAGTATATACTATTCACACTGGTTTATATGCTACATGTATATATACACTGTATACTACACACCAGTATATACATTATACACCAGTATATATACTATATACTACAGGTTTTATTATATAGTACCAACTTTTTGTTACCTACTGGACATGTGTCCTTTTTTGTTGATTTTTTTTCCCATTTTCTGTTATGTTGTATATTCCTTTACCGTTTGTTCTTATTCCTTGTTCAATACAAATTGTATGAAATCATGACCATATCTGTTTTTTCCTTTTGTTTTGAATTTTGCTGCCACCTGCTGGACAAAACAATTATGTGTTTCTAGAAAATGGAGAAAACACAATAAGGCTAGGGTCAGATTAACGGTAAATAGGGTTTGCGTTAAAAATATAGGTTTTGGCAGCCTTAACGTAGTGCTACAGCCATGGTAGCGCTGCGTTAACGCTGCCAATGGTTACCTATGGTGACGTGGCCCCTAGTGTGGCTCAAACGCTGGCATCTGAATGAAATCTCACGCTTTTTCCTAACGCGAGAAAAGACGCTTTCAACAACGTCTTTTCTCGCATTAGGAAAAAGCGTGAGATTTCATTCAGATGCCAGCATTTGAGCCGCACTAGGGGCCACATCACCATTGGCAGCGTTAACGCGGCGCTACCATGTTTTTATCGCAAACTCTATTTACCGTTAATCTGACCCTAGCCTTACTGACGCGTCCTTTTGCCGATCCCCAAAGGCCACTGCACAATTAAGTCACAATACTCATGAACAGACCAAGCGGCCCAGTGTCTCACGAGCCCAGCGGACACACAATCAGGGCCCGAACACAGCTCACCCTTCCCTGTTATTGTACAGTTTCATCTGCACAGATTACAGAACATAATATATTTAAAAAAAAACTGCCAAAAAGGGTTTTTCTCCTAGGAGTTCCCCCTGGTGGTTGAAAGTGAAGCTGCACCACACCAGTAATTTTATATTAAATTCCTTTATTGTTTAAAATTCATATAAATGTAATATTCAGGTACTAAAGTTTATCAATAAGCTATATACTTGTTATACACCTAAATTGAGCCACATATGAGTGTAATTTTTGCCCTTCTGCACAGTTATAATTACAAGAACTCCTTTATTTATATTGGGTGTAATAGTCTCCTTATTAAGTGTTGTATATCAGTTCTGTTATCTGATTTCCACAGAACAATTGGGACCTATAATCTTAAGGATAGCTTTTTCCTCAATATAGCCTCCTTTTTCCACAGGGTTCTCTGCTATATCAGTGTGGTGCCCCACTGGTCAGGTGTCACAGTTGGGGTACTGCACCCATAAATGAGTGTGCGGTTACCCCTGTCACAGTGGAATGTAGGGTTTGTAGGAGGATCCCATCCCAGCACTCCCACATATCCACCTAGGCAGATGGTTTTGGCCCATACCCTAGGGGGGGAGTTAGGGGAGGAGGGAGATAGAAAAACGAGGGTTTCTAGGTTTGCCTCGAGGGACGAAGGAGTACGGGAGCCCTGAGAGAGAGAAGGGGACTCCGAGAGAGGGGGCCTACAGAGAGAGAGAAAACAGGCAGCCCAGACTGAAGGAGGGGACCCCCCGAATCAGAGCATCCATACTCTGGGAGGGAACCCTGGTCCAGTTACCGGAGTGCTGGTTCCGAAGACGCAGCACAGGGAGTTCAGCCCCTGAGCCGTAACACCGGAGGTCGTGGGTTCATCTACCGGCCCCGACACCCTGTCTCAAGAAAACCAGTCACACCAGGATAACCCACTGGGGTCGAAATCCAGTGCAGGAGAGCGGGAAGCTGGGATACTCAGGAAGCACCCCAATCGGGCCTGGTACTAAGCGGGCTGTTCCCGGACAGGCAGTAGCAGCGGAACACGGGTTAGAGACGAGGAAGGCATACCACGGGAGACTCCAAGAGACCCTGCAGCCCACTGTGACTACCCAGCCGGCTACCCTTACTCAACAATGGTTGTCTTCTGTGAACTGTACTACCACCAGCATCGATCCAGTAAAGTACTCGGGTAGAGTGACAGAGTCTCCACGTAATTATTTCACCGCTGCACTTGTACTTGCTTATCTCCACCATCAGCACTTCCATCACTACAGGTGCATCCCTGCCCTGGAGGGCCAGCTCTACCTGCAGGGAGCTGTACCATCTCGGCTGCTGTACCATCTCCTTCCAGAGGTCTGAAGCGACGCTGCTGCTAATCACCAGAATCTGCGGGTGGCGTCACGATAAAATAATAAACATTTATTCCCATTCCAATTACCCCTTTTTAATTGACCACCAGGGCCACGGGTCTGGGTAGGCCACCAGTGACATCCCTACCGCAGTAGAGGGCCCAGATACCCGAGTCCCCATACCCTGGGCCATCCACTCCCCACAACACTCTAAGGGTAAACACTATTTAAAGTTATTACCATCCATATATTCCTATTCTCCTACCTTTCACAGTGTTCTCTGCAGTGGCAACTCCTCCCATACGTGGCTTGCAAGCCCTGATGAAGAAATATTTGAAAAGTACGTTGGCTGAAGGAGCCACGTATGAGAGGAGTTGCCACTGCAGAGAACACTGTGAAAGGTAGGAGAATAGGAATATATGGATGGTAATAACTTTAAATAGTGTGTACCCTAAAGCTCCTATCATACACAACGACGCTCCAGCGATCCTGACAGTGATAACGATCCTGAAGGGATTGTTGGTGCGTCGTAACCTGGTCGCTGGGGAGCTGTCAAACAGGCAGATCTCCTCAGCGACCAGGGATCAGGGAGCCACCTCCACATCGCTGGAAGCAGGAGGACACTGGTAACTATGATAAACAGCAGGTATCTATGCAGCGCGGCGCTGCCTAGATACCCGGTGTTTATCATAGTTACCAACGTCCTCCCTGCTTACAGGCTGCGCTAAGCAGGGAGGACGCTGGTAACTATGATAAACAGCAGGTATCTAGGCAGCGCACACTGCCTAGATACCCGCTGTTTATCATAGTTAGCAGCATCCTCCTTACTTAGCGCTGGTAACAATGATAAACACCGGGTATCTAGGCAGTCCGTGATGCCTAAATACCCGGTGTTTACCATGGTTACCAGCCTGTGAGATCGCTGATCGCTGGTCTCTTGCTGTCACACGCAGCAATGCGTGCTGACCAGCGGGAGCGCAACGATCAAAAAATGACCCAGAGAACTTTGTAATGATCAGCGATCTCACAGCAGGGGCCTGATCGCTGCTAAGTGTCACACTTAGTGAGATTGTTAGCGAGATCGCTGTTACGTCACAAACCCTGTGACGTTACAACGATCTTGCTAACAATCTCGTTATGTGTGACGGGGGCTTTAGAGTGTTGTGGGGAGTAGAGAGTACCACAGGAAGACATTTATAATGGTGGGTAGGATATTATCTCATGTATAACCCTATGGGTTTTCTTAAATGCTGATATAGCAGAGAACTCTGTGGAAAAAGGAGGGCATATTGAGGAAAAAGCTATCCTTAAGATTATAGGTCCCAATTGGTCTGTGGAAATCAGATAACAGAACTGAAATACAACACTTAATAGGGAGACTATTACACCCATATAAATAAAGGAGTTCTCTTAATTATAACTGTGCAGAAGGGCAAAAATTACACTCATATGTGGCTCAATTTAAGTGTATAACAAGTATATAGCTTACTGATAAACTTTGGTACCTGAATATTAAATTTATATGAATTTTAAACAATAAAGGAATTTAATATAAAATTACTGCTGTGGTACAGCTTCACTTTAAACCACCAGGGGGAACTCCTAGGAGAAAAACCTTTTTTGGCAGTATTTTTTTAATATATTATGTATATAGTTAAAGCACAATAGAATTGATTAGACATTGGTGATAGATTACAGAACATGCCTAATATTAATAATAATAATCTTTATTTATATAGTGCCAACATATTCCGCTTGCCTGTAAAATGTTCCTATAGAAAAAGGCCTGATCCTGAGTATATTCCATGACCAGACCTTGTGGCTGCTGATACATACAGTCATATGAAAACGTTTGTGCACCCCTCTTAATCTTACTCTTTTTTGGGTGTTTAAAATAGTTTTTTTGCAACAGCTATTTCAGTGTGATATATGTAATAACTGATGGACACAGTAATATTTCAGGATTGAAATGAGGTTTATTGTAGTAACCAAAAATGTGAAATATGCATTATTTCAAAATTTGACAGGTGCCAAAGTATGGGCACCGTTCTGATTTTGATGATTTGAATACGCCTAACTACTTTTTACTGACTTACTGAAGCACTAAATTGGTTTGGTAACCTCATTGAGCTTTGTACTTCATAGCCCGGTGTATCTAATCATGAAAAAAGCTATTTCAGGTGTCCACTTGCAAGTTGTTCTCCTAGTTGCATCTTCTCTGAGGAGTGGCATCATGGGCTCCTCAAAACAGCTGTCAAATGGTCTGAAAAAAAAGATTGTTCAACATAGTTGTTCAGGGGAAGGATACAAAAAGTTGTCTCAGAGATTTAACCTGTCAATTTCCACTGTGATGAACATAGTAAGGAAATGGAAGACCAAAGGGACAGTTCTTGTAAAGGCCAGAAGTGGCAGGCCAACAAAAATATCAGAAAGGCAGAGAAGAAGAATGGTGAGAACAGTTAAGAACAATCCACAGACCATCTCCAAAGACCTGCAGCATCATCTTGCTGCAGATGGTGTCACTGTGCATCGGTCAACAATACAGCGCACACTGCACAAGGACAAGCTGTATGGGAGAGTGATGTGAAAGAAGCCGTTTCTGCATGCACACCACAAACAGAGTCGCCTGAGGTATGCAAAAGCACATTTGGACAAACCAGTTTCATTTTGGAAGAAGGTCCTGTGAACTGATGAAACAAAGATTGAGTTGTTTGATCATACAACAAAGCGTTATGCATGGCGCCACAAAAACACAGCATTCCAAGAAAAACACTTGCTACCCACTGTCAAATTTGGGGGAGGGTCCATCATGCTTTGGGGCTGTGTGGCCAATGACGGCACCGGGAATCTTGTTAAAGTTGAGGGTCGCATGGATTCCACTCAGTATCAGCAGATTCTAGAAGAATCAGTGTCAAAGTTGAAGTTACGCCGGGGATGGATCTTTCAGCAAGACAATGATCCAAAACACCGCTCCAAATCTACTCAGGCATTCATGCAGAGGAACAATTACAATGTTCTGGAATGGCCATCCCAGTCCCCAGACCTGAATATCATTGAACATTTGTGGGATGTTTTGAAGCGGGCTGTCCATGCTCGGCGACCATCAGACTTAACTGAACTGGACTTGTTTTGTAAAGAGGAATGGTCAAAAATACCTTCATCCAGGATCCAGGAACTCATTAACAGCTACAGGAAGCGACTAGAGACTGTTATTTTTGCAAAAGGTAGCTCTACTAAATATTAATGTCACTTTTCTGTTGAGATGCCCATACTTTTGCACCTGTCAATTTTTGAAATAATGCATATTTCACATTTTCGGTTAGTACAATAAACCTCATTCCAATCCTGAAATATTACTGTATCCATCAGTTATTACATATATCACACTGAAATAGCTGTTGCAAAAAAAACAGTTTTAAGCAAAAAAAAGAGTAAGATTAAGAGGGGTGCCCAAACTTTTTCATATGACTGTACCTCTAAATGCTGAAAAAACAAATGCAAAAACCGTATAAGTGTCACACAAAAGGCGCTCTGCTGTAAAAATTATAATTAGCAAGTGCCGTGACAAAAAATAGGGCCTTTTGGTTTATACGTTTTTGCAAGAAAACGTACAGTAAGCTGCCTCACCAATTTCACGGTGGGCCCTGGTAGAGACAGTCCTAACTCTGTCCCTAGTACTACGTTAAAAACCTGCCAATGTGTACATACCTCTAGGCAGGACCTCTAAATGCTGCGGCTATTCAAATATCTGAGTTTTCGCAGAATTTGTACTCCACTGAATATTACAGCGACATGTCCAATCTTGATCTTATGGCCAGATCAAAGTCGGCAATGCAAATCTATGGGTCCATGACAAATTAAATTCAAGTTTGGTTTTATTTTTAATGACAGAATAGAGAAACTTATTTTTTTTCTCCAGGTACACGAGACACACTGATGACCCTCGGACCACACTCTGGTCACACTCTGATCCCCAAAAATCAGTCTGTTTTGCTCATACGTGGAACTATTGGTCACCACCAGAGCAGACCCAACCTACTGTCTCCCTTCTGACTGCCCTGTAGAATGTAAGCCCACAAGGGCAGGGTCCTCTCTCCCCTCTGTATCAGTCTGTCACTGTTAGTTTCTTCACTGTATTTTTAACTTGTTTGTATGTAACCCTTTCTCATGTACAGCACCATGGAATCAATAGTGCTCTATAATTAAATAATAATAATAATAATAATCTGAATTGAGCCTTAATCAAGGACAGCACATGGGTTGTGCATGAAAAGCATCCATGTACTGTCTGTGATTTTCATGGACCCTAGACAGGTCATTTTAGAGGAACAGTAATTTCACTTTATGGAGTGCTCTCTGTGAGAAGGCGAGTAATGTCAATCAAGTTCCAGGAAAGTGCCAGGTATGCAAAGTGGATGACATAATTGTGCAGTGGGCCATTGGACACACAATATCCTCACCAAAGTGCCATCATTTGCATATGGATTAAAAGTGAATTTTTCTGCAACTAGACCACTAAAATGTATGTCATGAGTATAATGCCTGTCACCTATTTAAATGTTTAAGTTGATGAATTTGCATTTTGAGGGTAACAATGTTTAAAAAGTATCCTCATTATCACTAAATAGCAATAAAAGATAGCACATATATTGCAATAATGAGGACAACAAAGACTTGATTCATCAATGACATAAGTGATGATTTCAGCTCACCTCCTTTGACCTCGGACACAAACACAAGCCTAGAATACTCTTCCATAGAAGTCACTCATCTCTAAATCATGGGTTCCTATGGTGCATAAAGCTGCTGTAAAAGCATATCTCTGAATTTTATGAGCAGAGCAGGAAGGCTGCCGCTATAATCATATGCAGAAACCTAAGACATGATAAAAAGAATATGACTGAGCACTTGATTTTAATTAGTAAAAAAAGGAATGCCATATATTTACTTTTTAAAGGGAATCTGTTGGTAAGATCAATCCTCCCAAAGCGCATATATGGGCATGGAAGTCTTTAAAATGTAAATCAGTCAGCATCTTCATAGCATTAATTTGTAGTTGCATGTCTGAGAAACCAGTGTTTGATTCAAATGCAAATTGTGCATTAAGTGCTCTGGGTGTAAGGCCCCCATTACACCACGGTTTTTCCCTGATCAGGTTCGATCAGGTTTGTGTGTCAAAACCAGGAGAGGAACCAGGAGAGGAACTTGCAGGGAAAAACTATAATTGAAAGATTGACACCTGTTTTGAGTTTTGGAGACACTCCTGGTTTTGATGCTTAAACCTGATCGAACCTGATCAGGGAAAAACCGTGGTGTGAAGGAGGCCTAAAGCTGGCTTCACACTGCAGCGTGATCCGGTCCGGGTCTGTCCGGGAGGACCCAGACAGTTGCGGACCAGATCAGCACACAGGACTGGGGGGCTAATATGCCCTCCGGTCCGGTGTGTAGTGCACGCAGTTCCTGCTGCTGATAAGTCAGGACCGCGGGTGCCGCACACCGGACCGGAGGGCATATTAGCCCCCCAGTCCTGTGTGCTGATCCGGTCCGCGGCTGTCTGGGTCATCCAGGACAGCTCCGGACCGGATCACGCCGCAGTGTGAAGCCGGCCAAACCAGCCTAATTTTGCTGTCTGGTACCGGATGTCACAGAGACAACAAACTATCAATCAAGCTAAACAGATTGGTGCTAAGCAGGGAAATATTCTTGAGAGACAGAGTATATTAATTGCCCTGTAACACCCAGAGCACTTAATACCTAATATGTATGTGAAGGAAAACACAAATTCCTCAGAGATACATCAACAGATAAAAGATACAAGATGTGGTCTACATTCCATATACCTGTATACCCACATATGCAGTTTGGGGAATTTGATCCTACTGACATATTCCCTTAGACTATGTAGACTTTTGGACAGAATTTTTTTTATTTTTCTTTGATTCCTAAACGTAAAGTAAGGCTCAGCCCGACAGTGGGCACATAAACAGTATGCATTGTCAGGATGGATGCCTAGACATCTGTCTACCATAGTGACCTACTGTTTAGAAATGTATACTATCTGGTATCTATTATTTTGCAGAGTCCTTTTTTTATAAGATTGTCTGCTGCACTTTCCCATAAAGTTAAACAAAGACTATGTTTTTGCATAGTGGCCAGATGAAGGTTGAAACAGCCCACTTTCAGCTACTGTCTGGGCAATGATCACTTGTGGAAACGTTCCGGATGTATACTATAGACTAGGTGAACAGACTACTGCTGCAGAGTGCCTGTAAGGCTAGGGTCAGACCAGCGTCAGCCATAAGGCTTTCAAACCCGTTTACAACTTAGGTTTTGGCAGCTTGAGCAAAGTGTTACATTACGTACATTAAGTTTTAAACAGATTCGTCAGCCTTATGGCTGACGCTGATCTGACGCTAGCCTAAAGCTCAGGTCAGCCTGCATCTTTGCCCATTTTGGGGTGCATACTCTCAGGAGGTTCACAGTCAGGATGGATGCTGAGGCATTCGTCCAAAGTATGGGCCCTCTTCAAGAGTTGAATTCTGCATGGTATACATTTGCATTGGCCCCCTACATAGAAAAATGCAGTCTGCAGCGCTTTCTTATATACGGTAGTTAATGGAATGTACTCGCATACTGGCCTAGTTAGAAGGCAAAGGGACACACTTTTCGCCTCTGTCTGCAGAATGGTCACCTATGGAATAGCTTCTGCCGATTGCTGTAGGCTAGGTGCAGTGAACCTAATCTAAATTCATTAGCTGAATGCACTGCAACAATGTTGTGTACCACCAGATTTACTGCTCGGTCTACAGATTTCCACAATGTGTAAATGGGAGCAAGTAACTAAGCTCTCAGGCAAGACAGAGAAAACAGGTTAATAAAAAAGAGGAAAGCACACAAATGGGAAATATTGGTAGGTTAGAAGCTGTGCTCATAAATGAGTTCATGAAGACAACAATATCCTGGATACACACAGACCTTAAATCTAGTCTATATTACTATCAGGCACACTCCCTTAATAGTGAAATCAGAAAAGGATCAAGCTGCAAACTGAAAATCAAGTGGTCTGAAAGAAATGTGATAGAACTAAGACTATAGACTGAAACATAGTATTTTTATCAGCTGAAGGTAAACACTGACATGTAAGAATCATTTATTTTCTATGTTGATAGTCTTTAACTTAGCTTTATGAGATAGTGTGTCACCACAGAGAGCTGTTGTTCATATTTTTTTAACGAGGGAGTACTACTGTATACACACTCTACAGCTACATCTTTATAAGAAGGATATGTTTACCCTCATAGGTATTTTAAAAAATAATAATTATTCTGCTAAGCCAGTTCCACACATGTTGAGCCGACCTTGAAATTCCACATTACTTGAAGTTTTCATACATGCAATTGAAAAAATGCGTAGTACAAATCTACTTATAAAAACCTGAGCGAATCTGTTGATAAATTGATTGAGAGCTCAGCCATCCGATCTGAGACTGGGAGCTGCTGGGCTTCTTCAGGTGTTCCCTTTTCTATGTGATTGCCCACCTACTTAGCTAAGCAGTCAGTCACATGTCACTGCCAGTCTTAGCATTTTCTCATTGGTGTTTGTTGGCCTTGCTTATCTGTGCCCTGTGTTTTGATATTTTGCTGCCAAACCTTGGTGGTACTCTGACCTTGCGTTTCCCTTTTCCTTTTACTCTTATCCGCTATCCTCTTAGTATTCTGACCCCAGACAGTGACCTGATTACGCTTTTATCTATCCTCTTAATCCACAATTAGTGTCACACATTGCATCTTTAAATGCACAATGGACATAATTGTTCAATATCTAACTACTTTGCAGCAGATTTTCTGCATGAAAAAATTGTGTAAAAAAGAGGGAACACAGGCAGAAAGTTGTCGTGTTTTAATTGATTCGTCTTCTAATACAATCATGTCAATCAATTTTGCTATTGTTTTGCTTCATGATTGGCACCTATACATAATTATAGAATCTTTTTAATGTAATGTCTTAAATGTATTTTGCAGCCATCATGCATTTCAACTTGTTCAAGAAGGCTGAGCCTCACAATGAAGTTCAGACAATGCCAAGCAGCACGGAGCCTCCTACTGTCTCTCAAGACAACAAAGACAACTCCACTGCAGTTGCTGGATCAGGGGATAAAAGTGCTGACACATTCCGAAAAATTCAACAGGAACTTATGAATCAAATAAACAAGATTCCATGTAAGTGTTTCGTCATTATTGTGCACCACAGCAAATTCGGTATTTCATATTACCACAAATATTGCTTTAATGGGAATGTGTCACTAGGGAACAACAAGGAGAGGTAGAACAAGTTGTATGGGTTCTTTCTTTTTCTTGTTTGATTGTTAATTTCCTGCTCACTTGATGTTGGTGCAAAAAATCTTAAAGTTTGACTCATTAGATGATGATAGATATATCCATTGACATAATGTCCAGTCCTTATCTTTTTAGTGCAAACAAGTTTTCGTTCTTGTCCTCAGTAGTTACTTATTAGCACTTTCTGAATGCAATAACTGCAGCAGAGGTCATTTTTTGTCTATGAGATTTCAGCAGTACTGTGCCCACACTGCATTTTTCTTGCGTATTTGGTACTGATGACGGGTGCAGAAAAATCTGCAGCATGTTAATTGGTGATCCATTTTTTTTACAGTGTTTTTCAGCCCTCCAGTAATTGACTTCATTATAAAATATATGACTGAAAAAAAACACACCAAAATTGGACCAAAAACTTGATACATTTTTTATCTTTTTTTCTGCACCAAATACGCAGCTTAGGCACAAACTCTAATTATATTCTGATTTCTTTCAAACATATGTTTTTACTCCTTAGTGTGCTTCCCGTAGCATAAATATAAAATATACACATACTAATAAAACATTTGCGTGAACTCATACACCCAACCTTTTTACATGTTTAAATAGAAGTAAATGCCTCTAGTGGCACATCAGATAGATAATTGAATAAACTGTGTGTGTATACAGTTGAAACCAGAAATTTACATACACTATATAAAAAGACTCACATGCATGATATTCTCACTATCTGACATAACAGAATAAAGATTTCCTGTTTAAGATCAATTAGGATTACCATGATTATTTATATTTGTCAAATGCCAGAATAATGAGAGAGATACAATGTTTTAAGGCATTTTTATTACTTCCTGTAAAGTCACAAGTTTACATACATTTCATTAGTATTTGGTACCATTGGCCTTAAACTGTATGGCTTGGGTGAAACATTTTGGATATCCTGCCACATGCTTATCACAATAGTTAATAGGAATTGGCGTCCATTCCTGCTGACAGAACTTGTGTAACTGAGCCATGTTTGCAGGTCACCTTGCTCGCACCTGCCTTTTCAGCTCTGCCCATAAATTTTCAATAGGACTGAGATCAGGGCTTTGTGATGTCTATTCCAAAACATTGACTTTGTTATCCTTAAGCCACTTTGTAACCGATTTGGCAGTATGCTTTGGGTTATTGTCCATTTGTAGGACCCATTTCCGCCTAAATTTGAACTTCCTGGCTGATGTCTTGAGATGTTGTTTCAGCATTACCACATAATCTTCTTTCTTCATTATGCCATCTATTTGGTGAAGTGCACCAGTCCCTCCTGCAGTAAAACAGCACCAAAAATGATGATGCCACCCCTGTGTTTCACAGTTGGAATGGTATTCTTAGGCTTCCAAGCTTCTTACTTTTTCCTCCAAACATAATGTTGATCATTATAGCCAAATAGCTCAATTTTAGTTTTGTCAGACCACAGGACATGCCTCCGAAAATGTAGTGTGCATTTGCAAAATATAATCTGGCTTTTTTATGTTTCTTTTGGAGTAATGGCTTCTTCCTGGCAGAGTGGTCTTTCAGCCCATGTTGATACAGTTCTCGTTTCACTGTGGATAATGACACAATCTTACCAGCTTCCGACATCATCTTCATAAGGTATTTTGCTTTTGTTCTTGGGTTGATATGTACATGTTGGACCAAAATATGTTCATCTCTGGGACACAGAACCTATCTCGTTCCTGAGCGGTATGGTGGCTGGACATTCCCATCTTGTTTGTACTTGCATATATTTGTTTGTTCAGAAAAATGAGGCACTTTTAGGTATCCGGAAATTGCACCCAAGAACCAGACTTATGCAAGTCCACAATTCTCTTCCTGATATATTGACTGATTTCTTTAGACTTTCCCACGGTGCTACAAAAAGAAGCAGTATGTTTCAGGTGTGCATTACCATACATTCACAGGTATGTCTGTAATAACACAGATGTTGCCAATATAAAGCTTCCAAACATATAACAGCATCAAATGGACAGCCCCAAATTGTTTAAAGGTATAGTAATCTTACGTTTTGGGCACACCTGCGGTATTTTTTTACATCCGGATCCAGTTTTGAGCATTAAAAATGCTCAAAACCGCATCCGGATCCGCAGTCCATAGGCTTCAATAGAAAAAACGGATTGCACTATTTGCAATCCGGTTACCGCATCTGGTTTTGCAGCCTGCTGTAAAAATCATGCAGGCTGCATTTATCGGAGCGGTTGCAAAACCGGATCCGTTTTTTTTAACATGGGCGCCTATGGGAACCGGATCCGGTACCGCAAGGTACATAAATGATCCGGATGCGGTTTTCAAAATTGCAAAAACCCACATTCCAAAATCGGATACATTAATGCATCCAGATCCAGAATGAGGGTTGCAATTTTACTATCAAAAGATAGTATGAAGGCACACGGTAAAACCGCATCCGGTAATGGATGCGGTTGCTGCATTGTGCCTTTTAAGTGTGACCCTAGCCTTAGTGTATGTAAACTTGTGATTTTGCAGAAAGTATTAAAAATGCCTTAAAACATTCTCTCTCATTATTCTGGCATTTGGCAAATATAAATTATTATGGTAATCCTAATTGACTGAAAACGGGAAAGGTTTATTCTGAACTCATGTCAGATTAGGAAAACATGCATATGTGTCTTATTATATGGTGTATGTAAACTTCTGGTTTCAACAGTATATATATATATATATATATATATATATATATATATATATTACATCATTTGACCTTACAAATGCATAATAGTGTTTACAATATTTTTACATATACAATAAAATGGTCAGTGCTCACAGTTGCTATCAGATTTAGTACAAATCCATATAATTGACATTAAGTGCATATATCACAAAGTGCTGTATGCATTAATTGTTGTGATTACCCCACATGTGATATACATTATTGTACTAATCGAGCGCACACCCATCTCATATAATGGTGTACATGCCGATATCGGCGCCTTCCTGTTTGTTCTTCGCATGTCTGGGTCCCCAATACGTCATCATGCCACTCTACTTCCTGATCTTGCGGGCCGTGTCATTGCACATGTGCTGTACGTGGCCATACTCATCTCTTTGGTTTTATGGCCCTAGTTTACATCACTTTGGTTTTATGGCCATAGTTTAAATCACTTCCGCTTGTCTATTTCATAGACTAGGCACAACTTAGTACTGGCTCCCTCTCCTCCATTTTTATTAAGAAAACTACTTATATGGCCTTATATTACAGCATACCGGCAGTATAAGGTTTTACAAGGCAATCTGTATGCACAGTTTGTAAAGGACTCTGCCAGTGGATCCCTAACCCCTTTGATCCTAGAGCATGGGGACCACCCATAAAATTAGGAGGGCCACCATCTCCTATGGGTGACGTAATTAGGACAGATAGATAAAACTCCAGTGACCCTTTCCATCATTTAGATCAGTCACTGGGGGTTTTTTTTTGGCCCACATTTACTTGTCTAACCAATACCTTTTTCACCTGGTATGCCATTCTAAAGGAAATGTTTTAAAGGAAATGTTGTTACAAAGAAGATATTCTCATTCTTATCTGTGGCTCTATTAATCAGTTTGGTATCCCCAAACATGAACACTAATAAATGTATAAATGTTACAAAATCAAAAAACTAGAAAAAATTAGAAAAAAAACATTTTTTTACTAAAAATATGTGGGTGAGTCCTCTTTTTTTCAGTTTTTCTCCTCAGATCTATCTGTGAAGACAATAAAATAATTTTTGTTAAAATCCGTACATAGAATCTTTTACATAGTTTATTGCATATATGCAGACCCTTAATTATCTTTAACAGATAGAGTAAGAAAATATCCCTTATATATGGGGCTTACATTATAGTGTTCAAGTTAAAGTCCACGTTTAGACCATTGGATTTTAAGGTGTCTAGTCTGTGGATGCACTCTAGTTATTTTCGTTTCAGTATTTTTGTCCTGTTCCCCCTCTCCTTAGTGGTGGTACCCAGTCTATTATGCAAAATTTCAGATGTTTTTCCTGATGTTTCTCCTCCATAAAATGTTCTGGGACATAGAGATTCATAGTTTTCTTTCTAATTGAGCACCTATGTTGGTTTAATCTAGTTTTTACATCTAGGGTGGTCTCTCCCACATACTATTTATTGCATGGGCACTCTAACAAGTAAATGAGGTGATCAGTCTTACATGTCATATAACGGTTTATTTTGTATTTTACTCCTCTTTTGGTATGTATATAACTTTCACCTATGATCATGTAAGCACAGTTCACACACGAAAGTCACTGGAAACATCCTTTTCTCTTGATTCCTGTCAAGCATATCTGTTCAGGCTCATTGGGTATCCCTATGGCTGAATGTACGAACATGTCTTTAATGTGTCTTCCTCTTCTGTATGCAAATATAGGGGTTTCCTTGAACTCTTCTATATTAGGTAAACAATTCGTTAACATAGGCCAATGTATGCGTATGACCTTGGCAATTTTACCACGTTCCTCCCCATATCTTGTCACCATAGGGATCCTATTCATTCTTTTAGGTATAACCTGTGTTATATCTGCCTCTTTTAGTGTATCTACTTTTTCCCGCTGCTCCTTTAGTAATCTTTTTGTGTAACCTCTCCTTTTGAATTTTTCCATTAGGTTATTTAGAGATAGTTCTGCTCCCATTTCCTCACTTTCTATCTGTTTTATTTTTATCATCTGGCTGAAAGGGATTGATTCAACCATCCGTTTTGGATGATGACTTTCAAATTTTAGAATGTGGTTTTTATCAGTTAGTTTACTGTATAATGTGGTTGTCAATGTGTCACCTTTCTTTACCACAGAGACATCCAAGAACTGTATTTCTTTCATGGAATGTATGAGTGTAAATTTAATAGTGTCATCAAACTCATGAAATTCCTTCAATTGTCCTTCTGTCCCATCCCAGAGTAGGAAAATATCATCTATGTATCTCCACCACTCCACTATATATCGGAAGTGGTGGGATACATAGATGTACCTCTCCTCTAGGTCTGCCATGGCGGTATTTGTGTATGCCGGCGCCATGTGTGCACCCATGATGGTCCCTCAGTTTTGCCGATAATAGTCCTCCCCAAAGAGAAAATAATTTTGTTTTAAAACAATTTCAAGTAGATCTATAATCAATTGTTTGCCCCCATTTGAAAGATCCAAATCTCTACACTGTTTGCTACATCCGCCATTCCTCTTTCATGGTCTATTGATGTGTATAGCGATACTACATCAAATTATGCAAGTATGACATTCTTAGTGTTTTGTACCTTCTTCAACTTATCCAAAAAGTGTCCCGTGTCCCTAATGTATGATTGTGCCTTTTCAACTCCTGGTCCCAGTATTTCTCTAGTCACCTATCACGACAGCAGAACTGAGTTTGCCTCCCCGCCCTAAATAGGGGATAGGAAACACAAAGAGGTTAAATACACCTCCACTTCCTGCACCCACTAGTGTTTTTCCTGGCCCCTATGGGGCATGAAGAGGTTCCTCTGTGCTGCCAGTGGCCGGTGACTAGTGAGCAGTAGGTACTTATTTACCAGCTCTCCTTCTGGGGCCGCTACCGTCTCCATCTGTGGTATGAGATTTGGTATTCTTCCTAGATCCCCCTTCCCCGCTCCTCCCACGCTCTCCTGGGGGAGCAAAGCAGAGCGGTGTGTGTATTCTAGGCCAGGGGCCTCTCTGATCTCCCCAGCGTTCTCCTCCTCTACATTGCCGCCGCCGCTGCGCGCGCACCAGTTGTGATGTGTGCTGTGGTGGCCATTTCGGCTGTCCGGACGTGCCTGACAGACAAATGGGACTCCTGGACCCTGGGGAGGAGGAACTTGGCGCTGAGGACCCTGCTCTATAAAGCCCGGTTGGCTTCACTTCAGGTAGGACCTCTGTGTCTATGCTAGGACAGCCAGGTGTTGTAAGTTCTGCAACCAATTCCCCTGAACTCTTCTGATCCCGTGTCCTCAGAAGTATAGCAGGGTGGGCCTGGTCAGTACTGGTCCTATAGACCATGGAGAGTGATAAAGCCCTTGTGCCTGCATCTGCAGAGCCCAGCGTTCATCCCCCTACTGTGAGTAGCTGGATTGGGTCCCCCATTCCATCTGGGTGGGATTTTTCTGGTGCCTTACAGGGTTCCTTTTTCTCTTTTTAGGGAGACAAAGTTTCTGGGCCCAGAAAGTATAAGGAGAAGGCTGTTACCCGTAAATGTGGTGTCTGCTCTGTTAAGTTGCCTGCTTCGCACAAAAAGAAGCTGTGCCAACCCTGCACTGAGGATATACTGCGTGCAGAACAGCCGTCCCTAATGGACAGTATCAAATCCCTTATCAAGTAGGAAGTCCAGTCTTCCATGTCAGCTATATCCCGCGAGCTAAAAAGAGGAAACTCGTCATTGATGATCCTTCATTTGAGTCAGGCGAGGTGGTTTCTTCTGACCCTGAGGGTTTAGGCGACTTTGAGGAGCCCAAGGGTTCTTCGGGTTCTGATAAACAGAAATATCTTTTTTCCTCAGAGGATATGGAGGAGCTCCTTGATATGGTACGCACCACCATGGGGGTTGACGATGTGGAGCCATCTCCCTCTATCCAAGATGTGATGTTTGGGGGCCTAAAAGCTAAGACCCGTAAGGGATTTCCAATACATGATAATATTTTGAATCTCGTCATGCATGAATGGAATCGCCCGAGAAATGCCTCAGTATTCCCTCGGAACTGAAGCATAGGTTTCCCCTTGCTGGTGAGTGCTCTGAATGGGAACTTCCCAAAGTGGACGTTCAGGTGTCCAGAGTTGCGAGGAAGACTGCCCTCCTGTTTGAGGATTCCTCACAATTGAAGGACCCCATAGACAGGAAGATTGAGGGTCTTCTTTGGAAGACCTGGGACTCTTCCTCTTCCCTCCTGCAGACGAATGTTGCTGCTACTTGCGTGGTCAGATCCCTCTCCGGTTGGCTTCTCCAGCTGGAGAAGCGCATTTCCCGGGGTACTCCTCGTGATGAAATCCTTAATTCTTTTTCCCTTGTACAAAAGGCAACTGGATTTCTTGCGGATGCCTCTGGGGAGTCAGTCAGGGTCGCTGCACATTCGGCGGCTCTTTCTAATTCAACCAGGGGGGCTCTCTGGCTCAAGCTTTGGAATGAGGATATCACTTCCAAGGTCAGGCTTTGTTCCATCCCCTTCAAGGGAGAATTGGTGTTCGGGCCGACGCTCGATGATATTCTCGAGCAGGCCACGGACAAAAAGAAGTCCTTGCCGGAACAAAGATCTGTGAAGAAGCAATTTTTTTCATCCTCCCCATGACCAGGCCCCTTCCTACCGCGGTGAGGTAATTCAGGGGACAGGGATTTATATCGTCCCCTACCTCTACGATTTTCTAATTCTGGCTCCCTCGGCACAGTAATTGTCCCAATATAGGACCAACACCCTGCAGGTTGTTCGCTCCCTGGAATGGCTTCCGAATCTGGAGACGTCCGACCTGACTCCATCCACTCGGAAACAGTTCCTTGGAATTCTCCTAGACTCCTCCCGCCAGGCTTCCTTCCTGCCGGCAGAAAGGCAGGTGGAGCTCGTGCAGAAGCTCTTCTGGTTCAGGGATCAACACCGTCCTTCTCTGAGGGACATGATGTCAGCTCTGGGGTCCTTGACGGCCTCCATCCAGGCGGTTCCCTGGGCCCAAGCACATACCAGGGTTTTACAGAGAAAAACAAGCTGCAGGTGTCTGAGCCTCAGTTGCTCTTCATCCACTGGACCTCCTGGCAGCATGGGAAGCTATGTCTGACATGTATGGGTGAGTGTTTGCTTTAAATGGTCCTCTTTACAATGTATTATGCTGTCTACAGGACAAATCAGAATTATAAAAATACGTAGAGTTAGGACTACTCCAATTGAGACATTCCTTGATGCTTGGAGGAGTAGCTCAGGAGATTCAATGCTGCAATCTCCTGCTAAATGTCTCTATTTTTGTGCAGTATGGCATAAACAGGTGTAGATACACATACATATTTTTGTGCAATTTCCAGCTGTGCTGGCATCTTGTTTTTCCCAGGGTTCTACAGAGGTATCTTCTGTCTTCCTGGAACAGGTCCTCAACCTCCCTCTCTCGGTGGGTGGCCCTCCCTGGTATTGTTCCTCACAACGGATGCCAGCCAAAGGGGGTGGGGTGCCATGATCGCGGGTCATCACTTCCAGGGCAGGTGGTTCCCCTAGATCAGTGCCAGGTCTTCCAATTTCCGGGAGTTGAAGACGGTGGACGAAGCTCTCAGGGCGTCAGGCTCTCTAGTCCAGGGCCATCGCGTTCGGGTGTTCTCGGACAATGTCACCACAGTGGCCCATATCCGCCACTAGGGGGGTGCTCAGTTTGCAAGCCTTACCTCTCTTTCTGCAAGGATTTTTTCCTGGGCAGAAAGACATGTCCTTTCCCTGTCTGCAGTTCACTTGAGGGGGTCCAACAAGGCAGACTTCCTTAGCAGGAGGGACATTCATCCTGGAGAGTGGTGTCTCCATCAGGTGGTCTTCAAATCCCTGGTCTCCAGGTGGGGTCGGTACAAGGTGAATCTCTTTGCCTCCCCTCACAATTCACAAGTGGAGGCCTTCTTCTCCCTGACTCCATCCGGCAGGGTTCTCGGGGTAGACGCATTTTTCCATCCATGGGAGTTCTTCCTGGCTTATGCGTTACCCCCGATTCCTCTCATTCCCAGGACCCTTAAGAAAATCAGGCGAGATAACGTCCTCATGATCCTGGTGGTGCCCCTCTGGCCGAGTCGGAGCTGGTACAGTGCACTGATGAGTCTGGTGCAAGACGGTCCCGTTCTTCTCCCTCTGAGGTCCTATCTCCTTCACCAGAGGCTCATTCATCATCCCAACCTTCCCAGTTTGAACCTAGCAGCCTGGTTGTTGAAACCAGGATCCTGCAAGCAAAAGGATTTTCAGACAGGGTGATCTCTACTTTACAGAAGAGTAGGAAGCTGGTCACTAATGCTATCTATGGAAAGATCTGGAAGAAATTTGTCTCTTGGTGTGCTGCAGACCCTCCGGATTCCTTCCATCCGATATAGCTCGTATTTTGGATTTTTGCAGAACGGGCTGGAGCTGGGCCTTACCCCTAGTATGCTGAAGGTTCAGATATTTCCCTATTAGTTCATTTTTTGACCAGAGTCTTGCCTCTTACCCGTGGATCCAGCGGTTTATGACGTCTGCCAGCAGGCTTCAGCCTCGCCTCTGGTGTCATGTCCCTCCTTGAGATCTTAATATTGTCCTCACCGGCCTCACAACGACACCTTTTGAGCCTTTGTTTTCTTCGGATCTCCAAATGCTGTCCCACAAGACTGCCTTCCTGGTTGCCATGACCTCTGCCAGGAGAATGGCTGTGCTCCAGGCCCTCTCCATCCGGGAGCCCTTCTGCGAATACTGGAGATTAGTATTGTGTTTCGCCTTTACCAGTATTTTTTGCCTAGGGTTGTCTCTGACTTCCATAGGTCTCAGGACATTGTCGTGCCGTCTTTTTGCTCGACTCCTTCCACTCCCAAGGAGGAGAGTCTTCATACTCTGCATGTTCGTAAGACTGTGGACCATTATCTCCAGCAGATGGCCGCTTTCTGGGTCGACCAGGATTTATTTTGTTCAGCACTTCGGCCGCAGAAAGGGACACAAGGCCTCTAAAGGTATGATCGCCGGTTGGATTAAGAAGGCTATCTGCACTGCATATGTTCGACAGGGGCGCTCACCACCTGATAAACTCACAGTTCACTCCACCAGATCTGTCTCGACTTCCAGGGCTGTGCGTGGTGATGCCTCTACAGAGCAGATCTGCAGAGCCGCCACCTGCACCTCGATCCATACCTTCACCAGGCACTACTGCCTGGACTTCAATAGGGATCTCACGTTCGGCAGGAGAGTCCTGTAGCCTGTTATCCCGCCCTAAGGTATATTCATTGGTATTCCTCCGTTCTGCTGTCGTGGAAGGTGACTAGAGAAAATAGAATTAGTCTTACCGGTAATTCAGTTTCTAGGAACCTTCCACGACAGCATTAATTACCTTCCCTTGTTATTGTCTCTGTTGACAATGATGTCGACAACATGGATCAGATCCTTTATAACCTGTACCTTTCCTTTGGTCGCCCCATAGTGTCGGGGGTGGACTCAGTATTCAGTCAAATAGGGGTATTTCTAGACAAAATACCGGGACCAGGAGTTGAAAAGGCAAAATCATACATAAGGGACATGGGTTTACTTTTTGGATAAGTTGAAGAAGGTAAAAAAACACTAGGACTGTCATACTTGCATCATTTGATGTAGTATCGCTATACACATCAATAGACCATGAAAGAGGAATGGCGGCTGTAGCAAACAGTATAACAGACTTAGATCTTTCAAATGGGGGCAAACAATTGATTATAGATCTATTTGAAATTGTTTTAAAACAAAATTATTTTCTCTTTGGGGAGGAGTATTACGTGCAAAAACGAAGGACCTCAAGGAGAGGTACATCCATGTGTCCAACATGTACGGGAGTGGTGGAGATACATAGATGATATTTTCCTACTCTAGGATGGGACAGAGGGGAAATTTAAGGAATTTCATGAGTTTATGTATGAAATTGATGACACTATAAAATTTACACTCGTACATTCCATGAAAAAAATACAGTTCTTGGATGTCTCTGTGGTAAAGAAAGGTGACACATTGATAACCATGTTATACAGTAAACTAACTGATAAAAATCACATTCTAAAATGTGAAAGTCATCATCCAAAACGGATGGTTGAATCAGTCCCTTTCAGCCAGATGGTAAGAATAAAACGGATAGAAAGTGAGGAAATGGGAGCAGAACTATCTCTAAATAACCTAATGGAAAAATGCAAAAGGAGAGGTTACACAAAAAGATTACTGAAGGAGCAGCATGAAAAAGTAGATACACTCAAAGAGGCAGATATAACACAGGTTATACCTAAAAAGATGAGTAGGATCCCTATGGTTATAGATATGGGGAGGAAAGTGGTAAAATTGCCAAGGTCATATGGCAACACTGGGATATGTTAACGAATCGTTTACCCAATATATAAGAGTTCAAGGAACCCCCTATATTTTGCATACAGAAGAGGTAGAAACATCAAAGACATGTTCATACATTCAGTCATAGGGATACGCAATGAGTCTGAACAGATATACTTGACAGGAATCAAGAGAAAAGGATGTTTCCTGTGCCTTTTGTGTGTGAACTGTGCTTACATGATCAAAGGTGAAAGTTACATACATCCCAAAAGAGGAGAAATATACGAAATAAACCATTATATGAAATGTAACACTGATCACGTCATTTACTTGTTAGAGTGCCCATGCAAGAAATGGTACGTGGGAGAGACCACCCTAGATGTAAAAACTAGACTAAAC
Source organism: Allobates femoralis (assembly GCA_033576535.1). NCBI lineage: Eukaryota > Metazoa > Chordata > Amphibia > Anura > Aromobatidae > Allobates > Allobates femoralis. The sequence goes on from JARQOC010000002.1 coordinate 265,841,519, forward strand.
CAACATAGGTACTTAATTAGAAAGAAAACTATGAATCTCCACGTCCCAAAACATTTTACGGAGGAGAAACATCAGGAAAAACATCTGAAATTTCGCATAATAGACTGGGTACCACCACTAAGGAGAGGGGGGAACAGGTCAAAAATACTGAAACGAAAATAACTAGAGTGGATCCACAGGCTAGACACTTTAAAACCCAATGGTCTATATGTGGACTTTAGGTTGAACGCTATAATGTAAGCCCCATATATAAGGGATATTTTTCTAACTCTATCTGTTAAAGATAATTAAGGGTATGCATATATGCAATAAACTATGGTTAAAAGATTCTATGTACGGATTTTAACATAAAATTATTTTGTTATCTTCACAGATAGTTCTGGGAAAAACTGAAAAAAAAGAGGACTCACCCATCTATTTTTAGTAAAAAAAAATTTTTCCTAATTTTTTCTTGTTTTTTTCTAATGGTTTTGTAACATTTATACATTTATTAGTGTGCATGTTTGGGGATACCAAACTGATTAATAGAGCCACAGATAAGAATGAGAATATCTTCTTTGTAACAACATTTACTTTAAAACATTTCCTTTAGAATAGCATACCAGGTGAAAAAGGTATTGGTTGGACAAGTAAATGTGGGACAGAAAAACCCCAGTGACTGATCTAAATGTGTGATGGAAAGGGTCACTGGAGTTCTATGTGTCCTAATTACATCACCATTGGAGATGGTGGCCCTCCTAATATTAGAGGTCTTAATGCTCCAGGATCATAGGGGTTAAGGATCCCACTGGCAGAGTCCTTAAGAAGCTATCCATGCAGATTGCCTTATAAAACCTTATACTGCCGGTATGCTGTAATATAAGGGCACATAAATGGTAGTTCCGTTAATAAAAATGGAGGAGAGGGAGTCGGTACTAAGTTGTACATAGTCTATGAAAGAGAGAAGCGGAAGTGATGTAAACTAGGGCCATAAAACCAAAGTGATGTAAATAGAGCCATAAAATAAAAGAGATGAGTATGCCCATGTACAGCACATGTGCAATGACGCGGCCCACAAGATCAGGAAGTAGAGTGGCATGATGACGTATTGGGGCCCCAGACATGCAAGAACAAACAGGAAGGTGCCGATATCGGCATGTACACCATTGTAGGAGATGGGTGAGCGCTCGATTAGTACATATCACATGTGGGTTAATCACAACAATTAATGCATGCAGCACTTTTTGATATATGCACCTTATGTAAATGATATGGATTTGTACTATAACTGATAGCAACTGTGAGCACTGAGCATTGTATTGTATATGTAAAAATATTGTAAACATTAGTATGTATTTGTAAGGTCAAATGATGTAATATATATATATATATATATATATATACTGTTGAAACCAGAAGTTTACATACACCATATAATAAGACACATATGCATGTTTTCCTAATCTGACATGAGTTCAGAATAAACCTTTCCCGTTTTCAGTCAATTAGGATTAAGAATTTTATAATTTTTATGTTTTTATGTTGCACACATATTGTTTCAGTAGTTTTTATGCAAAAACACGTTCTCATTTATTTTTTCACTATATTTTCTTACTTATAGTGCCTCCTTGGGCCATCATAGCTATAGCAGTGGTAGCTGGCTTGTTGATCATCACCTGCTGTTTTTGTATATGTAAGAAATGCTGCTGTAAAAAGAAGAAAGGAAAGAAAGAGAAAGGAAAGGGGATGAAAAATGCACTGAACATGAAGGACATGAAAGGATCTGGCGGGCAGGTAACAAGTCACTATACTTACAGTGTTGCCTTAATGTCTACCGGTACTAATAACAACATTCCTTTGAACATGTGTAGATGGGAAACTATATTTTAAGGGTAAGTGCGCACAATCAGGAGACACTTCATTGGAGCCATTCCTGTGTCGGAGACACTAGTGTTCTCTACGAAAGAATGCAACATACATACCCATGATCAGGATTCTGGGCACAGCTTATTTTCATGCTGCGCTCTATGTCAGTTTACGATGCGTAAAGAAGCACAGTGAGCATGAGATTTCTATAAATCCATCCCTTGAGCTTGTACTTTACTTTACAATGCAGCATTTTGGACACAGTGAAAATATGCTGCGTCCGAAACATTGCTAACACTGATCATAGACATGTACCCTAAAAAAACACGGTTTGAAATATTCAACTTTATTTTACACATATCCCTACCATAAGTACTTCAGGGTTTAATACTGTTAAAGATGGTTATTCTGCCACCGATATATGTGGGTGAGATGTGTCTGAGGGATGTGATCACGATCTCTATATAAACAATGGCGGATAGCGTTACTCACTAATTGGTGCTCCTAGGTCTTATCAGCTACGTGGATGTCCGGAAAGATGATGCAGTGATAAGTTAACAGTCTTTATTTACAATACCTTGAATAGATGAGATGCCAGGGAAGATGAAGGGATGAAGATGAGGTAGGAGTTAGCACTGTAGATTAGAGCTGTTATAGATGCACCAGATTACAGGTAACAAGAGAATCCTTCCTCCAGTCCTGAAGCATGAGGTCAGAATGGTGGAGAAAAAACAAAGCAGGAAGAGAAGCATTCCCAAGGAGGAGTTACAGACAGAAAAGAATTATGGGAGGTAAGACATCCAGTGAAATGCACAATGACCAGTAGATGGCAGCAAGGATAGCAGATGCATAGATTATACAATTAAAGCACAACATTACAAATGTCCATGTATGGCTGAAAGTCATAGATAAACTGGGAACAGCACACTCCCCGTCTGAAATCCTTGGATTTCACTAAATAAACAGTTCAGATTTTGGGGTATTTACCGGAATGCGCGAAGGAATACCTCAACCTGTAAGATAAAAGAAATAATGTATGCATGCAACAATAACCAAAAATAGAACAAGGTAGACGAATGTCTGTAACAAGTTCCTGAAGTAGTCCAAAGAATAACCCATCTTCAGATTGGAGAAGCCGCGCTAGGCCAAACTGTCTCCAACCCAATTGTAATCCAAAGGCTAAGTCACTTGGAAGAGTTCCTTTGGTTGGACGGATAATTAATCCTCAACCGGTATGAGCAGGATAATCTCTGATATAGGTCTAATGAAGGATTTGGGGTCACCTTGCTTGGCAACTGTCACTTCGACCTTGCGCACTTTGCCATCGTCACTTGGAAAAGTTTTCGATATAAGTCCCATAGGCCACGCGTTTCTTTCCTCCTTCTGGTCTTTCATGAGGACAACATCTCCTATTTGTAAATTTTGTTTCACTTGTTGCCACTTTCTTCGTGTTTGGAGGAGTGTTAGGTACTCCTTCTTCCATCTATTCCAGAAACAGTTCGCCAGATGTTGCACATGTTTCCATCGTCTTTGATAATTGTTACCGGACACAGAGTCTTCAGGCGGGTTAGGAACAATACCAAGTTTCTGAGTGAGGAGAGTTGCTGGAGTGAGAATGACAGGAGATTCTGGGTCCATAGATATGGGAACAAGAGGTCTTGAGTTTACTATAGCAGATACCTCTGCTAAGAAGGTGGTCAAGGTCTCATGAGTCAATCTTGAAAGATTTGAGTCCTTGAGCATAGACTCCAGTATCCGCCGAGTAATGCCTATCATTCTTTCCCATGATCCGCCCATATGAGAGGCGTGAGGAGGGTTGAAAACCCAGGAACAGCCATTGGTTGTCAAGAAGTCCTGCATCGGTGTTGAATTCAGTTGTAGTTCTCGACAGGCACCTACGAAGTTTGTTCCACAGTCGGATCTTAATTGTTTCACCGGTCCTCTGATGGCGAAGAATTGTCTCAAGGCGTTAATGAAACTGGAGGAATCCATAGATTCTATCACTTCTATGTGTATTGCTCGCACACTCAAGCAAGTGAATAACACTGCCCAACGTTTACTCTCCGCATGTCCGCCTCTGGTCCGACGTGCAGCGACTGCCCATGGGCCAAAAACGTCCAAGCCAACATAGGTAAATGGTGGCTCTGTACTCGTCCTATCAGCAGGCAAATCAGACATCTGTTGTTGTTGCAGTTTTCCTCTTGTCTTACGACACTGAACACAATGATGAACTAAATGGGGAACTTGTCTCTTTGTTCCTACAATCCAGAGGCCTGCAGCTCTTAAGGCACCTTCGGTGAAGTGTCTGCCTTGATGTTTGATTTTTTCATGATAATGTCGTATTGGTAGAGTGGTGATATGGTGACGGCCAGGAATACTCAGAGGATTCCTTTCTGACTCATATAACTTAGCCTTGTTTAAACGTCCACCGACTCTCAGTAAACCCTTCTCGTCAATTACTGGGTTTAAGTTGACAATGGGGATGTTTTTAGGAATGTCTTGTTTGTTGCGTATACATTCCAGTTCCTTGTGAAAAACATTCTGCTGTACATTGCGTATCACAAACAGTTCACTCAAATCGCCCACAGTTCAAGCCAACCTTCTCCTTGGATTTGGTGATGAAGGTGTTGACACCAGGACGAATCTCTGGGTCGACATCTGGATCCTGAATGCTGAAGTTGTCTTCAAAAGCGGTCTCTTCGCACTGGTTGTGAAGGAACTTTGGTCCAGTTAACCAAGAAGAGTTTGCGAAAGCACCAACAGACATTGGTCTGGTAGCAAGGTCCGCAGAGTTCAGATGGGATGGAATGTGCTGCCATTGCTGCGGTTTAGAGGATCTCCTTATCCTTTCAACGCGGTTACTGACGTAGACATAAAAGCGTTTCGTCTGGTTGTATATGTAGCCCAGAACTACCTTACTGTCTGTGTAGAATCTTATGTCGTCCACGCGAATAGCCAGTTCGCTTTGTATGAAGTCTGCAATTTCTACGGCTAGTACAGCCCCACAGAGCTCGAGTCTGGGTATGGTGTGCTTGGGTTTAGGTGCTAGTTTGGCCTTCCCAAACAGAAATCCAACATGGGCTTCATCATTAGAGTCCGTAACCTTTAAATAAGCAACGGCTGCAATAGCTTCAGTGGAGGCATCAGCAAATACATGAATCTCTTTCCTACGACTCGTAGAAAGGGATGTCGGGATGTAACAACGTGGTATGTCGACCTTATCCAAGGCACAAAGAGATTCTCTCCACGACTTCCACCTTAATTGTTTGTCCGCAGGGAGTAGTACATCCCAGTCCTTAATGGATTCTGAGAGTTGTCTCACCAGAAGCTTGCCTTGTATAGTCAGGGGTGCGACAAATCCAAGTGGATCATATAGACTGTTCACCACCGACAGAACCCCACGCTTAGTAAATGGTTTTTCAGCAACATTAACTGAAAGCTGAAGGAGTCCTTTAACAAGTTCCACCTCAGGCCCAGACTTCTTTGTATTGGTGGATTGTCTGAGCCTAGGTTCAAGTCCCTGAATTCTGTGGCATGATCATTAGGGTGAAAGGCCTTCATGACGACAGCAGTATTGGAGGCAATTTTATGCAACCTTAAATGAGCTTTAGACAGCATACCTTATGTCCGTTTAAGCAGATCTATGGCTTCTTCCGTTGTGGGCAGGGATTTAAGTCCGTCGTCCGCATAGAAGTCTTTTTCAACGAACTGTTGGGCATCCTTCCCGAACTCTGCTTCGCCATCGGAAGCAGTCGTACGTAGGCCGAACGTAGCGACTGCGGGAGAAGGACTGTTTCCAAACACATGCACCTTCATGCGGTATTCGACCATTTCCTTGTTGGTGTTGTTGTCTCGGTACCATAGGAAACGGAGATAATTTCTGTGATCTTGTCGTACGATGAAACAATGGAACATTTGTTCGATGTCAGCGGTAATGGCGACCGCTTCCTTCCTGAATCTCATGAGCACTCCCACTAGGTTATTAGTCAGGTTGGGACCAGTGAGGAGAACGTCATTCAGGGACACACCGCCATGTTTGGCGCTTGAATCAAACACCACTCTGATTTGTTTCGGCTTTCTTGGATGATATACTCCAAAGGAAGGTAGATACCAGCATTCTTCATCAGCTTGCAATGGTGGAGCTGGCTCTGCATGGTCATTGCGAAATATTTTGTCCATAAAGGCTATGAAATGTTCCTTCATTTCGGGCTTGTTCTTTAATGCTCTCTGCAATGAGATGAACCTAGAGAAGGCCTGTTCTCGATTGTTAGGAAGCTTGGTCCTTGTAGTCTTGAAGGGTAAGGGAGCAACCCAGCGGCCAGATTCATTTTTGAAGAATCCAGTGTCCATCATTTTAAGAAACTCCTTGTCTTCTATGGATAAGGCGACCTTGTTGTCTTCCTTTGTTGTGTGAAACACTGTCCTCCCCAAGCCATCGCCGTAGGGGGTGGGAATGATGTCAGGTTCCTGGATGCAATCTGAGAACCTTTCTTTTATTTCGTAGTGATGAGGGCATGGCTTAAAGTGAGTTGCGCGACCATTTTGGAGCACATACGTTTTGCAGGCGTTTACTTCGGATGCCTTGTGACTTCTTTCCAGACATACGTCGCCCACGATTACCCAGCCTAGATCGAGTCTTTGGGCATATGGAGCATCATCTGGGCCGTTGCATTGTTGGCACACCTTGTGGACCTTCAGAATGTCCCTTCCGAGTAGGATTTCAGCATTTGTGTCCAAAGGAGGAATTTCATTAGCTAGGTGCCTCAAGTGACGATGATGAAGGGCGGCTTCTGGAGTGGGAATCTCCTCCCTGTTATCAGGTATCTGGTCACATTCAATTAGGGTTGGCAAGGGTATATGCACGTTTCCTTTGACTGAAGAGATTATGTACCCAGAGGCTCTCCTACCAGAAGTCTCGACCCGACCAGAGCAGGTATTGAGGGTATATGGGGTCGTTTGTCTCTTTATGTTGAAGATCTCAAAGAGTTTGGGCCTTGCTAGAGACCGGTTACTTTGTTCATCTATTATGGCATACATTTTGGAGGCCTTGTCAGGTTGTCCTTCTGGATAAACCTTAACCAGACATACCTTGGCACAGCATTTAGGTCCAGTCCCTTTTCCACAAACCTGAATGCATGAGGAGGTAACGGCAGTTGCAGTTGGGTTAGGAACCTGTGGCTCCCCGCCATGCTTTTGAGCAGGGTCGGATGTGGAAGGTTGTGGGTTGTGTGGAGCTGGCGTGGGATGCATAGACGCAACTTGTTTGTCACTACTGCATTCAGTGCACTTAATGACGGCCTTGCAGTCCTTAGCGCGGTGGTCTGAAGAGGCGAAACACTTATAACAAATCCCAAGCTCCTTGAGGGTATCTTTACGCTCTTGCAAAGTCTTTGCCCTGAATCCACGGCATTCCTTTAGTGGGTGAGGCCTTTTGTGGATAGGGCACATACGGTTATTGTCCATAACTGTAGGTGTAACATAATTTGTTTTAGTGGAGGCTGGATCAATAGGTGGAACGTCGGTCTTTCTCACAGACACTGTGTTCCTTGACTCTCTGGCGATGTTGTCATACCTTGTAGAAGATGATGATGCTGGTGGAGTAGGTTCAGTGAAGTCGAAGCTGGGGTCGTTCTTCTTCCGAGCTTGGTCACTGATGAACCTGGAGAAATGCGAAAAGGGGGGAAAGGACACATTATGCTGCCTTTTATACCGTGAGCCATGGTCTGCCCATTTATCTTGCATGCCGTGTGGTAACTTGGACACTATTGGATTAACACCATGAGCAGTATCTAGGTAGCTCAATCCTGAAAGACGTGGGTCTAATTTTGCCAATTCTATTTCCTTTAGCAGGTCGCTCAGATCTTGAAGTTTTCTATTGTCTTTGTTTGTTATCCTTGGGAAGGTTTGCAGTCTCTTGAATAAGGCACATTCTATGGCTTCTGAGCTGCCGTAGGTTTCTTCCAGTCTCTCCCAGGCTGCAATAAGGCCTGCATCTGAATAGTGCACATGAACTGTCCTTATTGTCTTGATGCGCTCTGCTGATTCCGGGCCTAACCAGTTAACAAGCAAATCCAGTTGTTCCTTCCCAGTGAGGTTAAGATCTTGGATCACTGATTGAAAGGTCGATTTCCAGGCTCTATAATTCTCAGCACGATCATCAAACTTAGAGAGACTAATGTTTATTAATTCCCGGCGAATCATGTATCTGGCGAAGTCAGACATGTCCGATCTCCCAGCCATTGCTGCAGGATGAACTTGTGATATCCGTGGGGGATGTAATTTCTCTGGCTTATATGACTGCGACAAATCAGGACGAAATGATGCGACATAAGGGTTAAGCTGCGGTTTAGTCTCTATTGGGTCCGCTGGCTGCGGCCTAAATTGTGAATATCTTGGCTTGTCGGTGCATCCGTGTTAGAAAACGGAGGTGGTGCTGGTGCAGATGTTAAGTGTCTTAGCACGTAGTCAGTAGTGCGTTCAACTGAGTCCTCCATTTCTCCTGGAATAAGACAGTCCGAATTATGATCTTGTCCCAGTGCTTGTTCAAGGACCTTCAGTTTAGCAAGGGCTGTTGCTTCTTCCTTTTCTGCTTGGAGTATTTTTAATTTCCTTTGAGCTTCCATCTCGTTTTTCTGAGTTTCTAGTTCCACTTCAGCCTCCTTCTTAGCAAAGGAGCTTTTTACTCTAGCTTCCTCTGCACCCACACGGATCTCCAGTAACTTGTCGGACAATATCGACTTCCTGGAGTGAGATGATCTGGAAGACCGAGACGTGATTTTGGTCGACGTTGTACGATATGACCTCGCGTCTCGCACTAATGAGGCCCTTTCTTGGAGGAGAGCTTCCCATTCATCTTGTTCTGCTGGGTCATTTTCCATGTCATAGGTACTCAAGAACGTGACGTACTTTGCAGACAGTCTCTGGTAGCCATCATAGGCGGCAGATAAACGATTCAATGGGGCGGTTAACTTTGCGGCGTCACTGTTAGAGCGTGGAAGAGCTGCTAAATAGTGATTGACTTTGCCCCATAAATGTTCTAGGTTATCATGGAACTCGTCTCTAGTGGTTTCAAGGTTCTCTCTGACCTTTCTTGTCGGCTTGGTTACATGTTTGGATCGTACGTCCTGCTCTGCAGTAAGTGTGGACTCTGCTCCTGCAGCATCCTGCTGTGCAGTATGTGTGGACTCTGCTCCTGCAGCATCATGGTGCGCTTCACTTGCCAATAAATCCGCGGTGCTTTTCGTGGACATGCTTTAGCTGGGATGGCGACGGTGAAGACTTCCTAGCAGACAATGTATATGCAAACAGACACTGAAGGCTTAGGTCTCTTGTTACTATTCTGCCACCGATATATGTGGGTGAGATGTGTCTGAGGGATGTGATCACGATCTCTATATAAACAATGGCGGATAGCGTTACTCACTAATCGGTGCTCCTAGGTCTTATCAGCTACGTGGATGTCCGGAAGGATGATGCAGTGATAAGTTAACAGTCTTTATTTACAATACCTTGAATAGATGAGATGCCAGGGAAGATGAAGGGATGAAGATGAGGTAGGAGTTAGCACTGTAGATTAGAGCTGTTATAGATGCACCAGATTACAGGTAACAAGAGAATCCTTCCTCCAGTCCTGAAGCATGAGGTCAGAATGGTGGAGAAAAAAACAAGCAGGAAGAGAAGCATTCCCAAGGAGGAGTTACAGACAGAAAAGAATTATGGAAGGTAAGACATACAGTGAAATGCACAATGACCAGTAGATGGCAGCAAGGATAGCAGATGCATAGATTATACAATTAAAGCACAACATTACAAATGTCCATGTATGGCTGAAAGTCATAGATAAACTGGGAACAGCACAATGGTTAACTTTTATTTCAACCCCCCTTTGTTAACTAGTTCATTAAAGGAAATTTGTCAGTGCAATCAACCACTCTAAGCTACATGCAGGTTCTAAAAAGTTGAATAAAATGATACCTTGATATCTGCAATCTGATATCTTATTCCAGTGAAAGCCACATTTTTCTTACATGTAAAAGGGCAAATAAGATCTATTCTCCCTGAGAATGTGCCCCGAGAATTTATTTTGATTGAGAGGAAGAGTTACCAATGTGAACCAAGTGATGGCTTTGTCATGATGGTCTCCCTTTCCTAGGAGACTTGTGACTGCCTTGGACCTAAGTCTACAGTGCTGTGCAAATTAATTGGGACAAAGCATTTTTTTAAGTAAAATCATAACTTGGTTACCAATCAGTGATTCAAACCAGTTTTAACTGCTTTGAACAGGTGTGAGTGTACAAAATGTGGTTTGACTGGTTTTAGTCAGAAAATAACAGCTAGCTGCCCCCTCAGCTTCAGTTGAGAGCTTGTTTCTGTGAGGAGTGGTTTAGTGTACTTTTTCTCTCAGTGTGATTTGTGTCTGTAAAAATGGATGTTACTCCATGGAAGAGGTATAGAATTTTTATTCTTAATGAACAAATAAGTCTGACTGTAAGAGAAATCGCCATACAAGTGTGGTTCCATGATGAAGAATTGAAGAATTTATGCAAAAACTTGATAGAATCAATGCCAAAACGCATTGAAAAGCTCATATCTGCTAAAGGAGGAAATATTTCTTACTAAAATTAGTATGTACCAGTGCATTATAACATTTTATTATTAAATATTCAAAAATATGTGTTTTTTTTTTTTGCTTTGTCCCAATTAATTTGCACAACACTTTATGTCTGAATGGAGACTTCATATTAAACATGTCCTTTTCCTTTGGCACTGGAGGAGTTAATGTTAGTCTCTGTTGCCAGCAAGCTAGCTGAGCCTTGTCCAGGTGTAGCCACTCTGTGATTACCTCTGCCTTCATAGATCACAGGGTTCCAGCATGCTTTGCTGGAGATTGAACTTCATTCCTGGCCAAGCTCCTAAGGTGAAAGGAGCTCTGTGGAGGACCTCTTGCTGTCAAGCCGTCTGATGAAGTGTCAGCAGATGTGAAGTAGCTGTCCTGTTGTTCTTTGTCTGTCTTCCCCTTCCCTCATATATCTTTATAGTAGTGGATGGGACTAGTGCTCCCGCTGACCTTCCCTAGTGAGGGTTAACATCAGAGCCAGCGGAGGGCTTGGGTTTCCTGCTCGGTGACGAGGTGATAGAAGTCATATAGGGATGGTAGGGAGATCAGGGCTGCCGCAGGTGAGTGCAGGAGGTCACCTCTTCCCCGTTCCCCATGAGCAGGGCTCTCTATTGTATTTATTCCCTTTAGTGTTTCCCTGTCTGTTGTTTTTTCGTTGTTGCGCATTGGTCCGTGCGCCACTGTCACGCACAGTTGCTGGACATCCCCTTAGTCCAAGTGTGACATAATCTCCAGCCTGAGATTCTTTTTTCTCTCGGACTCATTATGGATCCTACAGCTGCATTAGGCCAGTTTAAGCAGACTCTGTCACAGGAGGTGACGGATCTGCGGGAACAGGTGGTGCAGCGGCTCCGTTATATCCCGGGTTTGCTGATCTCTGCTCAGGCTCAGACCCAGCCGGTCAAATTTGTAAGGCATGTAGACCCACATAGAGCGTCCGTGCTGAACACTATTTTGCTTCATTTTTCAAAATGACTGTTAATGGACTGAAGCTTCAAAGTAAAGCTGCTGTATAATATAAAATCTTGTGGTTATAAGAAGGGTCTCTTGATTAAAGGGAATCTGTCAGCATGTTTTTGCTACCTCACCTGATAGAAGCATGATATAGGTAAAGAGATCCTGAATCTAACGATATCATTTAAATTACTAGGTGCAGCTGGTCTGACCAAATCAAGAATTTAGTTTTACCATATAGCAGAGTTGAGGTGAGCTGCCCTCGCCCACACCAGGCTTTCATTGTACATTTCTATAGAAAGAAGCTGGCAATTACAGTGGGGGCGGAGTCAGACTTGATCTTACATGCGCCTCAGTCTGACTAATGATAAGGCTCTGTTCACAAGCGGCGTAATTGTTGCGTTTTTATACGGCTGCATTTTTCCCCCAGGAGGAAGTGATGTCACACGGGCTGAAATTTTGCTTTCCCAGCACGTCTACATGTGGCGCCCCTGCGACCAGGGTGGCCACATAGGGAACTGCAGCCAGGCAGGAAGATAGACAGTTTGTGCATCAAACACCCCCACACACCCACAGGAGCACAGCACCCAACCCAGAGCCCGAGACTCTAGGCGGGCAAGGGGTGGTGGGTTTAGAGGAAAGTGGGTGGAAAGCAAGTAGATCAGGTGATAGAGAGCACAAATAGAGGAGAAAGAAGAGGAAGAAGTTAGTAGGCCAAGGGTGCCGACCAGTAAAGACACAGTAGGCCAGAGTGAGCGGAGCAGCACAGACATCAGAAAGACAGAGACACGTCCCGGTGGGATTGGGCTTCATGGAGATGCAGAATCCACAGAGTCACAGAAACCATGGAGAGAAAGCTCGTCCATAGCCGGCATCCCAGGGGAGTGTGAGGAAAGAGACCGGACCAGCAGTACTGGGACCGAGGAGCACGGCAGCACTGACTAACTGGTGGAGACGTTTTCCCTGATTGTGCTTGAGTCACACGGGCTAGATGGAGTCTGGTAACGCCTTGCAAGATAGGGTTACTGCAGACTAGGCACACACCAAAGTGTCGGCTCTGAGGGGAAAAGAGATTCCATACCGGTTTCCCAGATTAACCATTTGGGGAGCTTTAACTCCAGGGTGGAGTTCCCATAAAAAGGGTTGAAGGCACAGCAGCAACCACGAGGACCCACAAGGGTCTGAGCTGCCGCCATACAACCCGGGCACAGATCACATATGGCAGTGAATGGGTGTGCACGGTAATGCGCAGTCAAGCACAGCACCGTGCGCTCCAATTATAAAGATAGGGGCTTGCGGTGTTGCACTCACATTGCGGATCCCCTCCGCAGAACGCTGCGGAGGGTCCGCAAATGTGAAGGCAGCCTTACTGTGTAGGATTGCAGTCCTATCTTGCAAGCATTTTCAACACTTTGCAGCTCCATGCATTGTTTAGTTTCTGTTGTTAAGAACTGCAGTTTAACTCCCATTGTTTTTGGCAGACACAAATAAAGTTCTGAGCTGCTGTCTTCCACTCCGTACATCTGGACACTTCTGTTCATTTATCCTGTGGGACAGTGCATCCACATCATAAGTTTATTTCCTCCTGCTTGTGATTATGAGTAAACCTTCTTTCCTCAAGACATTGGGGATGCCCCCTTGTCCCCGTTGCAGGCTTAGGTGTAAAAGGATCATTAGAAAGTTCTCTGTACTGTCCCCTCATATATTTGTACATTGTAATAAGATCACCCCTAGGCCTTCATTTTTCCAAACTGAATAACTCCAAGGTATCCTTACCTGTCTTGGTATTGCAGACCATCCAGTATTTTAATAACCCGATCTAGATTAGCTATGTCATTCTTATACATCGAATACCAAAATTGTACACAGTACAGTAACTTGTATAGAGGTATTACTATGTTCTCCTCATGAGCATCTATGCCACTTTTAATACATTCCATTATTTAATTAGCATTTGCAGCAGCTGTCTGACACTGGGCACTAAAGGTGAGTTTGCCATCCACCCATACACTCAAGTCTTTTTCTGTGACCATTTTACCAGATATTCAATATCCCTGAGGAAGGTGCCAGGAGGGGCATCGAAACGCATAGGAAAGGAAATAAAGAAGAGCTTTTGCTATCCAAATTGGATTCCTGGTAATTTGTGGAGACTTGGCAGCGCGGACTGTAACACACCTTGCTTTCCCTATCCTTTGAAGATCTTAACTCAGTTACACATATTTTCCCCTATTCCCATTATTCTGATTTTATGTATTAACCTTTTGTGTGTCACTATATCAAAACCTTTGAAAAGTCAAAATATTCAACATCCACTGCATTTCCCTGGTCCAGTCTGGAGCTTACCTCTTCATAGAAGTTGATCAGGTTAGTTTGACAGGACTGATCCATCATGATTGTTGTTACCGGGTCATGATATTATTCAAAGAATAAAAAGTACTTCATTCTGGTTTTGGAAAGGAATTATATACGGTAATGCTTTTCAATTTCACTGTTGTATCTGGCAAAGGAGCTTCCAGTCAAGCAGGAAGAAGCAGCACTGTGCAGGTAGTAGATCTGGAGTGACAGATGCTTCAGATCTACAAATAGCTCTTCAGCCTCAATTTCATATCAATTCAAACACTAATTTCTCAGTAACAAGAGAACAGACTGGTCATGTTAAGGTATTTCTGGACTTGTCCTTCATAGAGCTACATGCGCATATAAATTGTTTAAGGTGTCAAATTATGCTGACAGATTCCCTTTAAGGTTTCACTCAGACAGATGTATTGAAGTAATTACAGTTGCTTTTTACTTAAACAAACAATATTATAGGAATTTATCATTGTATTAGTTTTGTCATTGCACATGCTCTTGAGCCGAGATGTACAACCAGAGTATAAATATAAAAGGAAATTTTGAGTGAGTGGATTTAGGCATCTGTGTTTTATGGTTTGGAGAAGAACCACAATGTTGGAATGATCCATCTGAACTAGCAACTGAATGGGATAAAGCTTTTATTCAAATAGTTCAGTCAACTTAAAATCTTTTTTGACATTTTCTGCAAATCATGAGCAAAAGAGAGTTCTCTAAAGATAATTGCAGATATCAGAAGATAACTAAAATATCTGGAATATATTACCCAAATAGAGATAGATGAGCAGTTTGTGTGCCAGTATAGGTATCTTGGTAGCTAATACTGAAATGTGATCACAGCACCATCAACACTGAATAAAGCAGACACTCTCTGCTGTGCGAGACAAGAAGGAAATGGGTAAAGTGTATCTGCATTCAAGCTAAAGCTTTGCAAAATAGGGGCAAAACTATATTTCGATGATGCCCAAATATTATTGACAATAATAACATCCTGATAGTGGGATAGGATGATAATGGCTGAGCTTGGAAAGGAAAGGCTTAACAAAATTGCTGTAAATAAGAATCTAAAAGCAATTAGAAATTTGTATTTTTCACTGAAGCTTTAAACCATATTTTTGTACAAATGCTTTAGATTAATATTATAGTGAGGAGCTATCTTTCAATAAACTACTGTACTGTGCAAACGTTTTACCAGGTGTGGAAAAAATACTACAAAGTAAAAATGCTTTTAAAAATAGAAATCTTAATTTATTTTAGAAATTAATAAATCAATGCAAATTGAATGATTAAAAGAGAATTCTAAGTCAAGTCAGTATTTGGTGTGAACACTCTTTGCCTTCAAAACAGCAAGGTACTTGGCAGGGATGTTGTCCCAAACTTCTTGGAGAAATATCGACAGATCTTCTGTTGGTGTAAATTTGAGTAAATATTTCCTTCTCTTCATATAAACCCAGCCAGATTTAATAAGGTTAAGATCAGGACTCTATAGGGCCACAGCATCAGTTCCTGGACTCTTTTTCTTTACGCTGTAAATAATTTTTAATTACATTTAATGACATTGGCTGCATGTTTCGGGTAGATGTTCTACTGTAGAAGGAATTTAGAGCCTATCAGACGCCTCTCCTTTTGTATTGCGTGTTGGATAAGTATCTGCCAGTATTTCTTGTCATGTAGGACACTAAAAAAATGGTAAATGTTGAGGACTGTAAATGCATTGGTTGGTCAAGAGATCATAGTGCAACATATGAAAGACATGTTTGCTTACTTCCCTACGAGTTTGGAAAATGTCCAGCACTGCCATCAACTCAGAACTGGCACTAACCATTGGGACCCAATTACAACCATCTACTTTTAAGAGAAGTCTAGCCAGAAGGAGTCTTTATGGAATAATTGTAGCCATAATGACATACCTTCAACATAGAAAAATTCCAGGTTATTCAGCTGACCACAAAGCTATAGAACCCTTGTAGCCGTTGCCCTGGGCTGATGTGTTAAAATTTTAAAAAAAATTTCTGTAACAGAAGTTTATTCACTGAAGGGTTGAAGAGCGATGCAATAAATTTTACAATGAATTATATTTTCATATGCTAATCACATTTGATTCTTGTATTCTTGTTTTAGAGTGGAGTTTTCAATTTTCTGTTATCCTGGATTTATTCTCTTCTATCTAAATGATTTTGCCTGTATACAACGTAACATTCATGCCCCCCAAAAAAACTAATAGCAGCTCCTTTTCCTCTCTTCTCTTTCCTTCTTGCCTTTCCATTGTCATCAACTGATGTCTATATATCCCTCTTGCTGCATCATGATAACTCCCTGTCTTGGTAAGTGCATATGCATGACTGGTATTTCAAAAATAGAAACTTTTCATTATGATACGATTGTAAATTGGATTTCTGTGTGTGTGTGAAGGGCCCTGTTTGTCTAAATAAGGTTTCGGTTGAATGATTGCATATGTACTTATAATTGGTTCAATTAGTAAATTGCCCCAATAATAATAATTTGATATATTTATGTAAACTTGTAGGGAATCTGTCACCTATATAAAATTTATCCATCACACTTGTGCAGTCTTTTATAGCAATTCTGCCACCCCTCCATAAGATCACACCTCCCCGGTATACCTAAGAATATCTATAATATAAAAGCCGAAGGCCACTTCCGGAAAACCCGAAGGTTACTTCTGTGATGGCCACCGGACCATGGTGGTGATGTCACCACTGTGGGGTGGTGCCCGGCTACAGGGACCGGGGGAGGAACGTTCCGCTCTCGGAAGTTCCGCCCTTCGTCCCTGCGGTTACACGGACCGCCGGAGTAGCCTCTGCCCCAGTAGCGTAGCTACCGGGGGGCAGGGAGGCCAGTGCCCCTGGACCCCCGGCATGAGTGGCCCATTGCCCGCCCCCTGGAGGGGCCCCGTGCTAGCAGCCAGCTGCCGCGTGGCCGGAGAGGAGGGAGAACGCTACTTCCTGTCCTGCAGCTCTCGCCGCCCCTCCTCTCCTCCTCCTTACAGCAGACGCACGGCGGCCGCAGTGAGTGTTGTGCAACCCCCTCCCGGTCCTCAGATTTCTCTGCCAACACCCCCGGTCCTCACATGGAGGGCCTGGGTGCAAATCTGGCTCCCGGGCCCGGTGGGAGCAGTCTAGCTACGCCACTGCTCTCACCTCCAGCCTCTTCCCTGGCCTCTGCCCTCCAGCCTCTTCCCTGGCCTCTGCCCTCCAGCCTCTCCCCTGTCCTCTGCCCTCCCGCCTCTCCCCTGGCCTCTGCCCTCCCGCCTCTCCCCTGGCCTCTGCCCTCCTGCCTCTCCCCTGGCCTCTGCCCTCCAGCCTCTCCCCTTGCCTCTGCCCTCCCGCCTCTCCCCTGTCCTCTGCCCTCCCGCCTCTCCTCTGCCCTCCAGCCTCTCCCCTGTCCTCTGCCCTCCCGCCTCTCCCCTGTCCTCTGCCCTCCCGCCTCTCCTCTGCCCTCCAGCCTCTCCCCTGTCCTCTGTCCTCCAGCCTCTCCCCTGTCCTCTGCCCTCCAGCCTCTCCGCTGTCCTCTGCCCTGTCCTCACCCCTCCTCTGCCCTCCAGCCTCTCCCCTGTCCTCTGCCCTCCCGCCTCTCCCCTGTGTTCTGCCCTCCCGCCTCTCCCCTGTCCTCTGCCCTCCCGCCTCTCCCCTGTCCTCTGCCCTCCAGCCTCTCCCCTGTCCTCTGTCCTCCAGCCTCTGCCCTCCATCCTCTCCCCTGTCCTCTGCTCTGTCCTCACCCCTCCTCTGCCCTCCAGCCTCTCCCCTGTCCTCACCCCTGCATATGCAATGTACAGTATGTGTATATATGTGTGGATGTAGGCACTTCCGTCACTTTGTCCGCACTTCCCTCACTTTGTACACACACGTACACACACATATATATACACACACACACACACTCCGCTATACTTACCACCGGCCCTGCGTCCGCTGCCTGGATCCTCAGTCGACATTTCACCGCCCCCAAACTACTCGATCCAATATAGCGTCCAAGATGTCCTGCCAAACTACCCGGACGACATATTGAATCCAGTCGTCCGGGGGCGGCGACATGTCGACTCACGATCCAGGCGGCGGGGAAGATGCAGGGTCGGTGGTAAGTATAGCGGAGTGTGTGTATGTGTGTACTGACCACTCTGCCCACAGTGCTGCGCTGACCACTCTGCCCACGGTGCTGCGCTGACCATTCTGCCCACGGCGCTGCGCTGACCACTCTGCCCACAGCGCTGCGCTGACCACTCTGCCCACGGCGCTGCGCTGACCACTCTGCCCACGGCGCTGCGCTGACCACTGAGCCACCGCACTCACTGCTAACCACTGAGCCACCGCACTCACTGCTAACCACTGAACCACCGCACTCACTGCTAACGACTGAGCCACCGCGCAGTGCTAACCACTGAGCCACCGCGCAGTGCTAACCACTGAGCCACCGCGCAGTGCTAACCACTGAGCCACCGCGCAGTGCTAACCACTGAGGCACCACGCAGTGCTACCCACTGAGCCACCGCGCAGTGCTACCCACTGAGCCACCGCGCAGTGCTACCCACTGAGCCACCACTCAGTGCTAACCACTGAGCCATCGCGCAGTGCTAACCACTGAGCCACCGCGCAGTGCTAGCCACTGAGCCACCGCGCAGTGCTAGCCACTGAGCCACCGCGCAGTGCTAACCACTGAGCCACCTGTATACACACAATTAATTTCACCGCACTCCCCTAACTATTAGTAAATAAACTATATATATGTGGATTCTTTAGAATCGGGCCGCCATCTAGTACCTTATATAATTGTTCTTCTCTATATGCTAACTGGCACACAGTAATTTAATGGGCGTCTCTGGATGCCTTTGTCCCTTTAATTAGCATCTTTCCAACATTTTGTTGTTTCGGTGCAACTCTTGTTCCCTGGTGTGCAATTGTGGAAGTTGTACAGAATCTGTGGATGACATAGACATCAGCCACTTCAATCAAGTCTGTAAAGATAGAGGAGTTGTCATTCTTGTTGGAGTGCTCAGTGTCAATTAGCATATGGACAAGAACAATTATAAAGGGCATTTTCTTAGCTATGCGCGGGAGCTGTGATTTTATGAAGATATCGCTACAGTGCTATTAAGGATGACATAAAGGTGGTGGATGCACTTTTTATATAGAAAATCTAGTAACAGGTTCCTTTTACAAGTAGAAGTAGTGTATGCACACACCCTCGTAGGCAATAACTGGGTTGGAATATTTTTAAGGCTTAGGGTAACAGATTATCCCATGAGTGTTTCATGCATATGTGGCGTGCAAGCATGTCTGATAGGATGATTAATTAAATTGGGAGGTGTTTCTATTTAACCTTTATATATTGCTTATTCAAAAGTATTTTCATCTGTGGAAATTCCACATTTGTGTTACTTTTTTATGTTTAGACCTTGGAGTAACAAAAATTACGTCTATCTTATACCTTTGATTATCTGTATATTGCAGATATAGTCTATAGGACTGACAGAGAAAGTTGAGTACAACACTCAGCTTTATCCAGCAGTCCATTACACAATGTACTGTATGAAGCATAGCCTGAGAACCCTTAACGATCAGTAAGTTATTTTCTCCTAGACATAGAGGATAGCTTTCAGTTGTAGGATTACCCATTAAAGGGAACACTAAATGTAAATTTGAATGCTGAACACAATATATACTTGTCCTTATTGTTTGTTTTTCTGCACCATTTTCTGTATGATCCTGAAACTCTCAGTCTTCTAGGAAATCTGTAAAGACTGAGAGGTTAATATTCTGCAGATCTAAGGGCCCTTTCACATCAGCGTTTTTTTCAATTACCGCATACCGGCTGCACTTGCGGCGCGGTTGCGGTAATTGCCATACAAGGTATAGGCGGACTTGCGGCAGGTGCGGCAAGTGCGGTTTTGGCACTTGCGGCAGGTGCGGCCGCGAATAAAAACGCGGCTGACAGCATTTTTTTCGCGGCCGCACCTGCCGCAAGTGCCAAAACCGCACTTGCCGCACCTGCCGCAAGTCTGCCTATACCTTGTATGGCATTTACCGCAACCGTGCCGCAAGTGCAGCCGGTATGCGGTAATCGCGGCAGATGCGTTTTTTTCACCGCATCTGCCGCGATTTGAAAAAGACGCTGATGTGAAAGGGCCCTTATGTTGTTTGTCTGGTATGCAAAGGGGCAAGGCTGTGTGAGCTAGACATTTAGACACATGATAGTGAGGAGGAGAAGAACACAGTTAGGCCCCTTTCACATCAGCGTTTTAAGCTGATCGCGGCAGTTGCGGTGAAAAATCCGCAACTGCCGCGATTACCGCATAACGGCCACATACTTGCGGCAAGCCCCATACAATGTCTATGGGGCTTGCGTTAAGTGTGCGGCAGGTGCGGCAAGTGCGGTTTCAGGCACTTGCGGCAGGTGCGGCCGCGAAAAAAACACGGCATGGCGTGTTTTTTTTCGTGGCCGCACCTGCCGTAAGTGCCGAAACCGCACTTGCCGCACCTGCTGCAAGCCCCATAGACATTGTATGGGGCTTGCCGCAAGTGAACCGCAAGTGCGGCCGTTATGCGGTAATCACGGTAGTTGCGTTTTTTTTTGCCGCGATCAGCGCAAAACACTGATGTGAAAGGGGCCTTAAAGGGAACCTGTGTAGTATCCTTTTTTGTTATTAAACTACCCATAATATTATTTAGCTCAAGTAGTGTTCATTTATTACCCATTTTTTTATTCTTATTTTCATCCCAAAAACCATTGTAGATACTTACAGGTTTTCATTAGCTAGCTGGGCAAACAGTCAAGCAGTCAATCAGCTGGGTAATGGTTAACAGATATGTCACTGAACTCAATGCCAACTGCTCTGTGTAATGACCTGTGTGATGTTGTGACACCATGTGACTATAATAGACTGAGCTAAGATAGCTTAATCGTTAAAGGAAAACTGTCAGGTCAAAAATCCACGTGTAACTGCTATAATTTTCTAATCCCTTTCGCTAAACTCTCTCTATTCATGTATTTATTTTATTTATATTCCCCTCCTATCTTCTGTAAACTTCAAATAAAGAGATTCATTCCATCTGTCACTCACAGTGAATGATCCACTTAGTTCTCTGCTGTCCACTCCCCATGCATGAATATGCATGTCACATACTCACACCACAACACTGCACAGGAGATCACTGGGGGGAGGCTGTATTCTCTTCTCTGTGTCTGCAGCCAAGAATGAGGTGAAATACAACACAAACTGTCACAGCAGGATACCTGCTTACATAAACAGATGGAGTCTAGATAAGTCAGATCAGCAATAGCAGTCTCCCTCCTTGTCTTCTTCAGAACAGAAGCTACTGAAACCTGACACTGCATTGTTAGCAAAGGGAGGAGGGAGGGAGGAGAGAGCTGCTGGGAGGGAGTGCATAATTACATGACAGTTTATACAGCACATGACTATTCCTGTTTGGTTATAATAAAGAGGACTAATCCAAGAGCTTGTTGTAGGGTCTGGCAATGCTGATAACATCGAAACTACAAAGGTACAATAAGGATTTTACATGTTTTGAAAAGATAAGCCCAGGCACTATTCAAGGATAATATTATCATTCTGAAAAATGACCTGACAGTGTCCCTTTAAGGTTTATGTACACTCAGCTCTGTCTATTATAGTCACATGGTCGTGACATCACCCATGTCGTATATATAGAGCAATCAGCATTTCTATAAGTTCAATTACATATCTATTAACCAACTGGATGACTGCTTGACTGTTTGAGAAGCTAGCTTATGAAAATATGTAAGTATTTAAAAAAAAATTTTTTTGGGGATGAATATGATTTAGAAAAAGGTTATTAATGATTTAAATAAAAGTGGGAGTGGTTTAATAAAAAAAAAAAAGACATGACAGGTTCCCTTTAAGCGCATAGTACACACAGAGATTTCTTTATATATTTCTCAATTTTACCTGAATATGACATTTAAAAAAAGAGATTAAGAGAGGGATTGCTTGCATTTCTTTATTCATTGTGTGTGTATAGTATTTTTTTAAGAAGGTTTCCCACCACAATAGATGTATTTTAGATTGAAGGCAGTCTATCAGCTGACTACAGGGATTCAGGATTAGAAGCAGCATTTATAGCTAGGGAAAGCTGTTTATGGCCCAGTCATGTAACACATGGATTGTCTAGAGCCAACTGAGCAACAGCTAGTTACGTGCTGCCTTCACTTGCTAAAGCTGGACTCACATGGCTCCTCATGAGGAGCATGAGGATCGCATCAATATGCCCGGACTGGTCATCTGCTCTCCTGACCCGAGTGTGTCAGCTGCATAGAATTACGTGAAGCTGACACACTTAGGTCAGGTCAGGAGAGCAGTGGCAAGCAATGCAATGCGAGCCTTGCTCGAGTAATACGCTAGTGGGACTCCAGCCTAATAGATGGAAAACAGAGTCCAGAAGCCACTTCTATTATATTTATATGCCTTTAGCAATGTATTTAAGTGTCTAGTAGTGGAGGCAGTAATAGTTTTTGCATTATGTTGATCATTTAATAGTATTGCTACATCACAGTGACTGGCACATTCAATCTAAATTTATATAAATCAGTAGTATATACAGTGGTGTAAAAAAGTGTTTTATACTATTCCTGATTTTTATTCTTTTGCATGTTTGTTACATTTAAAAGTTTCAGATCACCAAAAAATGTAAATATTAGACAAAGATAAAACAAGTACACACAATAGTTTATAAGTTAAGGTCTTTATTATTAAGAGAATAACAAATCCAAACCTACAGGGCCCTTTGTGAAAAAGTAATTGTCCCTTAAACCTAATAACTGGTTGGACCACTCTCAGCAGCAACAACTGCAATCAAGCATTTGCGATAAATGGCAATGAGTCTCTTACAATGCTCTGGAGGAATTTTGGTCCACTCATCTATGCAAAATTGTAATTCAGCAACATTTCCTAGCATGAATCATCTTTTTAAGCACTTTACAGGTATCAGGTTTGCTCTCTCCATTGTGGCTTACAATTTAAATTCCCTCTCAGTATGTCCAGAAATTTAGTGATGCATAATAATGAGATATAATACATGTAAAAAGTTTTAAACACATGACGAAATAGAGGTGCAAAAAGCCACAGAAACTCATGACACTGGCTGAAATCTATCAATAATACGAAAACAATCCTGCCACTTGGTGAAAAATAATACCAGCTGGTTCAACTGATGGCCTATAAAAGTGTCTCATTATCAGGGTGCTACACAAGAAACATCTCAGGATGGGTAAAACTAGTAACCTCTCCCAAGACCTTTGCAACCTTATTATTGCAAAACATACTGATGACATTGATTCGAGAAGGATTTCTAAACTACTGAAAGTTCCAGTGAGCACTCTTTGGCCATAATTCAGAAGTGAAAAAAACATAATTTCACTATAAACCGGCCATAACTAAGTGAGTCCAGCAAGATTTAAGGCAAAGCAATGAAAAGAATTATCAGAAGAGTTGATGAAGAGCCAACGATCAAAAGTAAAGCATCAATAATGGCTCAGCCAATCACATAACTTGAATCCAATGGAAAATTTATGGAAGGAACTAAAGCTCAGAGTTCATAGAAGGAGCACATGGAACTGTCAAGATTTGAAGTGCGTTTGTGTGTAAGAATGGAACATAATCCCACCTGAACAATGCATGCGACTAGTTTCTCCATACAGGAGGCATCTTGAAGCTGTCATCACCAACAAAGGATTGTGTACAAAGTATTAAATTAATTTCAGTAAGCATGTTCAATACTTTTTCCCTGTGTCATTTCTCATTATTGCACATTACTAAATTTATGGACATGTATGGTTTGATTTCTTAGCCTGTGTGATATTGGATGGTTTGTTACTGACATCTGGTGAGCAATTCATGTCCATAGCATGTTTAGAAATATATTTACCTAGAAAATTGGTGATGTGTTCAATACTTATTACACCTGCTGTATATACAGTCATGAACAAATGTGTTAAAAGAAATAATAGATCAGTGCAAATGAGAAGGATCCGTGGGTGATAATTACAAAAAGGGTGACGAGGGGATGGCCTCTCATCTGTTTAAGTTGTGCTCCCCCAACTGGTGAAGATGGCATGTCGCCATTGAAACGCGTTGTGGTCTTAAATACAGATAAGTACAAGTATTCCAATAAACAGCCCCATCTCCCCATCTGCATCCCAACTCCTATCTCTAACCACCTCTCTTGTCCTCTGACAGATCTCAACCTCTGAGACGCACAAAGACGGTAACACCCATGACCTGGTCTTTACCCAGCTCTGCTCATCCTCCTCCTTAGATAACTCACCTCTTCTCTCCGACCACAACATTCTCTCCTTCTCACTCACTAACCCTCGGCCACCACAGCCCAATCCTACCTATCACACATCCAGAAATCTACAGGCCATTAACCCTCATGCACTCACAGACTCCCTCATCTCATCTCTGTCCCCAATCTCTTCAATCTCCTGTCCAGATCAGGCAGTAAATCACTACAATGACACTCTCAGAAGCTCTTTGGACCAAGTAGTGCCCCTCACCCTCAGAACCTCCAAACAGAGAACAAAACAGCCTTGGCTCACATCACAAACTCGATTCCTCCAGCGATGCTCTAGGAGTGCTGAACGTCTATGGAGGAAAACTCGCTCACCAGGAGACTTTATCCACTATAAATTCATGCTCAAAACTTACAACTCTGCCCTTCACCTTGCCAAACAGACCTACTGCACCACCCTGGTCTCCTCACTAGCCAACAATCCAAAAAAACTCTTTGACACCTTTCACTCTCTCCTCAGTCTTAAAGTACAGGCCCCCATCACTGACCTCTGTGCTGATGACCTGGCTTCTTACTTCATGGAGAAAATAGACAACATCCACCAGAAAATCAGCTCTCAGCCTCCAAGCGCTGCCACCCCCATTCTTCCCCACATCTCCTCCGGTTCACTCTCCACATTTGACCCAGTCGCAGAAGAAGAAGTCTCCAGGCACCTCTCTTCCTATCGTCCCACCACATCCACTACTGACCCCATTCCCTCACACCTGCTCCAGTCCCTCTCTCCAGTCGTCACCACTCATCTAACCAAAATCTTCAATCTCTCCCTCTCTTCTGGCATCTTCCCCTCCTCTTTCAAACACTCGATCATTACTCCATTATTAAAGAAAACCACTCTCGACCCATCCTGCACAAATAACTACAGACCAGTCTCCAATCTCCCCTTCATCTCTAAACTCCTGGAGCACCTGGTCTACTCCTGCCTCACACGTTACCTCTCCGCTCACTCTCTTCTAGATCCATTACAGTCTGGTTTCCGCCCCCTTCACTCTACAGAAACTGCCCTCATCAAAGTGACCAATGACCTTCTGACAGCAAAACGTAATGGTGACCACTCTCTGCTTATTCTCCTTGACCTCTCTGCAGCTTTTGACACTGTTGACCTTCAGCTCCTACTCTCTATGCTGCACTCCATTGGCATAAAGGACACTGCTTTCTCCTGGCTCTCCTCCTATCTTTCTGACTGCTCTTTCAGTGTATCATTCGCTGGCTCCACTTCTTCCCCTCTTCCTCTCACTATTGGAGTCCCTCAGGGTTCAGTCCTTGGCCCTCTTCTCTTCTCTCTCTCTACACAGCCCCGATTGGACACACCATCACCAGATTTGGCTTCCAGTACCATCTTTATGCTGATGACACACAACTATACACTTCAGCCACTGACCTTACCCCTGCAGTATTAAAGAACACCAATGACTGTGTAGCTGCAGTTTCCAATATCATGTCCGCTCTCTATTTGAAACTAAACCTCTCCAAAACTGAACTTTTTCTGCTCCCCCCATCCACTAACCTCTCTAAATCGGACATCTCTCTCTCAGTTTGTGGCACCACGATAACGCCTAGGCAGCAGGCTCGCTGTCTGGGTGTTATGTTTGACACCGATCTCTCCTGCTCCTCCCACACACAATCTCTTGTCCGCTCCTGTCGCTTACACCTGAAGAATATCTCTAGAGTCTGCCCCTTTATCACCATGGAAACAACAAAAACCCTCACCGTGGCCTTAATCCATTCCCACCTTGACTATTGCAATTCTCTATTAAGCGGCCTCCCACTCACCAGACTTTTCTCCTCTCCAGTCCATCCTTAATGCAGCAGCCAGGATCACCCATCTGGCCAATCATTACTCAGATGCCTCTGCTCCGTGCCAGTCCTTGCACTGGCTGCCCGTACACTACAGGATCAAAGTCAAATTGCTTGTTCTCACCTACAAAGCTCTTCACAGTACAGCACCCCCCTACATATCCTCCCTCATCTCTGTCTATCACCCCACCCACTCTCTACGTTCTTCAAATGACTTTCGACTAACATCTGCACTAATCTGATCCTCCCACTCCCGGCTCCAAGACTTCTCCAGAGCTGCACCAATCCTCTGGAATTCTTTACCCCAAGAAATCAGGACTATCCACAACTTGCATGGCTTCAGACGATCCCTAAAAACACATCTTGTTAAGGCGGCCTATCATACTCCCTAATAGAAGTCCTTTGTACTGTAGATAGTGAATGGGCTATCTCTCTTGACATTACTCTTCTACAAACTCCACCAAACCAAAAAGGTCTACACAGACTGTCTAATGACCATCCATGTAAGCTTAGTTCTATGCCCCATTTCCTCAAGATGCCTGGACCATGAGTGCAATAAGCCCCTGTACCCTGTGCAACCCCTATCCCGTTGTAGATTGTAAGCTCTTTTGAGCAGGGTCACCTTCATTTCTTGCTTTATTTATTGTATTTTCTTTTTTACATTGATTCTATGCCTATTGTTATGTATCCAATTATTGTACTGTATTTGTTCTCTATTGTAATTACTTACTGTATTATATTTTCTGTACTCTAACCCCTACATTGTAAAGTGCTGCGGAATATGTTGGCGCTATATAAATAAAGATTTATTATTATTATTTATTAAGTATTAATCCCCCTGTTCTCTGTGTCCTGAGCGCTCCCTAACTCAAAAAAAACCTTTGATTCCTCCTATGAACAAATGTGTTGGCATTCTTGAAATTGTTCCAGAAAAAAAAATATTTTTCCCAGAAAATTATTGAAATTACACATGATTTGTTATACACATGTTTATTTTCTTTGTGTGTATTGGAAAAACACCAAAAAAACAGAGAGAAAGCCAAATTGGACATAATTTCACACAAAATGACAAAAATGGGCTGGACAAATTTAGGCATTCTCAAATTCATATTTTGTTGCACATGCTTTGGAATACATAACTGCAATCAATTGCTACCTATAACCATCATTAAGCTTCTTATAGCTCTCAACTGTAAGTTTGGACCACTCTTCTTTTGCAACTGCTCCAGGTCTCTTATGGTGAAGGGTGCCTTCTCCCAATGACAATTTTAAGATCTTTCCACAGGTGTTCAATGGAATTTAGATCCAGACTCATTGCTGCCATTACAGAACTCTACAGCGCTTTGTTTCTATACATTTCTGGGGTTTTCACCTCGAAAGCAGCAAACAGCTTCAGTCAGAGACACATTATTGGACTGCAATTGACCCGCATACTGTTTTGCACATGAGCCCTCTTCTTTCTGTATCCACCACTGGCCAGAGATATTTCAGAGAAAAATTTACCTGGCTGCAATCACTTAACAGATGATCTTTCTCTAATATTTCATTAGATGGGGCCAAAGCCGTGAAGCCTCAGCTAAAAATTCCAAGGCCAAAGCTACCTGGTGGAGATGTTGAGTTGCAGCAGTAATTACTTGTTATTGTCCAGCCATTTGTTTCTCTATTTTTTGGTAGCAAGCTTTTTAATTGCTGTTGCAGAAGACAATACAATGTTTGGCTCTGCAATCATTCTTTGATCGTGCTTTCAAAGTTTATAAAAACATTATAAAATTCCTTGCACAATACTTTCCATGATTTGTAGTTTTTAACTAGTATAACAGGATTGTTAACATTTGTTAGTGGCATTAAAACAGAAATCATGAAATAGAAATCATGGGGTCCTAGACCTGAAGTTCTAATTGGGCCCCCCCCTTCAAAAAAAGAATATTTGGCTAGGTCAAATAAGAACATATGTTTTCAGCTTTTCAAAGATACAACTTTTCAGCGCTTACAAAGTAATTTTCCTCATATTGAAGCCCCTAGATTCTTCTTTCATTACCCCCATAAAGTATGCCAACAAAAGTGCCCCACAAACACTGTATCATTACCCTCCACACGCACAGTATGATGTGAACTGAACCCCTCAATTATCCTGGCACAGTATGATCCCAAACTATGATCCCCACCCAGCCCTCCATGGAGTATAATGGACTTACATAAAGTATAATGTACTCTACACCTTTTCACACTGTATAATCACCCCCAACACAGCCCTCAAATCGCCCTCCTTAAAGTATAAAGGCTCCCTCATTGCCCTCCAAGTGTTATTACGTCCCTACAGAGCTCTCCAAATAATATAATGGGTTCCATATAGTATAATTGGCACCATATAGTCCTCCATATATTATAATGCACCCCCATAGTCCTCCACATAGTATATTGCACCCCCACAGTCCTCCATATAGAATAATGCACCCCCAAAGTCCTCTATATAGTATATTGCACCCTCAAAAACATCCATATAGTATATTGCACCCCAAAAGTCTGCCATATAGTAAAATACACCCCCCATAGTTCTCCATATAGTATAATGCACCCCAAAAGTCTTGCATATATTTTAATGCACCCCCAAAGTCCTACATTTAGTATATTTCACCCCCAAAGTCCTCCATATAGTATTATGCACCCCCAAAGTCCTCCATATAGTATATTGCACCCCAAAGTTCTCCATATAGTATATTGCACCCCAAAGTTCTCCATATAGTATAATGGGGCCCCATAGTCCTCCATATAGTATATTGCACTCCCAAAGTCCCCTTGTGCTGTGCATGCTCTCCTGTGCACTGTCTCTGCCCCCTGGACACTATCTCTTCCTCCTGTGTGCTCTCTTCATTTTGTGCTCTCTCTTTTCCCCTTGGGCACTGTCTCTCCCCATGGTCTCTCTCCCCCCTGTGCTATCTCTCTCTGCCCCTGTGCTTTGTCTCTTCCCCTGGCGCTCTCTCCCCTTTTGATTTCTGTCTCCATTGTGCTTTGTCTCCCCCATGTATTGTCTCTCTCTCCCCCTTGTGTGGTCTCTGTCTCCCTCCTGTTCACTCACCTTTGAGCGCAAGTGTCCAAATATGGCGGCATGAGTAACTGCACATGCGCATACCCGTCATGTGCAGGCATAGTTACTGAGGTTGCTGCCATCTTTAGATACCCAGGTGTTCAAAGATGGTGGCAGTCTCAGTAAATGCACCTGCACGCTTCAGGTATGTGCAGGTACGGTAAATAATTTGATGGTGTTAGCAGCAAAGATGTCCGGCTGGCTGCAGATAGCGTCTGTGGCGGCGTAGAGCGCAGCGGCGGGTTCCTGGTGTCAATCTCGAGTATCGTTGTTTTTGGGTGTCAGCACTACCGTTGAAGGTATTATGCAATGGGCCAGTATCACCAGTGTGCACCATATTTGCACATCCATCACTTGGGTGTGCAAATATTGCTGCTGCCGGCGTGTTATAGGAGGACATCCTGACACCAGAAGTGGATGACAGGCAGGATAAGGTAATTTTATCGATGTATACACAAAATAATCAAAAATAAACACAGTACTGGTGTAGCGATATGGCCCCCATGGTGTCCAGTCAAGAAGATTCCCCCAGGTTGGCTGTGTGGACTGCATGGCTACTGGCGTCCTGGACATAGTACAGTGTTGGCCAAAAGTATTGACACCCCTGCAATTCTGTCAGATAATACTCAGTTTCTTCCTGAAAATGATTGTAATCACAAATTCTTTGGTACTATTATCTTCATTTAATTTGTCTTCAATGAAAAAAACACAAAAAGAATTGTCCTAAAGCCAAATTGGATATAATTCCACACCAAACATAAAAAAGGGGGTGGACAAAAGTATTGACACTGTTAGAAAAATTATGTGATGCTTCTCTAATTTGTGTAATTAACAGCACCTGTAACTTACCTGTGGCACCTAACAGGTGTTGGCAATACCTAAATCACACTTGCAGCCAGTTGACATGGACTAAAGTTGGCTCAACCTCTGTCCTGTGTCCTTGTGTGTACCACACTGAGCATGGAGAAAAGAAAGAAGACCAAAGAACTGTCTGAGGACTTGAGAAACCAAATTGGGAGGAAGCATGAGCAATCTCAAGGCTACAAGTCCATCCCCAAAGACCTGAATGTTCCTGTGTCTACCGTGCGCAGTGTCATCAAGAAGTTTAAAGCCCATGGCACTGTGACTAACCTCCCTAGATGTGGACGGAAAAGAAAAATTGATGAGAGATTTCAACGCAAGATTATGCGGATGGTGGATAAAGAACCTCGACTAACATCCAAACAAGTTCAAGCTGCCCTGCAGTCCGAGGGTACAACAGTGTCAACCCGTACTATCCGCCGGCTTCTGAATGAAAAGGGACTGTATGGTAGGATACCCAGGAAGACCCCACTACTTACCCCGAGACATAAAAAAGCCAGGCTGGAGTTTGCCAAAACTTACCTGAGAAAGCCTAAAACATTTTGGAAGAATGTTCTCTGGTCAGATGAGACAAAAGTAGAGCTTTTTGGGCAAAGGCATCAACCTAGAATTTACAGGAGAGAAAAAGAGGCATTCAAAGAAAAGAACACGGTCCCTACAGTCAAACATGGCGGAGGTTCCCTAATGTTTTGGGGTTGCTTTGCTGCCTCTGGCACTGGACTGCTTGACCGTGTACATGGCATTATGAAGTCTGAAGACTACCAACAAATTTTGCAGCATAATGTAGGGCCCAGTGTGAGAAAGCTGGGTCTCCCTCAGAAGTCATGGGTCTTCCAGCAGGACAATGACCCAAAACACACTTCAAAAAGCACTAGAAAATAGTTTGAGAGAAAGCACTGGAGACTTCTAAGGTGGCCAGCAATGAGTCCAGACCTGAATCCCATAGAACACCTGTGGGGAGATCTAAAAATGGCAGTTTGGAGAAGGCACCCTTCAAATATCAGGGACCTGGAGCAGTTTGCCAAAGAAGAATGGTCTAAAATTCCAGCAGAGCATTGTAAGAAACTCATTGATGGTTACCGGAAGCTGTTGATCGCAGTTATTTTGGCTAAAGGTTGTGCAGCCAAGTATTAGGCTGAGGGTGCCAATACTTTTGTCTGGCCCATTTTTGGAGTTTTGTGTGAAATGATCAATGTTTTGCTTTTTGCTTTGTGTTTTTTCATTCAAGACAAATTAAATGAAGATTATAATACCAAAGAATTTGTGATTGCAATCATTTTCAGGAAGAAACTGAGTATCCGACAGAATTGCAGGGGTGTCAATACTTTTGGCCAACACTGTATACAAGGTAGTTTGAGACCAGTTGAAACTAAACATGTGTAAGCAGGAAATAGGTAGTGAGATTCTCATTACAAGTTAGTAAAGCTGCTGCTCTTAGGCTGTTTGTGGAGCTGTGGAGCACATTAAGGCACATATGCATTCTTATGCGAGTATTGCATTCCAGAAATAAAGATGCACAAGAAAGCACATGTGTACTGATGTAAAGCCACTCATATTTCAGTGATTTGTGAATAGACAGGAGGCAAGGGCAAGGGAAAATCAGAGAAACAAGAGACCTCTAAGTGCAGTGCTTGCCCACTTGCAACTCTGTAGCATAAAATAATGCCTTCTTTGAATTACATTGATCAAAAAGAAGCCCATAAACCAAAACAAATGGGGAATACTTGTACAATCCACGTCCGGAAGTGACTCTCGGCGATGGGGTGGCAGAGCTTACAGAGGGGACGTCATCCTCAGGCTACAGTGGGCGGATGAGAAGGAGCTCAATGGGCGTTACTAAACATCCAAAATTGATGGGCGTGTTCCGAATGGTTAGAGTGCGTGACTGAGCTGCCTGCCCCTGTGCGAGGGGCGGAGTTGGTCCCATACAGTGGGAATGTTCTTTGAGGAAATAACCATTGCTTTACAATCCACGTGGGCATAGAGTTGTGGGGGACTGGGGGTAAGACCCCCAGATGGGAGGGAGGTGCAGGGGGGGAGAAGCCCCTTTACTCTACTAACACTAAAGAGTAAATTATACAATCGGGAGGCTTCGTCTCCCCCTTCATCCCCCGTATGGGGGTCTTACCCCCAGATCCTCTCTTCTATTATAATCAACTCTATGCTCATGTGAATTGCAACGTAATGGTTATTTCCTTAAACAACATTCCCACGGTATGGGAGCAGTTCCGCCCCTCACACAGGTGCATGCAGCTCAATCACGCCCCCTAACCTTTAAGAACACGCTCATCAATTTTTGATGTTTAGTAACACCCATTGAGCTCTTTCTCCTCCTCCCACTGTAGCCTGAGGGTATCGCCCCCTCTGTAAGCTCCGCCCCATCGCAGAGAGCCACTTCCAGCCGTGGGTTCTACAAGTATGCCAACAAATTGTATGTACCATGTTTTATGTTTCTCTATAGACTTAAATATGACATCTGGCTGCAGCATTTTTTTCTGAGAATAAACATATATAGAAACACTATGAAAGATGTGTTGTTTTCACAAAATTGCTTTGTATAAAACTAGTCTAGGCTGCTTTCACATCAGCGTTTTTTTTAAATCGCGGCAGATGCGGTGAAAAAACCGCATCTGCCGCGATTACCGCATAACCGCTGCACTTGCGGCACAGTTGCGGCAAGCCCCATGGAATGTCTATGGGGCTTGCGGTAAGTGTGCGGCAAGTGCGGTTTCGGCACTTGCGGCAGGTGCGGCCGCGAAAAAAAACGCGCGGTCGGCCGCGTTTTTTTTTTGTGGCTTCACCTGCCGCAAGTGCCGATACCGCACTTGCCGCAATTGCCGCAAGCCCGCATAGACATTCTATGGGGCTTGCCGCAACTGTGCCGCAAGTGCAGCGGTTATGCGGTAATCGCGGCAGATGCGTTTTTTTCACCGCATCTGCCGCGATTTAAAAAAAACGCTGATGTGAAAGTACCTTAGGGTGGGTTCACATTGCATTTGTGCTGTGTGTTTAACACATCTGTTTGACACCAGTACAAACGCAATGTAACGGATCCGTTAACACATCCATAGGCCTCCATC
Source organism: Allobates femoralis (assembly GCA_033576535.1). Classification (NCBI taxonomy): domain Eukaryota; kingdom Metazoa; phylum Chordata; class Amphibia; order Anura; family Aromobatidae; genus Allobates; species Allobates femoralis. The sequence goes on from JARQOC010000002.1 coordinate 265,874,453, forward strand.
CAACAAACTCATACAAACGCATGCCAAGAGAGGCTTATTTTGCAAGTATGAGTTTGTTAAAATGCACTGGCAAATGCGGACTGCAGCATTTTTCAGTCCGTTAAAAAAGTAACGCAATATAATGCAATGCTATATAGATTAGTACAAATCAGCAGCATTGCGTTATGTTGCATTTGCAATAGATGATAGGATAGATAAATAGATAGATAGATAACTAGAAAAACTAACTAGACGTTATGTTGCATTTGCAATAGATGATAGGATAGATAGATAGATAGATAGATAGATAGATAGATAGAGAGAAAAAAAAAATTTAAAGCAGCGTTTCAAAATAGCTTTGCCAAGGTGCTATACATCAGTTCCAGGTGGGAATCAACCACCAACATACCGACCATATGTACAAAAAACGAACTGCAGCACTCTTTTTGGGATGTTTCTTATGCCTTTATTGTCCTTCAGGTGAATATGGCGACGTTTCAGTCAGCCTGTGACCTTCTTCCAGCCAAAGAAGAAGGTCACAGGCTGACCGAAATGTCGCCATATTCACCTGAAGGCCAATAAAGGCATAAGAAACATCCCAAAAAGAGTGCTGCAGTTCGTTTTTTGTATAGATAGAATAGATAGAATAGATAGAATAGATAGATAGATAGATAGATAGATAGATAGATAGATAGATAGATAGATAGATAGTAGAATAAGTAGATCGGGCTTACCAGACTCTCGCTGCTACTTCCGGGGCTACCCTTTAAGCTACTTGCATATTCACTGCACTGACTGACAAAAAGCCAATCACAGACGCTCACACTCTGTGAGAGCCTCTGTGATTGGCTGTTGCAGTAAGACTGCATTTCCTCAATCTGGACAGTGATTGTGCGTGGTTGCCATAGACATTAGTGTATGGCCACCAACCTGCCATCACAGAGTGATAAATAATTTAAGAAAAAAAAGGGACTTTGTGGTATTTTTAAGTCTAGCCCGATGAAAGCAGACAGCTGCGAGCTACCTACTTTTACTTTGGCTAGGAAAAAAAATGTGTGGGCTCCTCCCTTTTGGTAATTGGCAGCCAAGGTAAAACTAGGCAGCTGAGGGCTGGTATTCTCAGTGAAGTGATGGCCCATTGTTTTAGGGCCCCCCCCATGCTAAAGAATAACAGCCCGCAGCCACCCATGAAAATCATGCATTCATAAGAACCACCATTTCCAAGCGCTTTACCAGGCTCTTCGAGTGGCCCTGGTGATGGGTGGTGTGAAAGCAGAGAAATTCACTCTAACCAGAGTAGACTGATTGATAAGAGAAATTAAAAGGATTGACACTGGTATACCGTGTCCTGACGATACTCAAGAAAGACGCAGCAGCCAGAGTCTTTCAGAGAGATCATAATCATTTATTCAAGGGTACAGTTTTTATATCATTTTCAAGGTCCTTAATATGCAACAAAAGGTAAAACGTGGCAATATGGTAAAGAAAAAAAATTATGTGAAATATGCTCCATAATCAGTGTAAAATCATCCAATGCCGTTACTAATCTAATCTATATGATAAACAATACTAAATTAATTAGTGCGACTAACAGTCGGGATGTCTGCCAGGCGTCCACCTGTCTGTGGTCCTACTGACATTAGGACCATTTGTATGATAAAGACAAGGACGAAGACATTGTTATCATTCTTCTAACCTTCAACTATGTTCACATAAGATTCAGCTCTAGGGCTTCAGTTTTTTCAAAGTTCTGAGTGAATAGATATGATAAACTAGGAATGGTTCACAGTAAGAAAGAGAGAACAAGATGGCTGACAGTGAGTAGTACATGATAACTTCTTTAACAGTGGCACACTGGGTAATAAGGGGTTAATACCAGCTTTGTTTTAGCAGCTGGTATTAAGCCTTGAGATTCTTAATGTCAGGCCAAAGTAGACCCGGCCATTAGGAATCTCAAATAAAGGGTTAAAAAAGACACAACACTGAGAAAAAATAATTTATTAGAAATAAAAACACAGACATACTTAGAGACGCCATCTTTATTACTCCCTCCTCACCCTTGTATCCATCCATGATCCTAGTATTCTGTGTCTCCTCTCTTAATGAACTGATGCAGCTCTGCTACATCAGACACCATGGGGAGGAAAAACACTTCCACTCCCCATTGTGTCTGTGCACTGAATGAGTGAACAGAGACCTGCAGCGTAGTAAGTGGTGACGTCACCGCTGACACTATTGCCATAGTAACCGAGCAAGTGGTTACTATAGCAACGTTGACCTCGGAACACCGCTGTTAACTCCCTGCCCACCACACCGCTATTCCCGTGGCTCATTTAGGATTGAACCGCTTGAATAGCCCATGTGTCTGAGCCCTTAGATCTACTTCTGGATTTAGATCCAACAAACAACATTAAAAATGTCAATAAACTATTGATTTGATTCCAGCCTCAGAGCCTACATTATCTATATCAGGGGTCTCAAACTCGGCTGGGCTGGTGGGCCGCGCGTAGAAAAAAATTGATATCGGGGGGACGCATTGCTTGTAGGACTAAGGGTACCGTTACACGTCGCAACATTGCATGCAATTTCACTGGCAATTTGCTGGTTGCAGTGAAATCATGGACACATTGTTCTATTTCGTTGCTGTGTACAAATAGAACAATGTGTCCATGATTTCACTGCAACCAGCAAATTGCCTGTGAAACTGCATGCAATGTTGTGACGTGTAACGGTACCCTTGATACCAGAATTTTTTTTTTAATCTAGTAAGGTACAAATACTGATCTTCTTGTAGGAATGTCCCCATACTGGTCCCCTTCTTGAAGTAATGTTCCTCACTGGTCCCTATGTGTAGTAATGTTCCCATCCTATATTAACCCCCATCCTGGTCCTCATCATGTAGTAATGTCCCATCCTGATCCCCTTCTTGTAGTAATATCCCCATCTTGTAGTAATGTCCCCATCCTGGTCTCCGTCTTGTAGTAATGTTCCTCCCTGGTCCATATGTGTAGTAATGCCCAATCCTGGTCCCCATCCTATATTAATGTCTCCCATCCTGGTCCTCATTTTGTAGTAATGTCCCCATCTTTTAGTAATGTTCCCTCCCTTGTCATCTTATAGTAATGACTCCATCCCAACGCCTTTTTGTAGAGATGTCCCCACAACCTGGTCTCTGTTCTTTTTGTTCTCTCGCTCACACACACACTCACACATATACACACCCACACACTCACACATATGCACACACACACACTCACATACACACTCACACATACATCCTCAGACATATTCACACAAACACATACACACTCACACATTGACACACTTACATAGGGCCATATTTGGAGTTCCTGCCGCCCTGAGAACTTCAGCGGTCACGTTCCCCCTCCCCCCCCCCCCATGCTGCTATCTTCAGCTGACTCCACTCTTCTCATCCCGGCAGCTTCTTCCTCTGTGGCTCCCGGTCTTCCGCTTGCTGGTACCAGCCAGCACCCAGCACCGGCCTGCAGCCGGGAGCTGCCAGCACCCAGCATTAAGTGGCACCTGGCAGCACCCAGCGGCCTCTAGCACCTGACAGCCGCCAGCACCCAGCGGCCGCTAGCACCTGGCAGCCGCCAGCCCAGATGGTAGCCGGCAGCTGCCAGCACCCGGCATTAAGCGGCACCTGGCAGCCGCTAGCACCTGGCAGCTGCCAGCACCAGGCGACAGCTGCCAGCACCCGGCATTAAGCGGTACCTGGCAGCTGCCAGCACCCAGGAGCCGCTAGCACCTGGCAGCCGCCAGCACCCAGAGGCCGCTAGCACCTGGCAGCCGCCAGCCCAGGTGGTAGCCGGCAGCTGCCAGCACCCGGCATTAAGCGGTATCTGGCAGCTGCCAGCACCCAGCGGCCGCCAGCACCCAGCAGCCGCTGCTAGCACCTGGCATTAAGCGGCACCTGGCAGCCGCGAGCACCCAGCGGCCGCTAGCACCTGGCAGCCGCCAGCCCAGGTGGTAGCCGGCAGCTGCCAGCACCCGGCATTAAGCGGTACCTGGCAGCTGCCAGCACCCAGCAGCCGCCAGCACCCAGCGGCCGCTAGCACCTGGCAGCCGCCAGCCCAGATGGTAGCCGGCAGCTGCCAGCACCCGGCATTAAGTGGCACCTGGCAGCCGCGAGCACCCAGCGGCCGCTAGCACCTGGCAGCCGCCAGCACCCAGCGGCCGCTAGCACCTGGCAGCCGCCAGCCCAGGTGGTAGCCGGCAGCTGGCAGCACCCGGCATTAAGCGGCACCTGGCAGCCGCGAACACCCAGCAGCCGCTAGCACCTGGCAGCCGCCAGCACCAGGCGACAGCTGCCAGCACCCGGCATTAAGCGGTACCTGGCAGCTGCAAGCACCCAGCAGCCGCCAGCACCCAGCGGCCGCTAGCACCCGGCAGCCGCCAGCACCAGGCGGCAGCTGCTAGCACCTGGCATTAAGCGGTACCTGGCAGCCGCCAGCACCCAGCAGCCGCCAGCACCCAGCAGCCGCCAGCACCTGGCAGCACCAGACGGCAGTTGCCGGCACCCGGCATTAGGCGGCACCAGGTGGTCGCCAGCACCAGCCGCCGGCGATGTGCCGCAGGAATACACTCACACATATACACACACTTACACATATACACACACTCACACATATACACACTCACATACAAATATACACACACTCAGAAATATTCACACACACACTCACACATACACACTCACTCACATATATACACATACACACACTCACACATATACACACAAATACACTCACACATACACACACTCACACATACACACAAATACACTCACACATATACACATAGACACACTCACATACACACAAATACACTCACACAAATATACACACACTCTCTCTAGCTCTCATACACACCTTAATGATGCCCCGGGCCATGGAGACGCCGCGGTACCCGCCTTATTGTGACTTGCGGGTACCGCTGAAACAAGTGCCATCGCGCCTCTACACTCATGCAAGCAGCCGGCCGGCGGACCAATCAGAAGCCTCCTGTCACAGGAGGCTTCTGGTTGGTCCGCCGGCCGCCTGCTTGCATGAAGGCTCCTGATAGGTCCGGCGGCCGCCTGCTTGCATACAGGCGCGATGGCACTTGTTTCAGCGGTACCCGCAAGTCACAATGAAGCGGGTAACGCGGTGGCTCCCTGCACAATGGCCCGGGGCATATTATTTCTTCAAGGTGCCCCGGGCCGCAGTGGGAAGCCTGGCGGGCCGCACGCGGCCCGGGGGCCGCGTGTTTGAGACCCCTGATCTATATTATGGTTGAAAAAATGATTGGCAAGTTAGTTTGTGAGGTCAATACTTCTGCAGATATAAAATTATGATACAGATAGGGAATAAACAGTGCTGTAATTTTACTTTGTGGTACTTACATGTTTCATATTTTGAACAAACAGTAACAGCCAATGAACACATTCCTTAGCTGCTGGCTCCGTAATTTAGAATGCAAAATTGGTTTGCTAGTAGAAAAACATAACAAATGTAATTTTCTTCCCTATAAAAAAGTATATCATTAAGACAGAGAGACAACAGAGTACACTTATAAAAGTCTTATTTTGCTGAGAGTTTGCTCTAATAGCATTGAACTATCTTATAGAGAATGAATGCAGTGGTAATGCAGAGCCCTGTGCTCAGGTCAGTGAGGGTTCTGTTTGAGTTCCAGCAATCAAAAATGTATTCCCTGCTATGTACCGTATATGAGATAACTGTGGTATAAAATATTTAATTCTGATCCGATATTTTTAGCAAAATGTTAAATGCTGCTTTTGTTAAAGGGCAATAATGTGAGATGCATGATATTCAATGGCAACCAATCACTGTAAACACAACTTTTGAGGTCCTTGTATTATATTAAGTCAAAATAAGTTACATTTCTTTTTTTTGTAGTGTTCATAGGATGATGATGACGATGCAGAAACAGGATTAACAGAAGGTGAAGACAAGGAAGATGAGGAAAAAGAAGAAGAGAAGCTTGGAAAGCTACAATTCTCTTTAGACTATGATTTTCAAAATAACCAGGTAACAACATCCAGGTAAAATAACTCTTTTAATGCCCAAAGGTAAACTTCTCCCCCAATTCAAGTGTGTCAATAATGTTGGCTTCTATGTTGTATAGTTAGTATGGTTTAAAAGGACAATTTGAAAACAGCTAACGCCTTAGGCAAGGATCACATCATGTTTTACCATACGATCAGTGGTTCTTTAGAGGCTTACCTCTAAACCCCTCACAAATTGGGATTCATGTGTTTGCGCTGACGGTCCCATTGGCTACAATGAAGCAGATGGAGTTACAGTGTTCTGTCATTGATCATTACAGGCCGTATGTACCTTTTGCAAGTGGCCAGCCAGACAAAGTCTACTACGTCTTGGTGCCTGTTTCCAATAGGCATGTATGGCTGAAAATGATGTACAACAGAGCATACTGTGACTCCATCTGCATCATTATTATTAAAGACCATGTCAGCGCAATTCATGTCTCATGCAACGGACAAAATATGCTGCTATCTCGCACCTTCTTTGCATTTGTATCTACAAAAGTAAATACCACTGCCGATATCACTTTGGGCTATCTGTTGTGGGAAGTATGTAGAAAAAATGTTCAATGTGCACGTACCCTAAAGATAGGTTTTTGGAAAAAATGGACATTGATTTCGTTTTTGAGGCAAAACCAGGAGTGTATTCAAAAGGAGGAAAAATCTAGTAACATATGTGAAAATATATTTTTGTTAAATGCACAAATGTAGATTTGTCTCATTTCTTTAATTAGGTCTGATAAACATCATATAACTCGTTATTATGTCCAAGATCTTCATAATTTTTTTTGTTTATTTGATTTCTTAAAGAGTTTATTTCATTAAATGTATGTTTTCTGAGTCTTTGGCACAATTATTCCAGAATCATATGATAAATATATTCTGCATCATGTGTGGTTTTTGTTCCACTAATTTACAGTGCATCTGTCAAGTATTTTGTGTATGTGTTTCACCAAAAATAATGTTGACAAATGTTAATGCCTAAGGGTACCTTTACACGTGGCTACATTTCTAGGGTGGCTACAGGTAACTTACTGGTTGCAGTGAAATCATGGAGACAAGGTTCTATCTTGTTGCTGTGTACAAATGGAATAATCTCTCCATGATTTCACTGCAACCAGTAAGTTACCTGTAGCCACCCTAGAAATGTAGCCGCTTGTAAAGGTACCCTAAGGGTACCTTTACACGGTGCCACCTTGCCGGCGATGTCGGCGGGGAATCACAAGAACGCACATCCCCGCCGAAATCGCCGGGAGCTGTCACACGTAGCAACTCGCCGGCGAACTCGCCGGCAAGTAGCGGCAGCGACCGCTTGCTGGGTTGCCCAGCAACCCACCGACCGGTAACCCGCATTGTTAAACATTGCGGGTCGCCGCCTTACACAGGGCAATCAGGCATGATCGCCCTGTTCAGATCGCCAGGTTTCACAACACTGCTGTAAAACCTGGCAATCATTCTGAGGCGATTTTTCGCCATAGAATCGCCCTGTTACACTGGTGCTGCGATTAGGCCACGCCCCTGCATCGTCGGCACAATCGCCGGCGAGGTGGCACCGTGTAACCAGCAAGCAGTCTCCTCCGCTACTTGCTGGTGAGTTCGCCGGCGAGTTGCTACGTATGACAGCTCACCGGCGATGTCGGTGGGGATGCGCGCTCTTGTGATTCCCCGCCGACATCGCCGGCGAGGTGGCACCGTATAACGGTACCCTTAGAGATGTGGGGACTATGTATACTATGGTAGCTTTAAAGATTTCATACTGTCTGCTGTATATATATACTTTGCAAAGTATTAAGTGGTTATCAGGTCCACCAACACAGTAATGGAGTAAAGATACATACACACAGTTTTGAGGAGGCTTTGGAGCACCTCTGCTCCAAACAACACTTAATAAATCACTTTCAAAAATGCTTGAAAAACGCTCCCTATTTCTATTGTAAATCCACTTTGCTGTTCTTGTGTTGATTGCTTTGAGTGTGTTTTTCCAGTTCTGTATTTAAAAATGCCTGGTGTAAAAAAAGTGAAAGGGGATATCACTTCTTTCAAACAGCTCGTGATGGAATCTTCTTCAAACTAGACACTGTCCATTTCATAAGGCTGTTAAAAAGTGCTTTAAGAAAAACATAAAAGGCCACGTTCAAACATTGAGTATTTGATGAGTACTTCAGTATTTATAAGCCAAAACCAGGAGTGGAACAATGAAAGGAAAAGTAAAATAGAAACAAGTGCTCTACTTCAGCATTTTTTGCCCTCTATTGGTTTTGGCTTACAAATACTAAGGTAAAAAAGCCTCACAAATACTCAGTATGTGACATGGCCTTATGTAACTCCGGCAGCAAGAACACTGGTGCACTTACCACCCTGACTGCTCAGTGGTGTCTCCGACCCTCACTACAGCTTTCTGCCAGAGCATTCTACACAAGTCTCCAGTGAATGCGCTTAGAACTTGCATATGCTCTCTCCCCTCTTCTTAAAGGGGCAGCATACTTTATACAGAAGTGTTTCTTAGTCTATGCCTAGGAGGCCTTGGGTACTTAATGCATCTTCCCTCTTCAGGAGGTGCCTGAGCAACAAGTTAAGCTAATTTGTCTGTATCTTCACTAGTTTTCAGGTTCCCAACAATCTGTGCTCGCTCTCTGTACAATAACCAGTGTTCCTGTATCCAGTACTTGTCCAATGTTCTTGAACCTGTGCTTCAGTAACTTGCCGTCCTGCCAGTATCTGCCATCCTTACAGTACCTGCTGTCCTGCCAGTACCTGCTGACCTTCCAGTACCTGCCATACTACCAGTACCTGTCATCCTGCCAGTACCTTCCATTCGGGCTGTTCCTGTCATCCTGTCCATACCAGCTGTTCTTTCGTTCTATCATTGACCCAGAGTCTGTACCTGCATGTCTGACAATTGGGGTCAGCAGCTGCAGTAACGGGGACTGCTCTAGAGTGGCACTTGGCGCCTGCCTTCCAGCACAAGCCTAACCACACCATCAGTGGCTCTAGAGAAGACAAGATAGCCACTTAGTTATGCCCCTCCAAGGCAAACTCAGCACTGTGGCACAGTGGGTCTACACCCACCAGTGTGACAGTTAGCTACAGTACCTCTCTGGTCGCAGTGTTGCACCAAGAGTGGACCCTTGAACGGGAGCAACAGGACCAGATACTAATCTATTTGTGGTCGTTGGACATCCACCTGAATGCCATGACTTGACCATTCCATTTGAACCTTTCCAGGCTGCAGCATCTACTCTGGCAATAAGCCCAGCTCATGAATCTGGCTCCTGTTTGCCTGCTCCACGCCAGTTTGACGGCGACCCTATGCAATTCCCAGAGTTCATTAACCAGCAGTAAATGCTGCACTTTGAACTATTATCTCACCAGTTTGCTGCGATAGGGTAATCTGTCAGTAGGCAAATATGTAGTCCACACCCTGTCATCTGAGCCAGGCTGGAACAATGAGGTGCTTGTGGCTGCCTCCTGGGAGGGCCTGTCCCGGAGAATTAAGAACAAATTAGCAGGCTGAGAAATTCACATCTCCTTGGATGACTTGGTTTCCCTGGCTGTCCAGATCGATCTCAAGTTTCACGAACTCTCCAGAGACGTGATCCATAAGAGGAGATCAATGCGTTAGGCCCCAACCCTCCAGAGACCAATCGTTACACAGTCATCTACTTCCACAGCTCTTCATGTAATTTCCTTTGGCAGCACCCGATTCACCGAGTTGGTCTATCTGGATTCTGGATCCACAGTAAACTTCATGCAGGAGGCTGTGGTGGAGTGGTATCAGATTCCCGTTGCTAGTGTTATCCGTTGATGGGAGAACTCTGTCTGTGATCATCCAATTCGTTAATAAGCCAGTGGAACTTCTATGTTGCATTCAGAGAAGATTGCCTTCTATGTGCTTTCAGGCCTGTCCCATCTGTTGCTCCTGGGTTTGCAATGTTTATGGATGCATAAGCCCGACTTGGACTGAGGGTCCTGTGAAGTGCTTAATTGGGGGTCATTCTTGTCACAAGAGATGTCTTGTCCCCATTGGATTCCGTAAAACCTTCCAGGCTTGCCACCTCGTTATTAGTCTTATGTGGACATCTTCGTTAAGAAGGAAGAGGAGAGTCTACCCCACACATGACATATGATCATCCTATATACCTACTTTCCGGTTCTACTCCTCTTCAAAAGTATATCTACCCTCTGTTGCTAGTGAAACCCAAGCCATATCCAAGTATATAAAGGAGAATATGGCAAAGATATTTATCCAGAAATTCTCTTCTCCAGCTAGTGTCCTTGTTTCTTCTCTGGTCTCAGGCCTCAAACACATTACGGTCAAGAATAAATACCCCCTGCTACCTTTTCCAGAATTATACGATCGTCTCAGGGGCTCTGGAACCTTCACCCATCTTGATCTTCAAGAAGCATATAATCTGATTTATATATGTGAGGGAGATTAATGGAAGACCACCTTTAACACCCAGGTCGGCCATTACGAGTATCATGTAATTCCATTCGGGCTCAGTAATGCCCCTGCAGTCTTCCAAAAGTTTGTGAACAACATCTTTCGGGATATTTTCTTCTCTTGTGTTGAGGGATCCATCCTACCACCTGAGATCCGCTTGCAGCCACCCGATTGCTACTTGCCGTTTAACATCTTACTACACTGAACTGTAACCATTGCTGCTAATGTTCCAGTAAAGTACCCGGAGTGAAGTGACTTCGACTCTGCTGCATCTTCTTTCCATAAATGTATTCCTTCACAGGATTGCTGCCCCGGAGGTCCCAGTCCTGCCTGCGGAGGACTACACCATCTCAGCCGCAATACCACCGACCTCCGGAGGACTGTGAGGGCTCTGGTGCTACTTCACCAGGAACTGCAGGTGGCGTCACGACAACTAACTTTGGAAATAATCCCTTGTACATAATTCCTCTTTTCAAAAGAACCGTCCCCCAGGACACGCATTCCCCGTGACACAGTTAACCCTTTTGCCGCCTGATACCCAAGTACCCCACACCCTGGGGCGACACAGTAGTTCATCCAGTTGTCCTATACACCGACCATAGGAACTTGACCTCCCTACAGTCTGAACTAAGGCTGCATCCATGCCAGGCTAGATGGTCGCTGTTCTTTGCCCGCTTTGATTTTGTTCTTCATTCTGGCCAGTGGAAAAGAATGTCAAGACAGATGTGCTTTCTAGGTCCTTTCTAGCAAACGACCAAGAGGAGGAGCCTCAGCACAACATCCAATAAATATTTATCCGCTACTCACTAAACATTGCAAATGACATATAGGAAACGAATGCAAATTTGGATGAGGAAAATTGGCATTGCAGAAACTGCTTCAGGATACACAATGTAAAAATGAGATTCTTAGTTGATGCATTGGCCATTGCATGTAAGCCCGATAACCTGCGTCAAGGTGCTCTCATGTCTACCGGGTCCCTATCTCCCTTACCTTGTGCCTCTGTCTGCGGTACAAATGCATATGAGGATATGTGCCACTGAGTGCAATTAAAACCTACGTGTATGGGTGTGGTAGGAAGCTTGACTACAACAAGATGGTGAACTAAACATGGTAAACTAGACAAGGCTATCGGGGAAGAGTGCTCAGTCATAAGACTATAAATATATTAAAGTAAAGATGACTGGCACACCTACATGTGAAGGTGCTAGCAGGAAAAAGACAATATGCAATAAATATTTATCCACTGCACACTAAACATTACAAATGACATATTGGCTAAAGAATGAATGACTAACATATAGGAAACTAATGCAAATTTGAATGAGGAAAATTGGCATTGCAGAAACTGCTTCAGGATACACAATGAAAAAATGAGAATCTTAGTTGATGCATTGGACATTTACTTTAATATCAGCACAACATCCAGACCTCCAATAATTGTGAGCATGTCTCTGCTACCAACCAGAACGTTCAAATCAGAGGCAGACAGAAGGCTTGTGCTGCATTGGGATCACTCCACTAAACTTGCAGGTCACACCAAGTAGAAGAAGATGGCTCCTACCAATTTCGGCACTACTGGTGGTCAACTCTGGGCAAAGACATTGTTGAATTCATTTCTGCCTGTCCTTCGTGTGCATATAAGACCCCAAGAAATTTTCCTCTGGGCTACCATTACCATTACCTGTGCCATCTGCTACTTGGCAACATATCGTGATGGACTTCCATCACAGATCGTCCGGCATCCTCTGGTTAATCCGTCATCTGGGTGGTAGTGTGTCATTTTTCTAAAATTACCCACTTTAATCCCTTGTCTGGTATTCAATCTGCTCCAATACTTGCTGAGAAGTTCATTTAGCAAACTTTCAAATTAAAAATTTTATGAAAAGTTATGTGTTTTGTGCAGCATAACTGTATACAAGCAGAGAAAAATTGCAGTTTCGAAAAATGTAACTTTTTCTATATTTTCTCTAAAATGTATTGTCTCTCCACTAAGTTATTCCACATAAAGTGATACATGGCAATCTTGCAAAATGTGGCTGCATCATTAACCCCTTCACAACATTCGTTATACATTTACTGCGCAAGTTGGAAGTGGGTTTATGGAATGGACTCCCAGCAGGTGGTGGCTGTGTTTTACAGCAAGAATCTGCCTCTAACAACTGTGGGTAAATATGATAATTAAACACTGTAAGCAAAAATAATTCAAGAACGACAAAATTTATTTAATTTTGGTCACTGCAATACCATAAAAATGGTGTAACCAGTGATCAAAACATCATATCTATTCCAGAATGTTATCAATAAAAAATATTGTCTTGCTCCAAAAAAAAAATAAGCCATCACACAGCTCTTTTGACTGAAAAATGAAAACTATATAAGTTTTGCAAAATGGTGACACAAACCCCCACATTTTTTAAAAAAAACTTCTGTTTTTTTTATTACCGCTTACATTATAAAAGAAACTGGATGTTTGGTATCACCGTAATTGTAATCATATTGTAATGTCATTTTTACCACAAAATGCACACCATAAAAGCAATATCCCCAAAAAAGTCAGAGTTGTATTTTATTCAAAATTTCTCCCCATTTCAAATTTTTTCCCAGTTTTACAGTACTCTTTGTGGTAAATGAATGGTGTCATTCAAATGTTCATCTCATCCTGCAAAAAAACAAACTCTAATTTGTCTATGTGGACAGAAAAATGAAAAAGTTATGACTCTGGGAAAAAGGGGAGGAAAAAAACTAAATTACAAAAAGTAAAATTGGCTGCATTGCGAAGGGGTTACATTTTTGGTGACATCCACCTTACAGTTATGTACAACATATATGATGTGGGCTCAAAAGCTGAGCCTCTTCCAAAAAGCAAAGGGCCAGCTCGTATTAAACAACTGGTACTCAAGAGTAAAGGCCCCATCACACACTTCAATGTCCGAGCGATCTGATCAATAATCCGACTTCAATGAACGCTAGTGAAGTGCCACACATACAGATATCTTTAGCGACGCCGCAACGATTCCGCGACAAGCGAATGATACTTGCAGTCATTTGATCACCTACGTCCTTCAGTTCTGAATAGGTGAAGTCCTCAACGACATCATTATCAAGGTGTCACACACACCGATGCTGCAGGTTGGACAGACGATCGTCGTTTGGTTTTAGGTCCGGTTCAAAAACCTCCCATCAACGATCAGCCGACTTATCGTTCATCGTTTGTACTTGTCACACGCAACGAAGTCGTTGCTCCACCCAAAAAGTTGTGACGCACTAACGATATTGTTAACGATATCGTAATGTGTGACGGGGCCTTTACTTCTACAATTTTTAGCTTGTACGAGTCTCAGCAGTTTAACCTCTTAATTGTCACTCTTCAATGAAGAGGATGAAAACGCCCCAGCCCATAATGTAAATTCAGGTGGGAAGAGGCATTGGTGTTGTCATTGCATTAAGGTTTTTTATTTTTGGCTTGAGGCATATTGTCTGTGAATGATCATATAGAGAGAACAGGGCACTGTTTGTCATGTAACACATTTTAGCAAGCAAGGCACCGAAAATATTTTTGAAAGAGCATAAAGAATAAAGATGACATGCGAATGTGAAATGTATTAACTGCTGTTTGTTTTTTTTTTTTAACAGATGCAGGTTGGTGTCATACAGGCAACTGAACTACCTGCATTGGACATGGGAGGAACTTCGGATCCTTACGTTAAGGTCTTCTTTTTACCAGATAAAAAGAAAAAGTATGAGACTAAAGTCCATCGCAAGACCCTTAATCCAATTTTCAATGAGACTTTCACTTTTAAGGTAAATCAATAATTTTCTGTTACATTATAGAATCGGAAACAAACTACCTGGTGTGAAATTCATGGGTGAAATTGATGTTAAGAAAAAAGTATTGTTGATTAAAATAACAAAATAGGTAAGAAGCAGTTTATAATGTATGAACCAATCAAACAGAAACTAATCAGTCGTAATATTATAACCAATTAATAATAATCTGTAACAAACATTGGCTATCTCTAGGGATGAGTGAATAGCGATATGTTTGTAATCGCTATACTTGAAACGAGTACTTTGTAATACTTGCGTATTCATCCGAATAGTGAGTCCAATGTTAGTCAATTGGTGATATGCTCCGCCCACACACATCCAGCCATAAAACGAGCATTTCCGGGGCAGAACGGGAGGGTGTTTTTTTTTGAGATTTCACTGCATAAAACACCTTGCTGTGCCCCCTAGAGAGAGCCTAACATTCAATCTGGGGTGCCAACTCCCTTTGACTACTGAAGGGAGCTGACAATTTGTGTCAGATCATTCACGATATACACATCACTCACAAGCACCAGCATTACTTGCTGAGTAATGAGTATCCCAAATACCATACTATCGTGCAAGTAGCGCATAGTAACAATTGCACTTGCTTATCCTATCTCATTACAAGTGATGTCTGTAGAAAAATGGGATATATTAGGCAGCAAGTGGTCAGGTCTTAAAGCTAATGTGTTTGAAGCAGGAAGAATAGGAAGGCATAAGGTATCTCTGCCCTAACAATGACTAGACTCTGATAGATGACTAGATCTCAGTATCTTCACAATAACAAGTTTTGTTGAGTGCTTCATGTATGTAGTGGTTAGAATTTATCAGGAGAAGAGGGACAACTACTTAAAGGAACCTGTTACGTCCCTTATGCCCTCCAACCCAGTAGTTTTCAGATGTGTATGAAAAGATGATCTGCTAACTAG
Organism: Allobates femoralis; assembly: GCA_033576535.1. Lineage (NCBI taxonomy): Eukaryota > Metazoa > Chordata > Amphibia > Anura > Aromobatidae > Allobates > Allobates femoralis. The sequence goes on from JARQOC010000002.1 coordinate 265,889,682, forward strand.
CCCTTTCTAATGTTATTTGCTAAAATAAATGTTTTAAAAAAGGATTTATAAACTGCCAAAATTCCTTTGCTAATTAGGACTTTGACTAGTCAATGGGGCATTGTCTCCCCAGACTAGTTGGAACTTATTCCATGTTATCACGCCCTGAGGGATTTATAACATGAGTTCCAAGAGCCAGCGTCATGGAAATATGGCACATGTGTGCAGCTCATTTTGGCAGCGCTACTGTTCCTCTGAAGCCGGGTGTATGCATCCCAGTGTTAAAAAGGCGCACTGCGCATGATTGGAGAAACAGTTTCTGCACTTCCGATCATGCTCAGTATGCCTCTCTAAAGCCGGGCGCTTACACCAGGCTTCAAAGTCGCAGTAACACTGTCAAAATGAGCCATGCACATGCACAAGATTTCCCGAGCTGGCGATGACTCCAGATCATTGAATTCATGTGTCACTCTCACAGGGGTGTGATAACATGAAAATATGGTTGACTAGAATGAGGAACAATGCCTCATTGACTAGTCAAAGCACTAAATTGCATAGGAACAATACTTTTTTTAAACATTGATTTTAGGAAATTACATTAGACATGGATGGTTAGGCAGGGAAAAAACACAAAGGAGAATGAAGCAAAAGCAAAACATTGATCATCTCACACAAAACTCCAAAAATGGGCTGGACAAAAGTATTAGCACCCTCAGCTTAATACTTGGTTGCACAACCTTTAGCCAAAATAACTGCGATCAACCGCTTCCGGTAACCATCAATGAGTTTCTTACAATGCTCTGCTGGAATTTTAGACCATTCTTCTTTGGCAAAGTGCTCCAGGTCCCTGACATTTGAAGGGTGCCTTCTCCAAACTGCCATTTTTAGATCTCTCCACAGGTGTTCTATGGGATTCAGGTCTGGACTCATTGCTGGCCACCTTAGAAGTCTCCAGTGCTTTCTCTCAAACCATTTTCTAGTGCTTTTTGAAGTGTGTTTTGGGTCATTGTCCTGCTGGAAGACCCATGACCTCTGAGGGAGACCCAGCTTTCTCACACTGGGCCCTACATTATGCTGTAAAATTTGTTGGTAGTCTTCAGACTTCATAATGCCATGCACACGGTCAAGCAGTCCAGTGCCAGAGGCAGCAAAGCAACCCCAAAACATCGGGGAACCTCCGCCATATTTGACTGTAGGGACCGTGTTCTTTTCTTTGAATGCCTCTTTTTTTCTCCTGTAAACTTTATGTTGATGCCTTTGCCCAAAAAGAGAGAACATTCTTTCAAAACGTTGTAGGCTTTCTCAGGTAAGTTTTGGCAAACTCCAGCCTGGCTTTTTGATGTCTCGGGGAAAGAAATGGGGTCATCCTGAGTCTCCTACCATACAGTCCCTTTTCATTCAGACGCCGACGGATAGTACGGGTTGACACTGTTGTACCCTCGGACTGCAGGGCAGCTTAAACTTGTTTGGATATTAGTCGAGGTTCTTTATCCACCATCCGCACAATCTTGCGTTGAAATCTCTTGTCAATTTTTCTTTTCCGTCCACATCTAGGGAAGTTAGCCACAGTGCCATGGGCTTTAAACTTCTTGATGACACTGCGCACGGTAGACACAGGAACATTCAGGTCTTGGAGATGGACTTGTAGCCTTGAGATTGCTCATGCTTCCTCACATTTTGGTTTCTCAAGTCCTCAGACAGTTCTTTGGTCTTCTTCCTTTTCTCCATGCTCAATGTGGTACACACAAGGACACAGGGCAGAGGTTGAGTCAACTTTAATCCATGTCAACTGGCTGCAAGTGTGATTTAGTTATTGCCAACACCTGTTAGGTGCCATGGGTAAGTTACAGGTGCTGTTAATTACACAAATTAGAGAAGCATCACATGATTTTTCTAACAGTGCCAATACTTTTGTCCACCCCCTTTTTACGTTTGGTGTGGAATTATATCCAATTTGGCTTTAGGACAATTGTTTTTGTGTTTTTTTTATTGAAGACAAATTAAATGAAGATAATAATACCAAAGAATTTGTGATTGCAATCATTTTCAGGAAGAAACTGAGTATTATCTGACAGAATTGCAGGGGTGTCAATACTTTTGGCCAACACTGTACATATGTGAATGCTGGTCAGTTGAAAGGCATAGGGGATCTGCACATTCGCATGTATGGGCAGGAGCCGACTCACTGGTCCAAAGAGCCTGGGCTTACTCTGTCATGGGTGTGGCGTAACAAAGCTGCCACCTGGTTCTTCTCTAGAGCCACTGATGATGGGGTTAGACTTGGGCCACAGGTAGCTGTCAGTTGCTGCTCCCAGGGTAATCTCTGGGTCTGTGACAGATGTGCCAAGCAGGACATCCAAAGGATAAGGAGATTTTAGGATTTTAGGATTGCAGTCTTATTTCAAACTGGAAAACAAATAAAGCATACTCTAGCTTTCTCCACCCAAAGACCCCATTCCATCATGACGTTCTGACTGCCTGTTTATGTTGTCCTGAGTCTTGCAGCTCAGGTGTTGACCCAAAACCTTGAAATAGTAGAGCTAATCCAGGCCAAGTTTGACCTCCTGCTGCTCACTATTGTGAGAGGCACTTTCTGGGAGAAATATATCTTCCATTCAGCACCACACCCGTCACTGTGTTAAATACTCCTCCTTTGTTCAACGCTGAGGGGATTGACACATGCCATACAGTGATCTCTGGATAGGACATCTACATTCCCCTGCAGCATGCCTGCCCACTATTCCACTGTAAATTTGAAATTTTACAGGGACAGGAACTACCTAGTGACCCAAGGATTCCTCTCCTTTGCATGACTCTTCCAAGAGGTGTCAGGGATGACAATAGCGGCAGGTGGAGTTGTAAAATAATGGCAGTGATGGGATAAGGGAAACTGGGAAGCTAGTCTGAGCAGACTATACGTGAGAGTACCCCTCCCTTTATGAGGGGCCTCTGGACCTTAACCAGGCACATCTGGAAGAGGTCCACATCTTCTGAGTGTTGATCTGTGAAAGGTTTTATGAACATTAAGTACTGGGAACTGTTCGGGTTGGAATAATATAGGGTTGAAAATGGCCGATACCCTAAATGGACCACTAACTCAAGAAATATGTGCCCCAGCTGCAGATCTCCACCTGACATGCTTAAACAACACCCACACAAAATCATTATCTCAGGTTTGGCCCTAAATGTTTGTTTATTTATTTTTTTTAAATCATCATTGACATACATCCAATCACATGTTAAATACAATTCCATACAATCTATAAAGTGGGATCAAAAGCCCACACAACTCAATAAGCAATGAATTCAAGGAGAACAAAGAGAGGGATTTTAATGTAATGAAACAAAAACAGGTTCTAGTCCTATAAGGACAGAAATGGGACAACAGGTACAGGGCAAATGTAGCAAAACAAGTGATATGATTACATAAGTTATATAAAAACACCAACATAGACATCAATTTTACAAGTTGGCTACACAGATGCCACTTAGTACTTAACCCTCTGTGGCCAGGAGAGGGATAAGTTATAAAACAAGATTGCTCATTTTACCCAGCAGTGGAATTGAGGACCCCCAAATCTGGACCCCGAAGTACGTTTCCTCTTTTTAGGCTGTTGCAAGCTTCATCGGGGGGGGTGATGTTGCCTCTGGCCAAACCGCTATAAATACCCCAGTGATGAGCTGTAATCACCGCCATACAGCCGCACCTTCCTTGGCGCTCGTGCATTTCCGGTCCCGCTCCTCTCGGCCAGATGTGCGCTGACATCACCGACAATGTGATGTGCACATCCCGGGAGCCAGGGACGCGTCACCATGGCTCCCGGGCATGCGCACCAGCGGTAAAGACACCACGCCCACCGCTGGAGGGGGGAAAAGAGCATGAGCGAACATAGGCGCTGTAAAAACAACACAGGGGAGAAAACATTTACCCCATAGGTGCAACACATAATTTTCAAAGTCTGCCATTGTATACATGGATGGATACAAAACCAAATATGTTGTAATTCACTTAAAACAGCATCATTATCACTAACACATAACTCAAAAGAGCAATAATTAGTCACATACGTCCCATAGTGGAAATAAACATGAGCTGGGTAAATTCAGATGTTTCTCAATGTACAATGGCCAGAAGCAGATGAATCATGAGTCACAACTGGAGCACATAATCCCAAACTGTGGAGGGGTAGCCGGCATTGCCAATAGAACATCAAATTGGTCTATCTAGAATAATAAAAACATTTTTAGAAAAAATAAATAAGGTGCAAAGACAGAAGACTCAAAGGGGGCGGAGACTACAGAAATGGAGCATAACTGAGCGACTCGTAAAGACCATTCGGGGACATTGTCCCCAAAGTTATGATCCAACGAGTTTCATATTGGGCCAGGATCTTCTTAATGTTGCCCCGCGGATACCACCATGAACGACATCAATCCCCCTAACCTTCAGGGAGGCCGGGTTTTTTTTAAATCAAGCAGTCTTTATTTAAAATAAAATTACGTTACAGGAATATATGTATGTAGATACAGATACTATTTAAAATTTTCCCCCTTTCTGAAAATCGCAATCCCACATCCCAATCCCCCCTCCACTCCCCCATCACATCAACTTCTATGTGTGATATCTATCTTTGACAATTCACCTCCATATTTTGTAGAGATCATTCCGTTAAGGTCTGTTGTCTCAAAGCCCAAATATCCTGTCCTTAATAATGTCAAAAGACGTCAGCCCAGGATAACCCAACCACCCTCTCCAGATATTCACATAGTGATTCATTTTGCCTCACCTAAAAGTTTATTGACATACATCCAATCACAGTCAGAATAAACCTCCTGAAATATCCAACTAACCCCAGGAAAGCTCTCCCCTGCCTCGTCCTGAGAGGACAGCAATTTTTGTATGGCTTGTATTATGTTCACTTTGGCCTTGTTGACTCCTTGTTCAATGATATACCCTAGGTATCAAGCTTCATACATATCTATGGTACATTTCTTTGGGTTGGAGATCAGCCCCACTTTCTGGAGTGAGTCCACTACTATCTACATCTTTGGTAAGCAACTCTCCCAGTATGCGATATCATTGAGGTATGCTGAGGCATATCGGCAATGGGGACAGAAAATGACATCCACTAACTGTTGTAACATTGCTCGAGCAATATGCAAACCAAAAGGTAATACGTTATATTGATACAGCCCTTCGTGCATTACAAAAGCCGTTTTCTCCTTTTTGACCTCTGACAAGAGCACCTGCCAGTACACTTTTGTGAGGTTGAAGTTTTGAAAAATACCAGGCTTGTCCTAACTGCTCCATAAACTCATCCACCCGAGGCATAGGATAGTCGTCAAATACCAATATTTCATTGCGCTTCGGGAAGTTATTACAGAAACGTAATGCCCTATCCGACTTAGGTATTAAGACTATTGGGCTAGCCCACTGACTCCAGGACTCCTCAATAACACCTAGTTGCAACATCGATTTCAACTCCTTTGAGATGGCTTGTAGCGAAGCATCTGGTACCTGATACGGCTTTAATAAGATTTTGGCCTGGGGCTCAGTGACACTATCGTGATGAATTACAGAGGTACATCCAAGTATTTTGGAGAAGACATCCATATTCCTACTAATGAACTCCCGCTTCCTGAACCTTGTTAGTGGACAATGTATTTGGTATCCCTACTGTGATGGTAGCTCCTCCCAAAAATGTCTGGAGGTGAAAGAGCTTTCCAGCAAGCAACGCAGACAGTGGGTTGTCCACAAGAAGGCTTTCTCTATCATTCCAGGGCTTCAGCAAATTGACATGGTAAATCAGCTTTTTTTTTTAGCTGACCTGGTTGGTATACCTTGTAGTTTACAGTCCCCACTTTCTATATTACCAAGAAGGGTCCCTGCCATCATACAAGGAATTTACTGTCCACTGTGGGTACCAGCACTAGTACTCGGTCCCGGGTTAAAGGTTCTTACCTGAAGTGCCCAGTTATAGATACGACTCTGAGCCAGTTGTGCTGCTTCCATATGCTCCTAGACAAGCAACAAAACTGTCTCCATCCTTTCTTGCATGTTCAATTACTCTGTTATGTGGGGAAGTTGTTTCTCCCATGCTTCTTTGGCTACATCTAGTAACCATCAGAAATGTATCTCATACAATATCTCGAAGGGAGAGAACCCTGTGGATGTCTGAGACACTTCTCACACAGTGAACAATATATGGGGCAGCGAGAAATCCCAAATCTGCCCCTGCCCATCCTTGGATACCAATCTTTTAAGCATGCTTTTTAACGTTCTGTTAAATCTTTCCACCAGGCCATCTTTTTGGAGATCATAGATTGAGGTGTGCAAATGTTTATCATTTAACAACCGGCAGAGTTCCTTCATGATCTTAGACATAAATGGAGTCCCCTGGTCTATTAAAATCTCCTTATTTATCGCCAAACAAAAGAACATGCTCATGAATTCTTTGGCTATGAGTTTAGCTGATGTATGGCACAGAGTAATCTCCTCAGGATACCTGGGGGCATTATCAAGAAGTACTAGGATATACTGGTGACCCTTGATGGACTTATTTAATGGTTACATCAAATTCCATGGCCACTCTTTCAGATGGTACCTCTATAATTGGAGGATTTCCTCCGTAACGATTGTGTAGTCTGCTGCTTGCTCGGTCAGTGTGTCAAAATATACCTCCTGGTCCTCCAAAGCTGAAGAAACGACTTCCGCCCTTTCATGCTGGGGTAGATGCTTCCTCTCGGCAACTCTCTCAAACATGGCCTGGTAGGTTTTGATGTCATTTGATATTTCCATTTTGGGAATTGCATTAGGGAGCAGTTTCCAGGCATCATGGATCACCTGAGAAGTTCCTGCTATCTGTAGCGTTAATGTGCACCGTACCTGGAGCTGCTTGATCTCCTGCTGTTGCTGGTTAAATATTTGTTGCTGTTGGGTGGTCTCCATAATCACTTTCACTGCAGCCTCCATTTTTGCAGATATCCCAGACTGGGTTTGTGATAGTTCCTTTACCCATAATGTATACTGGTGTCAAGGCAGATGCAAAATTTACTATGTGTTCCAGCTTCAACTCACCAACTGTTGGCGATTTGCTCTGGTAAGCAATGCAGTAAGGAGGAATGCAAAGGATTAAAGTCCAAAACTCAGTATTTTATTTACACTGGTTAGAAAAGGAAAAAAAAGAATCAGTCTTATGCAGGTGCGTGTGTGAACCCTCTGGACCACAGAGTCTGAGCTTATTCTGTTGTGGGAGGGTTGTAATCAAGTGGCCACCGGGTTCTTCTCTGTGGTTAGAGTTGGGTCCCAGGCAGCCACCAGGTGCTACTCCAAAGGCAATCCCCATAACAGATGAGCGGAGCAGGACAAACACAGGACAGAAGATTCCAGGAACACAGTCTTACTTCAAGATGGAAAACAAACACAGCACACTTCAGCTTTCCCCACCCCAAACACGCACTCCAATGAGAGGTTCTGGCTGCCTATTTATGCTGCCCTGTAGCTGTGCAATAAGGACATTGGCTCAAGAACCCAGAATAGCAAAGAAGGTCCAAGCCAGGTTTGACCTCCTTCCTTGTTGTTGTTGGAAATATATCTTCCATCTAGTACCACACCTATCACTATGTGTGGTACACTGAGAGGTTGCCATCGGAATACAACAGGTTGCAGATCAGGAACGAGAGCAGATAATGTCAGGGAACTAGGTTTTTATGATAAAAGTAAGGTAAGTGGAATTAGAGAGCTCAGAGTAAATCACGAGGAAAAATCACAAAGTAAATGTAACATATACCCGGTCAATAAGGACCAAGACCACCGCGCTGCCCCAACAACACCATCCAATGTGCTCGGTAATTTAAAAATAAATTTACCTAACGTGCGCTCTGCCTAGTGAGCAAGAGCGCAAGTACTACTCTATTGGTGTAGTGAAGATCACTGGGTGTGCAGGAGGACGTATCAGTGTGTCAGCAGAGTGGCTCACAAACTTATCTACAATCCTAACCTACCCAAAAACAGAACAACATTATCTGGGTGCCAAGCTTCAACAGTAAATGCAGTATTAAGTGATGGAAATTTGTGTTCCTTCCTAAAAGGCTGAAGCCTACTCCAACTAGTTTGGTGCCAAACGCTAAGTGATGCGTGCACATCTCCCGTCAAAAACATCTGTATGCGGTTTGAACTCATGAGTTAGGGTTGGAAAATCTCTGTCTCTTTCACTCATCGTGATCCAGGAATATTGTCCTGGAGAGGTTCTCAGGTAGACTCAAACAGAGTATCTGGATATTCGGTGACTGACAGTCTTCTAAACTGGTCACTGCGGAAACGTATTAAACAAAATATGTATCCTTCAGTTAGCTATGATTAAGACCTAGCATCGAAATGTGTTGGCCTGCTATTACACTGCATTGCCCATTTATCTGATGTTTTTTATGAATCTGCAAAAAATTAAGCATTCTTGGAGTTCTTTTTTGCTGGATCTTGTTCTTTCTTACTTCCCAGGTGTGTGGCACTTGCATCACTGACACACTTGATAGGACAATCTCTTTCTGGTGACCAGATTCAGGACTCTGGGTAAATGTGTGGAGAGCAGGTCACAACATGTCTGCGAAGCTTGGCTCAAAACTCACTTACTGTACCTGGCCTACCAAATAGTCTCTTGGACTGCCTGCACAGAGACCCCTGGTGGATGGGAGGGGATATGTGGCGCCCTGCCAATGCAGGTAACCACATATCTCTCTGCTGCACAGCTGGGTTTCCACAGCAGGTATTACTACAAACAACACCTTCCACCCCAGCACAGTAGGGGGAGCTCAACATGCTGCACTTAGGCAGGATCCCCTATAAATACTGCTGCTGGGGGCGGAGTTAGTCAGAGTGTGCCAGACGCTAGAAGAGCTGCAGGAGAGTTCTGGTGCTGGGGCCACGAGTAGGCCCAAGCCATAGACGCAAAGTGGCCCTTCAGTGTCCCACCCGCCTAAGTGGGACTGAAGTCAGGGAGAGAAAGGAACAGAAATAGGAACCGAAGGCTTAGTCGCGAGCTAGTTCCCAGCAAGAGAAACGGATATTGGGGATCTGCACCGGTGGGAGAGCTCCAAGTCCCACTGAAAACCCCTTGGAAGCTCCAGCTACCCGGTCTCCTGAGAGAGTTACAGAGAGGAAGCCAGGACTAGCAGGGCACTGCAGTGCCAGAGAAAGGTCGTCCCGGAGACCGCACAGGAGGAAGAGAGGGAGAGAAATCCAAACAGAAGAAGAGAGTGGAGGCAAGTCAGGATTTAATAGACTGCGCTTCATTAAACACAGAGAAGGAGGTCTTACACCCACTTGCTGTGGGAGCCCACTGTGCAGCCCAGCTACCCATCAGTGCCTGGGACCATTTGCCTGAGTACCATCAGTAAAAGGTAAAGAGACTTCCGCTGCGTATTTGCATGCTTTCTTCTCTCTCTCCGTGCCCCTCCATAGGCTCTTCCTATCCTCCCAAATCGTCCCAGCTCTGCTGCATCCTTTCCATTCCTCACCACTCTGCCCCAGAGGTCCCAGTCCTGCCTGCTGGGACTATACCATCATGGTCGCAATCCCACCGACCTCCGGAGGACTGTAGCGGCGCTGGTAATCCATCACCAGACTCGGCAGGTGGCGTCACGACAAAAACTGTATATAATCCCTGTAAATACCCCCCATTTCAGTTGACCCCCAGGGCCACGGCCTCGGGCAAGCCGCCCATGACATCCCAGATTGGAAGCCACCCGAGAGCTGAGTACCCGAGCCCTGGGTGCGTGTCAACTTCTGGCTTCACGACAGGATCCTGTGCCAGGTACCACCGTGTAATGTGTGTCGCTTATTGACTGTGAAGTGTGACTGTTAAAGTTCCGCCGCGATTACTGCGCCAAAGAGCGGGAAAGAAAGGGGGCGTGCCAGTCTGCAGAGCGTGAAACTGAAACCCCGCCCCCGGCTCAGCCAAGCATTCCCGAGCGCTGCGGTCCAGAAATCCCTGAACTGTTTAACCCTTTAACAGCTGGTTGTAATTAACTAGGGGGGCCTCCAACATGTTGGTCTCCTCCAGTGAGGACAAGGCGGCGTACGCTGAGCCCCAGACTTATCCCAGACCCTCGATGGCTGCCTCCAGTAGCACTGGCAGTACCTCCGGTGCTTCGAGCACCGTAGCCCCACTAATGCCCATGTAATTCCCATACATCCCGGGGGCCAAGTGCTTGACCCAGTATGATGGCCGCCCTGATACACTGGATGAGTTTAAGCGAAAGATCGAGGGCGTCGTGGACATGTATGCTATGACCGGCCAACAACGCTCCACAATGGTGCTGGGACAGTTAACCGGGGCAGCAGAAAAAGAAAGTGTGTCCTGGTCTGTTGCTGAACGCAGATCAGCCCCTGCTATATTTGATTAGCTGAGAGTTACCTTTGAGGAGCGCAATGAAGCTGACATCCATTTACGCTTTCATCACTGCTACCAGAGGGTGGGAGATGACATCAGAGCTTATGCCTGGCGCCTGGAGAGAGCACTGAGCGCCCTCATACATGTCAGCCCTGCCAGTGCACAAGAACAGAATAAACTCCTCATAGAACAGTTCACATGGGGCCTGCTATCCCTTGAGGACAGTAAAACTGTACGCTGGTGGTCATTAAGCAATCCAGATGCTGATTTTAACACCGTGAAAGAAATGGCCATCAAAGGGTTAAAGCCGGTAGAAACCCATGAAGCTGCAATGAAACGGTGGTGTGACAGTGAGGTGCAGGCCACTCCAAAATCTGTACCCGTGACTGCAGCCACGCACAATATACAATCTGCACAGCCTGACAAATATGACTCTCTGCGGGCTGAAATACGTGCTGAAATATGTGAAATGAGTAAAAACTTCTCCCAATTGATGAACGCTATGCAGTTACAAAAGAGCCAGAAGCCAGCATCAAGACCCCAAGCCAAGCCTCAGGCGCAGATTCAACTCGCCGACAGCCTGGATGACGTCCCCTGGATGTGAGGGAAGCAAGCTACAGCCTACAGAGGAAGGACCACCGACTGCTACAGCTCCACTGGGGAGCCCATCTGCCGCAGCTGTAATCGCACCGGTCATCTCGCCAGACGCTGTCCTTTAAACGGGCAGTCCCTGGGGGCCGGGGCCAAACCTCAGGACTAGATCAACAGGGCCCAGCTACCTGGTGCAAGACCTTCATCGGACTGAGCCCGTTTCTGTCTATTGTACTAGATGGCATCCCGGTACCTGTTCTACTGGACACCGGATCGCAGGTGACCCTCATCCCCTATGTTCTTTATAAAAAGTATTAGGCTGATGCTGAACTGAAGCAGCCTGAGATAGACATTTACCTTCATGCAGCAAATGGGGAACCAATTAATGTAATGAGGGTTAGAGAAGTGCCCATAAAGGTGGGGAGGGTAGAACTACAAAATCAAGGGGTCCTTGTAGTAGCAGAAGCCACTAATGCAAATGATCCTTATGTTATCTTGGGGACCAATGTTGTCAGCAATTGCATGGAGGAGGTTTTGTCTTTGCTTCGACAGATTGCTGAAACTGCCAGGCCTGGTCAGAGGAAGATTATCCAACATGAGATCAGAGCCATCTTACACCAACAACAGGTAACAATTACAGGTGGTGAAATTGGTACAGCACGGATGACAGACCCGATACCTATTGTGATACCCCCAATGAGTGAAATGATGGTATAGTGTCGAGCAGCTATAGGTCTGAGAGGGCAGGACTATCAAGCGTTAGTGGAGCCCATCAGCACAGAACACAAACCTACACTGTTGACAGCCAGGGGGGTGGTTAATGTACACAAAGGGAGAGTGCCAGTTCGCATCTTAAACTGTGGCAGTGAAGAGGTTAAATTACCCAGGTATACCACCGTTGCCAAATTATACACAGTCAGTAACAATGAAATTCAAGCAGCGCAACCCGAACCCCACGAGGAAGGGGCAAAAACTGATCAAACAATTGGGCCACTGGAGGACTGGTGCCAGCAGCTCCATGTCGGAACTGACCCCACTCCTTTGTATGAAAAGCAAGGTGTGTACCGGGTAGCCCAAGAATTTGAACAAGTTTTCAGTAAGCATCCACTTGATTTTGGTAGGATAAAAGGGGTACAACACCACATCCTCACAGATACACATCCACCAATTAAAGAGCGGTATAGGCCAATTCCATCTGCACATTATCAAAAAGCCAAAGAAATGTTACAGGACATGAAAGACGCAGGGGTTATACGAGATAGCTGTAGTCCCTGGGCAGCACCTTAAGTCCTAGTCAGGAAAAAGGATGGCAGTATGAGGATGTGTGTAGACTATAGGCAAATAAACCGCATAACACACAAAGATGCTTACCCGTTACCATGTATAGAAGAGCCTTTAGCTGCGTTGAAGTCTGCCAACTACTTCTCCACCTTAGATCTCACTAGTGGGTATTGGCAGGTGTCCGTAGCCGAAGAAGACCGAGAGAAGACGGCATTTGCAACACCTATGGGCCTATGTGAGTTCAACAGCATGCCCTTCGGACTATGTAATGCACCCGGAACCTTCCAGAGGTTGATAGAGAGCTGCCTGGGGCATAAGAACTTTGAGACGGTGCTGCTCTTCCTGGATGACGTGATCGTGTACTCCAAGACCTATGAGGAACATGTCGCCCATCTAGGAGAAGTGTTTGAAGCTCTTGCCAAATACGGGATGAAGCTGAAACCATCAAAATGCCACCTGTTAAAGCCAAGAATGCAGTACCTGGGACACATAGTCAGTGCTGAAGGCGTGGCCCCTGATCCAGACAAGGTAACAGCAATCAAAGAATGGCCAGAACCCAAAACCATCAAAGAAGTACGTCAATTCCTGGGTTTGGTGGGCTACTACCGAAGGTTCATCAAGGAATATACCAAGAAGGCTACACCTCTGCAAGACCTACTAGTAGGCCAACCCATGAAAGGCAAGGCAAAGGATTCTCCATGGAGATGGGTAAGGAACAAGAGGAATCGTTCCAGGTGATGAAAGAAGCTCTGACAAGAGAAGAAATCCTAGCTTACCTGGACTACAGCCTGCCATTCCTGCTGTAAACAGACGCCAGCAATGTGGGACTCGGAGCCGTTCTTTCCCAAAAGCAAGACGGTAAGGAGAGGGTAATTGCCTACGCAAGCCGAAAGTTGCGACCCACAGAGAGGAACCTAGAAAATTACAGTTCCTTCAAGCTGGAACTCCTGGCCTTGGTCTGGGCCATCACCGAGAGGTTTAAACACTACCTAGCCTCTAGCAAGTTCACCGCCTACACAGATACCAATCCGCTCACCCACCTGGAGACTGCAAAGTTGGGAGCCATGGAGCAGAGATGGATAGCCAGACTCTCCAACTATCAATTTACCATCAAGTACCGGGCTGGACATCAGAATGGAAACGCGGATGCTTTATCCAGGATTCCCCAATTATCTAAAGAGGGAGTGGATGAATATGAGCTGGAAGAAGTGGAGTTACCTGCCTTCCATCATGTGAGAGAAACCCAATCTCAGCAGACTCATCAGAACCTCTGTACCGACGCAGTAAAACTCGCAGTAAACCTCTTATCTCACTTCGACTGGGGGACAGCGCAGGACCAAGACCCAGCCGTTGGTTTAATCAAACAAATGATAGCTCAAGAGTCAGCAAAGCTGCCCGCAAACCCTCCAGCTGATGCGAAAGATCTATGGAACGAACAAGGTAAACTGTTCCAGTATCAAGATAAATTGTGCCGGCGGTACATAAATCCAAGAACCCATGAAATGGCGTGGCAAATCATCGTGCCAAAATCAGATGTTCCCATGGTCCTACATGCCTACCACAACAAAACTGGTCATTTCGGATGGAAGAAGCTCAAAGTGCTGCTCAAAAACAGATACTTTTGGCCAGGTATGCGATCATCCATAGAAAAGTAGTGTAGAAAGTGTCAAGCCTGTACCCTGAGAAGAAAAGATGTACAGAGCCAGAAAGCTAAGCTTGAGCCAATTGTAACCACACAGCCTTTAGAATTAGTCGCCTTGGACCACATGAAACTAACTCCAAGTAGATCCGGCTATACATACGCCTTGACAATGGTGGACCATTACTCAAGATTTTTAATGGTAGCCCCTGTAAAAGACTTGACAGCTGCAACTGCTGCAAAAACCTTCCAAAAAGTCTTCTGCAGACCGTTATTCTCACTGATCAAGGACCAGCGTTCGAAGCAGAGATCTTTCAAGAATTTTGAAAATGTATGGGTGCAAAAAGATCAGAACGACCCCGTATCATCCCCAACTAATGGACTCTGTGAGAAAATGAATAACATCGTAATTGACATGCTAAAAATTCTCCCGTTGGAAGAAAGAAATCAATGGCCTGAAAAGTTGCCTGATTTAATCGACATGTACAACCATACTCCAGTCAGTTCCACCAATTGTACACCAGCATATCTGAAGAGAGCTCGTACAGGAAAATTACCCGTGGACTTAGAACTCGGTGTAGTGGATCCTGAAGCAGATCAGACTATCTCAAACTGGAAAATCCATCGAAAAGAACAGTACGCAAAAGTCCAACAAAGTGTTGAACATAACCTGGAGAAGTCTCGTGCAAAACAGGCAAAAGACTGCAACAAGCATGCTCCAGCGGAAGTCATACCACCAGGAAGTTTGGTGCTAAGAAGGAAAAGAACCCGCAATAAATTAGATGATAAGTGGAAAAGCGAACCCTATGTCCTGTTGTACTATGTTCATAACAATAACAAGATCTGTGTCATTAGTAAAGATGGAGGAAAAACGAGACGAACCGTATCCAGAAACCATCTAAAGAGGTGTCCTCCAAACTGGGAAAGCCAAGAGACCTACAATCAAGAGTTTGAACCAGTTCCAGAACCAGATTCAATCCCAGATCCAATTCCAGAACAAAAGGACAGAATGATCCAAACTGATCTAGGAGAATTCCCTGAAGATCGGCCTCAACTAGACGGAGCATCATCATTCCAGTAATAAACTTCTACCAACCCCAAGAAGAGATGCACAGAAATCAGGAAGAAATACCTGTTGCAAGAGAATCCAAGGATGTTGCAGTCGGTACACCTGCTAGCCCAGTAGTGAGACTAAGGCAACGCAGAAGCTTACCTGAACCACCAACACCATTAGATACCTCACCTGAGGCAGTAACACCTGTATTGCGAAGATCACATAGGAGCACACGAGGTCAGCCCCCTTCTAGGTTTGGAGAATGGGTGTACGGTAGAACACATTTAAAACAATGTAAATAAGAGACTGTATAAACAGAAATGTAAATAGTAGTGTACAGAAGGGTGGAGGAACTGGGCCCAGTCCCACGCACATTAAGTTAGGAACAAAAAGTGCCTGGGGAAGGGAGGGACCAGGTCTCCTAAGCCGAGACACCCATAGGGACCCCTGTTTGTTGTTAAAATGTGAACATTTGAAAAGACTTTTCCACCTTACCTTACGCGGAGCGTACAGAGACATTACTGTAAGGACTCTACTGAACTTTATCCCCTTTGAACTTTGAACTCTTTAAAACTTCAATGGGCTATTGTTAATGGACAAACATAGCCACAAACTTTAAAAAGCCTACGGTGGATGGACTAGCACCGTATGGACTTACCCATTTTTCCATTTTTCTATTTTCAAATATTTTCTCAGTGTCTTTTTGTAATTTTTCTCTTTTCAAACCATGTATATATGTTATTATTGTCATTGTTATTCTCTTGTTAACACAAAAATGCTCAGTCCCGGAGCACTGATGTTACCTAGGGGGGGTGTGGCGCCCTGCCAACGCAGGTAACCACATATCTCTCTGCTGCACAGCTGGGTTTCCACAGCAGGTATTACTGCAAACAACACCTTCCACCCCAGCATAGTAGGGGGAGCTCAACCTGCTGCACTTAGGCAGAATCCCCTATAAATACTGCTGCTGGGGGCGGAGTTAGTCAGAGTGTGTCAAACGCTAGAAGAGCTGCAGGAGAGTTCTGGTGCTGGGGCCACGAGTAGGCCCAGGCCAGAGACGCAAAGTGGCCTTTCAGTGTCCCACCCGCCTAAGTGGGACTGAAGGCAGGGAGAGACAGGAACAGAAGTAGGAACCGAAGGCTTAGTCACGAGCTAGTTCCCAGCAAGAGAAACGTATATTGGGGATCTGCACCGGTGGGAGAGCTCCAAGTCCCACTGAAAACACCTTGGCACCGAGGAAGCTCCAGCTACCCGGTCTCCTGAGAGAGTCACAGAGAGGGTGCCAGGACTAGCAGGGCACTGCAGTGCCAGAGAAAGGTCGTCCCGGAGACCGCACAGGAGGAAGAGAGGGAGAGAAATCCAAACAGAAGAAGAGAGTGGAGGCAAGTCAGGATTTAATAGACTGCGCTTCATTAAACACACAGAGGAGGAGGCCTTATACCCACTTGCTGTGGGAGCCCACTGTGCAGCCCAGCTACCCGTCAGTGCCTGGGACCATTTGCTTGAATACCATCAGTAAAAGGTAAAGAGACTTCCGCTGCGTGTTTGCATTCTTTCTTCTCCCTCACCGTGCCCTTCCATAGGCTCTTCCTATCCTCCCAAACCGTCCCAGCTCTGCTGCATCCTGTCCATTCCTCACCACTCTGCCCCGGAGGTCCCAGTCCTGCCTGCAGGGACTATACCATCACGGCCGCAAACCCACCAACCTCCGGAGGACTGTAGCGGCGCTGTTGATCCATCACCAGACTCAGCAGGTAGCGTCACGACAAAAACTGTATATAATCCCTGTAAATACCCCCCATTTCAGTTGACCCCCAGGGCCACAGCCTCGGGCAAGCCGCCCGTGACATCCCAGACTGGAAACCGCCCTAGAGCTGAGTACCCGAGCCCTGGGTGCGCGTCCGATATCTCCACTCTCTCCCACATACATAGCATCTCTATGAACACACACATATATTATATACATATACTCATTTTTTCTTCATCATTATGTATCCAGTGGTAGTAGTGGGGGAGTCCTGAAGTTGGAAATCAGCAGCAGAGGTTGTCTGTACATACTGGAGACCCCCTGTCAGTCCTACAAAACCCCAGTTCTCCTCTTCTCCCCCCTACACTGATGTTGACTGCTGTGCTCAACTGCTAGTGACAATCCTGGAGGGAGGGGGCTCCTACGTATGAACGACAGCAACATATGAAAAGGGCAGGCATTCACTCCCTTCCCCTCAGAGCCAGTTGCCTTGGCGTCCCCATAGACTTTTCCTCACCCACCTTCTGCTATCGATCTAAGCCCCCCTTAAGGTACCGTCACACGTGGCAATTTTGCTAGCAATTTCCCTGGCAACTTGCTGATTGCAGTGAACTCATGGACACATTATTCCATTTGTACACAGCAACAAAATAGAACAATGTGTCCATGATTTCACTGCAACCAGCAAATTGCCAGTGAAATTGCTAGCAAAATTGCCGCGTGTGATGGTACCTTTACATCGTCATTGATACAGTCACTTTGCACAAGGATGAATAAATCCTCTGCCACAGCTGTGCAAAAGAGAACACCATGGTGTGGTGTGGAGGAGCTACCGAGGTAATCACACAACCTCACCATGCAGGGCTGTGTCAGGCAATCCCTACATGTGTGCATGCCTGCACAGTTATAAAGTTTCTTCAATTAAAAAAAGTTAACTAGAGATTCAGGGCAGTGCACTCCTAATCTGGGCCCAGGGCCCCGAATCTAATTGGCTAGTGACATCCCTGGTGATGGGAAAAAATAAAAAAAAATATGGCTCTTCAAAGTAGGGAAGGAAAAAATGAAAGTATAAAAATAGAAAATAATTTTTTTCATGAGAGGCTCAAACAAACTTAATCTATGCTTATTAATAAAATTATAAGGCTACATACATACAATAATCATTGTTTCATGTATCAAATTCTAAATAAAGTGTAGATTGTAAAGATTTTTTTTCTACATCTTATGAATGGGCAGTGTTAAAACACATATATTTAGGAATGTGGGAAGAAACTAAAGGATATTGGAGTTCTCTTTAGAGGAATAACATGAAATCATGAAGGAACCACAAACAAGTGATTTTTAGAAATGTAGGACCACCATGCTGATTTTCCCATATCTCCATTTTATTTATATATGTTTATGGTGTAAAGGATTAATATCAACGTTTTACATTTAACCTGAAATTTATTGTACCTTAGATTCCATATCAAGAGCTTGGTGGAAAGACCCTATGTATGTCCATATATGACTTTGATCGGTTTTCTAAACATGACATCATTGGAGAAGTGAAGGTTGCAATGAATACTATAGACCTTGGACAGCCAATTGAAGAGTGGAGAGACTTGCAGAGCGCTGAAAAGGAGGAGGTGCGTTTTATTACCAATTAATAGTGAATGCATATATTAGCATCCCAGAGTGTTGGTAGCACCAAACTTTTATCCCATGCACTAGTTCCATCAATGCCTTCAGGTTCAATGCTCCTGCAGAAGTTAGCTGTGACACTCAAGAAAATCAGAAAATAAATCAGGAACCATTGCTTCATAGTTATAGTGATAGTTGCACTTTTCTAAAAAGTGACACCAGGAGGTGTAGCTTGTGCATTTTATGGAGCACCCTTATTTTTTATGTATCCCACCTCAAAAAAATCTAGCACAAGCTTACTTCATTAGACCTTTCATGGGACGTTCATGTGTCCACCATAGAAAACTGTAAAAAAAATTGTATTTAAAAAAAACAGGAAACTTGCAACACAAGAAAGCACTAATAGGACTATTGTTGACAGCAAAGAAATGAAAAGCCAGGGGTGGGCAACTCTAGTCCCCAAGGGCCGCAAACCATGCATGTTTTTAGGATTTCCTTAGCAATGCACAAGGACTTGGAATCATCACCTATGCAGATTAAATTACCAACTGTCACATGCTTAATAAATCCTTAAAACTTCAAAGGCTGTAAACCATCCTAGACTGGAGTAGCCCGTCCCTGCTATGGGGTATTGAGCATGTTAAGCAAAAGAGCATCCAATACTGACCCCTGTGGTTAGTAATGGCATGAGATACAATTTCAAATGTAGAAGCCAGATCTTTATCCCAAAACAATTTTAATCTCTGTTTCTCCTCCAGCCCGAGAAACTTGGCGATATCTGTATTTCTTTACGATATGTCCCAACTGCTGGAAAACTGACTGTCTGCATTCTAGAAGCCAAAAATCTAAAAAAGATGGATGTCGGGGGATTGTCTGGTGAGATTATCTTGCTTCATTTTTGCTGTTTTTTGGCATTCATAAATATATGTCTTTAATCCTCCATATGACTTTAGGTCTCTGTTATAAAGACTAGAATACAAGTAAAAAAGTTTTTCATTGAGCACAATTAAAAATGCAACTGTAATTAATAATGTAGCTTGAGAAAGGACCTCTGGTCCGTAACGTCGCCACGCCATTGGCAATAAAGGTTCACTTGACATCTATTTGGTGCTGCTTTTTCCTTTTTGGATTGTAATTTATAATGTATACAGTAGGTTAGAAATAAAAACAGTTAAACAATCTGCCTACCTTTTTATGGGCACAATTTTATACCAAAATAAAATATAGTGCATGCTAAAAATATAAAGACTTTCCATGGTCTGATAGGATTTACTGAACATACAATGCGTTACGCTGTGCTACATTTTTTAAGAATATATCCATTCTAATTCCTTTCAGAAGCAGCGGTATCATAAAGGATGAAGGTGGATTCAACATCCACATCAATATTCACATAGTTTACTTACATAATAACAAAGTCAAGTAGCAACAACTCTGCCTCTGACAGAAAATCAGAAGTACTGTGGGAATACTGTTATTAATCTCAACAGTGCAATCTCTGTGTTTGGATATTTAAGGGGGCAATTAATAAAGAATGGCATTGCACATGCCATTGAAGGGGTCTGCTGGAGTATAAAGTGCATTATTGAGTAAACAGCACATGCCACTTAAAGAATTAGGTGTGTCTGTTAATTTATGTTGCTGCCAGAAGTTAAGTTAGTTATGCCAATTAGAAACAATACAAGGTGGCATAATTTATCATGAATTTAATGGTCAGCCGTAGCCATGCCCCATCCTGCCATTGTGCCGCCATGCTATGCTCATATTGCTGTGGCTGGCCGGGACTAGTATTTAAACAATATATGTTGCAGTAAAACACTTTCATAAATTTGGTTTTGTCAACATTGCATTTAAATCATAATAGCGAATCCTATCTTTTAAGCTTCAAATATAAAGAGATACTAATTGTTATATTATTATTTATAACAGTTCCATTTATTCCATGGCGCTTTACATGTCAAAAGGGGTATACATAATAAAAACAAGTACAATAGTCATGAATAATACAAGTCACTGGTAGATGAGGAGAGAGGACACTGCCCGTGAGGGCTCACAGTCTACAAGGGATTGGTGAGGATAAAGTAGGTGAGGGTAGAGCTTGTCATGCAGTGGTATAAGTGGAGTGTACTACAGGATGTAGACTTGTCTGTATTATAAAATATACCATTTATTATATTTAAAACTAATTTTATTTTTAATTACTATAAACGTTGACGTACTGTAGTTACATACATTTTCAGCACATATAGTTTGAGCTGACCAATCTGTCCAATTAGGTTTTTATGGGAGAGACAATGTGATCAGAAGTACCCAAAATTAATCATGCAGTAGAAAATGTTTTAAAAACATTTTCTCCTTTGCAGTGTATGAGTGAAGTCAGCAGTGTGATAAGCTGACCTGATCATGCTTCTGACCTCAGACTGCTGCATCAGTTGGCCTGATGGTTTATCAATTGTAGCTGCACCCAGGGCAAATGCTTTGCCTGTCCTTCCTAGATACACTTTCCTGTCATGTTGGTGCTTGGTGTCATGGTTATGCCTTGTGAGTCCAGCACCCAATCAGCGTTCACTAATGGGTGGCAGTTCTCACATCTCTACTGGACCTCTGAGGTTTGCCCAAAAAGTCAGAGTGCAGAAGCTAATAAATTAAAAAAAATACTGACCAAAACTTAATTTTAAATTATTTGTTAGATAAAATCAGTTTCAGAATCAATTAAATAAGGGAAAGCATTCCAAAGATATTAACATGCAAATTGACACATTCCATAACCGAAAAATGGGTCTGCGATTTCACATCTCAAAAACTCTGCATCATTAAAGGGGTAAAGCAGTAGATTTTTGATGACAAAGTCCTTCCCCAGTCAGTAACTTATGCTTTTCTAAGCCTGTCATCTCAAATTTGATACCCAACTTAAATGCAAAATATTGTAGCAGGATAGTTTCTGTTTAAAGGGAACCTGTCACCCCTTCCCCCCCAGGGCATTTTATACTGTGCCCAGCAGGATATACATCATGTAAATAGGGTTCTAGTAACCCATGTATATGCCCAAACATGCCTCACATACCTGAAATATGAAGTAATATCTCTGGAGCTGGACTCCGACTGAATCATGGAGGCAACTATTATGTCATGTTGGGGCAAAGTTTTGCTGCCCCTCCATGCTGCAAATCCCATCCTGAATCTTTCAAGTTTGCCGCCCTTCCTCTGGCCGGGACGGTGAGTAACAGGAGCACTCGCGCTGGCGCAGTGGAGCGGGTGTCTGCAGGCATAGAAGTGCTGAATTCTTGCGAGACTTCACTAATCTCACTAGACTTTGGCACTGATAGCGGCACCCATGCCTGCGCAGTGGAGCAGGTGTCCATGAATAGTGCGGAAGTCTTGCAAGATTAGTGAAGTGTTGCGAGACTTCAGCACTTCTGTGCCTGCAGACACCCGCTCCACTGTGCCGCCGCGAGTGCTCCTGTCACTCACTGCGCCAGCCAGAGGAGGGACGGCAAATTTGAAAGAATCAGGATGGGATTTGCAGCATGGATTGGCAGCGAAACTTTACCCCAACATGACATAATAGTTGCCTCCATGACTCAATCTGAGTCCAGCTCCAGAGAGGATGTAATTTCATATTTCAGGTATGTGGGGCACATCTGAGCATATACATGGGTTACTAGAACCCCATTTACGTGATGTATAACCTGCTGGGTACAGTATAAAATGCCCTGGGGAAGAGACAGGATCCCTTTAATGAAAATTGTTCTGTGTAATTATTAAAATTTAGTTTTAAATACTGACTTTGGAGAGGGTCATTAATCTACAAAAACAATCTAAGGTTGATATAATTGATGTAGTATGTTGTGGCTAACCTTTTTTCTATAGCAGCTATTACAAGAGTCATAAGTATTTTTTTAGCACATTTGTATCATGTTTGCTTTTAGAAGTGGAAATATGAGTTCCTAAATACTATATGTGTACTAGTAGATAGACCTAGCGCATACTCAACGAATCACCTTGATGTTCGTTTTTGGATTCTGACTGGGGCTATGGTAGTTCCAGCTATGGTTTTCAGAAGATATGTATAAAAAATTTTTTAAAACTCCCGTCCCTTTTTATTGATATTAGTTTACCAATAAAACCTTGTTGCCTTGTTTTTTTAAAAAATTGTAGTTTATTTCTAAAACATCAAATTACATAAAACCTTTTAAAATATACTAAAAATAATTGTCAATGTTTGATAAAATTGTTTGAAAGCATAACACCCCGGTTGGAGTTTCTATCCTAGGGTTGCTGTCTGGATTTTTGGAGATGTATTCTTTCTAGAAAGGGGAGAGAGAGAAAAGGGGGGGGGTTAGAACATCTCTCTTTACTAAACCTTGATTTGCTCCCTCTTACAGTGGTTTTGCCTGATTGATGTTACTGTTCTCTCACCTTTATTCAGCAGTGGGGATTACGCTTTTTGTCCTTTTTATCCCTCCTAGTAGGTCGTGGAAGAACCTATTTAATAAAGCAATATATTATGAGTCAATATATTCTTTGGGGTTAGTTACCTATAGGTTTTAATGTTAATTCCTGTGTGCAGCTTACTGCTATATGTACTAAAGGTAGTTCTATCCACCTTGCTGTAGGTGATTACAAAATTACACAATTCATTTACTTGTATACATTCTCCAATAGGAGTGTACACCTTGATATAAGTCCTCACCTTATGTGGCTTTAAATGGGTGTCTTCTGGTTTAATTTACACAATGTGGTGTGGGCTTAACTGTTTAAACACCCAGTTTTTAACAACGTTTTATACATATCTTTTGTAAACCATAACTGGAACTACCATAGCCCCAGTCAGAATCCAAAAAGAACATCAAGGTGATTCGTTGAGTATACGCTGGGCCTACCTATTAGTATAATTGTACAATTTTTCCTATCACAGAAGTTTTTGCATGGAATTTCTCTAAGACTTTCAGCAGCTACTCCCAAGGGTGTTGAGAGTGCTAGCAACTACTCTTATAGAAGAACCCCCACAGCTACCTCCAGTGTGTCATCATTATTTAAAAGAAACTCTCTACACTCCATTTAGTGGTTTTCAATTTTATTTAGTACACTAAGTAAGAACCTTATATTTTTATTCTAAAAGTATGCCACATATTTTTTCCTTATTAAAAAATTACAAAATATACAGTGCCTTGTGAAAGTATTTGACTGCCTTGAACTTTTCAATCTTTTGCCACATTTCAGGCTTCAGACATAAAGATATAAATTCAATTTTATTTTGTGAAGAATCAACAACAAGTGGGACACAATCGTGAAGTGGAACGAAATTTATTGGATATTTTAAACTTTTTTAACAAATTAAAAACTGAAAAGTGGGGCTTGCAATATTATTCGGCCCCTTTACTTTCAGTGCAGCAAACTAACTCCAGACGTTCAGTGAGGATCTCTGAATGATCCAATGTTGTCCTAAATGACTGGTAATGATAAATAGAATCTACTTTTGCGTACCGTAATCAAGTCTCCATATAAATAAATGCACCTGCTCTGTGATAGTCTCAGGGTTCTGTTTCAAGTGCAGAGAGCATCATGAAGACCAAGGAACACACCAGGCAGGTCCGAGATACTGTTGTGGCGAAGTTTAAAGCCGGATTTGGATACAAAAAGATTTCCCAAGTTTTAAACATCTCAAGGAGCAGTGTGCAAGCGATCATATTGAAATGGGAGGAGTATCAGACCACTGCAAATCTACCAAGACCTGGCTATCCTTCTAAACTTTCATCTCGAACAAGAGAAGACTGATCAGAGATGCAGCCAAAAGGCCCGTGGTTACTCTGGATGAGCTGCAGAGATCTACAGCTGAGGTGGGAGAGTCTGTCCATAGGACAACCCTCAGTCGTTCACTGCACAAATCTGGCCTTTATGGAATAGTGGCAAGAAGAAAGCCATTTCTCAAAGATATCCATAAAAAGTCTCGTTTGAAGTTTGCTACAAGCCACCTGGGAGACACACCAAACATGTGGAATAAGGTGCTCTGGTCAGATGAAGCCAAAATCGAAGTTTTTGGCCACAATGCAAAACGATATGTTTGGTGTAAAAGCAACACAGCTCATCACCCTCAAAACACCATCCCCACTGTCAAACATGGTGGTGGCAGCATCATGGTTTGGGCCTGCTCTTCTTCAGCAGGGACAGGGAAGATGGTTAAAATTGATGGGAAGATGGACGGAGCCAAATACAGGACCATTCTGGAAGAAAACCTGTTGGAGTCTGCAAAAGACCTGATATATTACATAAATTGGCACACACGAAAAAATAAGTAGAGGACTTGTTTGGATGCAGCAAAAAAACTTTTATTGTTTTGCTTAAGAATTGTTTTATTTCTTTCCCACGTACGTTTCGACTTTTACAATCCTTCTTCAGGGAAATTAATTTTTTTAACTACAAGTCAAGAAACAACATAACAGAAATCAGACATTTGTCATAACAAAAAAGTGTACCTAAAGATACATCAGTTTTTCATCATACACTTGATAACAGAATGCATACCTATGCCAAAAACGTAGTTGCATAGGTTTTTGTTTATACTGAAACTCATACCCTTGTTTTAGGTCCTGGGTAAAAAAGCTTTACAGGACCTAATGACCCAAAGTAAGTTATAGGGACCTACCGGGTGGAAAAAAAATATAGTCATATCTGCAATTTGTTAAATCACAAGTGCAATGCAACAGATGGACACACCTATCAATTATGAATTACTGTGTCTCATATGATAAAAATATCATTTCATGTTAGTTTGTCTTTAAACCATACGTATTAAGTGCTTCCAGGCACTACTGTCATCCAGTGTAACCTAGTAGGTTATGAATATAACCCAATGAAAAGTATAAAGAACAAAATTCTTTGGTGAAATCTGGTAGATTAGGAGAGGAGACAGGAAAAAGATGCCATGTAGTTACCTGTACTGTCTAAGTTGTGTGATACACCAGGGAAGTAATTCCCTGTGTAGTGTTCCCTTTCGATCACTGGATAGCTACAGCTACTCTATAGGGAAAGTGGACACCAAACAATCAATAGGATGATTTCCTTTTACTTCTCTCATAACTGCAGGCTCGTACTTAAGGGTTATCCTTTTCATGAGAATTCAGATATAGGAATAGGGTATGTCCCTCATCCCTATCTATAGGGAGTGAGGTTAGTTTAAAAGGTAAAGTAATATTATGACATATTTATATGCAAACAAGGCAGTGTACCTTAATGAGTTTCAGGCTTTGTACTGCTGCCCCTTATTGTGAAGGGTCCTGTGCAATAAAGCAAAGTCATAATAGAATGCAATTAGTAAGGTCACAAAAAAGGCTTGTGTATAGAGGGTTCAGAGTCTGATGAGGACTGATTTACCTTGTCATCTAGACCGCTGTGTGCTGGGGCAGAAGGAGCAGGTGGTGTGAGAGGTTTATAAAGCGGTGTACCGCCGCATGTGTACAGATTAGCCGGAAAATTACGCTACTTCCGATTGTCAGACGTCAACCAGAAGTACGCGATCATGTGTTGTAGGCCGGTACATGTGCAAAAGAGTGCAGAAGTACTGTGGAACACACCCGTGGAACGCACGCGGTGTTTGTCATGCGACCGGCCATGTTATTGATGCCTGCGCATGTGCAATGTCATTAGTGAGTTTAGACAGCTTGCTCCATCGGCAGCAATGCTTAATAGATAATAATAGAGTGACTCCTCCTTGCTACAACTGAGTGTGAACACACTCCACCGCCGTGCCACCACCCACATAGAGCGACCGCTCTGACCCTGGCTAATCTAAAGGCATTAGTGACCATTACCCTGTACAGGACAGCCCTCAGTTCAGAACTACTAAGGGCATACCCGCTGTTCCTATACTGACCATAAGGACCACATCCTTCATGAACCACAACATAGCTCAAGGCGACTTATGTGATCAAGGTCTTGAATGACCGAAACGTCATTCTGTCGCAATCACTATAAGAGCACTTGTTTCAATAAATTTCACCAACAAGCAAAAAAACTCCTTAAGTGTATGTGTGCAGTGATTCTAATAGACATGCCCTTATCCATGGAGTTTCTTAGATCCATACACACATCCGTGACATTCAGAGCATGTTATATTCTCATGTGTTTTGCGGATCAGAGTCTGTCGTTAAAATCTATGAAGATCCAAATAAAACGGATGAAATACAAGGCATATTTTATAGCAGTATTTCATCATGAGTTTCAGCTTTTTTGTTTTACTGGTAAGAATCAATGGAGAAAAAAGGTTTAGGCAAAATAGATGAGGCAGAAACAGATGAGAATGCTGAGAATAAATCAGTTCATATCTTTTGGATGGTAACCCACACATATGTGAATGAAGCCAAGCCTCTTTTTATGAAGTCTTGCTTATATGACCACTAGACGCAATAACAGGCTTTATTGTCTCATGAGACAATATGCTATAGTAGGAGGCTGGGCTATATAGCCACTACTTGAGGACCATACAAGAGAGACACAGATGAACCAGGGAAAATGGGTATAGCGATCTTTCTATTTTGCTTCTTCTGCGGCAACAAATCTGAAGACAAGACTGCAACCTTTTGTGCATCTTTTCTATTATAATTGAGTTGTATAAATATAGTAATTTATGGGAGCAGAAACTAGACCTGTCTAAAAAAAATAGTATATCTTACAAACCATATTTTTATAGTAATATGTAGGGAAACAAAACTTTAAAGCACTCAGACTTTCCCACTACTGAGATAGTAGATGGCATTTGCTATTGATGAGATTCTATGATGTCAGGAGGAGCTAGTGGTGGAGGGAAAAACTAGAGGTGAAGGGAAAAACTAGAGGTGGAGGGAAAAACTAGGGGTGGAGGGAAAACTAGAGGTGGAGGGAAAAACTAGAGGTGGTGGAAAAAACTAAAGGTGGAGGGAAAAAGCTAGAGGTGGAGGGAAAAACTAGAGGTGGGGGGAAAAACTCGAAGTGGGGGGAAAACTAGAGGTGAAGGGAAAAACTAGAGGTGGAAGGAAAAACTAGAGGTGGGGGGAAAAACTCGAAGTGGGGGAAAAACTCGAGGTGAAGGGAAAAACTAGAGGTGGAGGGAAAAACTAGAGGTGGAGGGAAAAACTCGAAGTGGGGGAAAACTAGAGGTGAAGGGAAAAACTGGAGGTGGAGGGAAAAACTAGAGGTGGGGGGAAAAACTCGAAGTGGGGGGAAAACTAGAGGTGAAGGGAAAAACTAGAGGTGGAAGGAAAAACTAGAGGTGGAAGGAAAAACTAGAGGTGGAGGGAAAAACTAGAGGTGGAGGGAAAAACTAGAGGTGGTGGGAAAAACTAGAGATGGAGGGAAAAACTAAAGGTGGAGGGAAGAACTGGAGGTAGTGGGAAAAACTAGAGATGGTGGGAAAAAACTAGAGGTGGAGGGAAAAACTAGAGGTAGTGGGAAAAACTAGAGGTGGAGGAAAAAACTAAAGGTGGTGGGAAAAACTAGAGGTGATGGGAAGAACTAGAGGTGGAGAGAAAAACTAGAGGTGGAGGGAAAAACTAGAGATGGAGGGAAAAACTAAAGGTGGAGGGAAGAACTGGAGGTAGTGGGAAAAACTAGAGATGATGGGAAAAAACTAGAGGTGGAGGGAAAAAACTAGAGGTGGAGGGAAAAACTAGAGGTGATGGGAAAAACTAGAGGTGGTGGGAAAAACTAGAGGTGGAGGGAAAAATTAGGGGCAGAGGGTGGAGGTAGAAGTAGAGCTCCGTGCCCTCCTCCCTCTTCTATCCACATAGAATCTCATCAGTATCTCTGTTTACCATCTTCTATATCAGTATGGGAAAGTCTTCACTGAATACAGATTTTACCTTAGAATTGCTAATTTTGATAATAACTGATCAATTCTGGCAAAGAAAGAAGCAAATTTATGTGATAAGATATATTAAAAACATTGCTTATTTTCATGTATACTATTAATTTATGAAATCTAAATGAAAATGACGGTTAGTTATGCTTTAAGCAGGGTTACAAAATGTCTGCTGTTTGGATGAGCAAGTTGATTTGTAAGACTGACTGTGCTGGCAGATAGTCATGTCTAGAAAAGTGCTGTGGAATTAATGGTGCTATTTAAACAAGTAATAATACAGGGTGAAGGAATATTGCACTATAATATGCTGTATACTTATAGCTCTGTAGAAAGGCTAATAAGTGTAGAAAGATTTTTTTTTTAAATAAAGTGTGATTCTCTAATTCAATTTTAGATCCATATGTTAAGATTCACCTCATGCAAAATGGGAAAAGACTCAAAAAGAAGAAAACTACAGTGAAAAAGAAGACCCTGAATCCGTACTTCAATGAGTCCTTCAGTTTTGAGATTCCATTTGAACAAATCCAGGTATAATAACATTTCTTTAAGAATAAGTTTAATAACATTTTATATATATATATATATATATATATATATACAGTATATATATATATATAGTAGATAAAGAGAGCAGTACGGCTAGTATGGCAGGGTGCAAATTCAATCCAAGTAATACTCAAGAAGTAGAGGTCCAAATCTGGTGTGTGTTATGGCGTACACTGCACAGCAATGGCATGCATGGGTATTGTCCACAAAAATAAGCCTCTCCTAAAGTCCATGTACGAAACAGCCCACCTACAACAACCTGCCAGGACCCATGCTGACAAATAATGAAGACTAGTGATACTCTATACTCTGGAGTGATGAGACTAGGATAAATGTTTTTGGAACTGGTGGCTTCAAAATTGTTAAATATAGAAAGATGAGGAGTACAAAGAATAATACATGGTGCCTACAGTAAAACATGGTGGTGGCAATGACCTTATGTAGAGCTGAATGAGTTCTCCTGGTGTCAGGGAGCTATATTTCTTTGATGGTAACAAGTACTGCTCTATATTGAAAGAAGAGATGTTACCATCACTCCATACCTTTGGTAGATGTACACTTTTTCAGCATGACAAAGAACCAAAACACACATCTGTCACATTTTTGCAGAAGAACATGGTGACAATGTTGTAGTGTGTAAGTATGTCTCCTGACTTGAACCCAATAATGCAATAATGTCCCCCATTCTGTAATAATGTCCCCCGTCCTGTAACAATGTCTATAATTCTGTAATAATGTTCTCCACGCTGTAGCAATTTCCCCCATCCAGGTCCTCATCCTGTAACAATGTTCCCAATTCCTGTTCCCCCATCCAATAACAAAAATTCCTGTCCTGTAATAAAGTCCCCTGTCCTGTAGCAATGTCCTCCATTCTAGTTCCTATACTGTAATAATGCCCCCCGTCCTGGTCTCCATTTTATAATATCCCCTGTCCTGTAATATTGCCCACCATCCTGTAATAATGTCTCTCATCCTGTAATAATGGCCTCCATTTTGTAGAAATATCCCCCATTCTGGTTCCCATCTTGTAATAATGTCCTCAACCTAGTCCCTTCTTGTAGAAAAGTCCCCCATCTTTGTCCCATCTTGTTGTAAAGTCTCCCATCCTGGTCCCCATCTTGTAAATATTTCTCCATACTAGGCCCAATTCTGTAGTCATATTACCAATCCTATTCTCATTTGGAGTAATATATTTCATCCCAGTTCATATCTTTGTAGAAAAAAGTCCCCGACCCTAGTCCATATCTTATAGTAATATCCCCATCCTAGTCTCCGTCTGGTAATAAAGTACCATGTCCTGGTACAAATATTGTAGTAATGTCCCCATCCTGGTTCCCATCTTGTTCCATTTTTACATACTCATTAAAAAAAATCTTGTCACCTGACCTTGTTCCCTTGGCGAACAGTGTCTTCTGCCTCTCACATACTGTAGCAAGGGCAGCGCATGGAAGTGACTGGTATTGCAGTGCAGAGAGCTGATCTCTCCACCGCAATACAGTTCAATTGAATGTGCATTTGAGGAAGTATGTTTAGTTGAAGAAAAAAACACTGGTATTGGCAGCCCCTCTGAAACAATCGACCCAATTTAGGTGGGATTGCTTAAATTTGGAAAATTGTACGGAGGATTTGTTTTGGCAACAGAACTTCGTATAGACCAATAGAAAACGGCAAAAATGTGTTGTCTCAGTTTTCTCTCTCTAGGCTGATAAACTGGCTACTAGAAAATTCTGTCCTAAATAGTAACAATAACAAGGCTGTTCACAACTTTTCCTCTCAATATATCTTCAATGTAATTTCCCTCTACTTTCTTCCTAATTTCTCACATCTTCTTTGCTTTTCTCCAGTCCACATGAAAAGTCGGTTTAGGTGTGTAGAATTTCTGAAACATGTACATAATATTTTAAGATCTCATCAACATGTTTCTTGCTGTATTACAGTGTGGATTTGCCTGATGCAAATAGTGCTGAAAATCTGCTGAAAATGTTCTATGTGTGCATTTACTCTGAAAGTGAATTTGGCTGGGGTCACAGTTGACATGCGTTTTTTAGTGCCTTTTAAAAACTCATGCGTTTTAACATGCGTTTGGTCATGTCAGCATGAGTTTTTTAAGGTGTGTGATGGCTCCCTGCGTTTTTGGCTGCGTTTTTAAATCTGCACCAAAAAATAGTGCATGTACTATTTTTTGGTGCGTTTTTATAACATGGGCCCCTATGGAAAACGCATGCAAAAACGCATGTACAATTAGTACCATTTAGTGCCATTCAAAAACGCATGCGTTTTCCATAGGAGCCCATGTTAAAAAAACGCATGCGTTTTCTAAAACGCTTGCGTTTTTTTAACATGGGCTCCTATGGAAAACGCATGCGTTTTTGAATGGCACTAATTGTACATGCGTTTTTGCATGTGTTTCCCATAAGGCCCCATATTACAAAACGCATGCGTTTTTGGAAATGCACCAAAAACGCATGGTACTGTCACACATGCTTTTTTGCTATTAGGGCATGCGTTTTTTAACATGGGGGCCTATGGGTGAGTTTTTTTACATGCGTTTTTGAAAACGCAGGTCTCCAAAAACGCTTGTGAAAAATGCAACTGTGACCCCAGCCTTTGAAATGCTTTTAAATACCACTGGAGATGTTTGGAATCTTCTAAAATTCATGTAATGCATACTACTGTACTATAATAATAAAAACTACTAGTAATAATAATAATAATAATATAAAATAATACAAGTAATAAAAAAATAAACTAATAGAACAAACGAAGATTAAATATTTGGAAAGTTTGTTTCTACGTAGAGATGGGTAAACTCACAGATTTTCAGGTTACCTGGATTAGCCCAGACTTAATAATAATACTACTACTAATAATAATAATAATAAAAAGCCCGGTTTGGACCAGACTTGACCCGAGCTTGAGTCCAGATCCCAAATCCTATATAAGTCTATGGGGACCCAAACGTTTGTGCTATAGCATTGTGGTAGTAACGTCTAGGAGGTTAGGAGGTTGCAAAAGGCTGCTTTCACACTGCAGTTTTTTCCTGATCAGGATTCATCAGGTTTGTGTGCCAAAACCAGGAGAGGAACTTGCAGAGAAAAACTATAATTGAAAGATTGACAACTGTTCTGAGTTTTGGCATGCAAAATCTGATGAATCCTGATTAGGAAAAAACTGCAGTGTGAAAGCAGCCAAAGACAAGCAAAACATGTGGATAACATAGGCAATACCACATACATTGAAAAAGCAAAAATAACGTAATAACAAAAATATTTATATCTCAGAAACTTTATGTGATAGAGCAAAACTAAGCATATTTTTGGAATCCGCACACAAAACTCCATAAAGCAGACATATTAGCTTTACTGATAATTTTTTTGTGTTGACCAGTGTTATTTATTTATTTATATTTTTCCAATTATTTATTTATTTTAACACTAGTGTGTTGGGCAACCAATCACAGACACTGGCACAGAGGGTTGGCAGGGGAATATTCATAAGGTTTAGTGATCAGTGTGATAGCAGCGCCGTCAGAACCTTGGTATGTATAATGTAACTACTTTAATCCCTATTTTGCATCCTTTTGCAGCCCCCTAGCCCTTTATCCAGGCGGCCAAACTTGAACAGTAAAATGGACTTCCCTGAGAAGCCCGTGTTTAGGGTTCATGCACAGATACTAGGTGTCCGATACGGACCCCAAAGTTTACAATTCTGGTTCGCCAATCACTTTATCTGAGACATATTAATTATTATTGATTATTGATTATAGTATATTTTATTATTTATTTACCTTCAATCATTTTTTTTACACAGTACTTACAGTAGCTGAATCATCTATTACCAGTCCTCGCTTATTTTTTCCTTATCAAAGATGTATAAGTCTGTGGCAGATATGCTTTTTTAATATTAAGTAGCTGATATCATTTATTCCTTTTCTGTGTAAGTTTTTTCTCTGTTCCTATTCCTTACAGAAAGTGCAAGTTGTAATCACTGTTTTGGACTATGACAAGCTAGGTAAGAACGAGGCAATTGGCAAGATCTTTGTTGGATGCAGCGCTTCAGGAACTGAGCTTCGTCATTGGTCTGACATGCTGGCTAATCCAAGACGTCCCATTGCTCAGTGGCACCCACTCAAACCGGAAGAGGAGGTGGACCTTGCACTGGGCTCCAAGAAGTAATGAGCCCTCTATACACATCTTTTCCCCTTACCCCTTCACACACTGCTATGCAGACTATAAGCACCTTCTGCTTACTCACCGGCTCTCCCTACAACACAGCAGCCAAGACTTAACGAACACATAAAGAAGTGTCAACGGGAAACAAAGCAGTTTCGGTATACATGTTTTTGAAGTTTCATTGGGTCAATTTCAAAAGCATACTTGGGCTATATGCCTCACTCTTTTATGTGTTCTCTGCAATTTTGTATTGTTTTCTTAAGTTAGATAAAGGAAACATGTGACATATTAGTCTTCCAAAATGATGCGTTTAAATTATATTGATATATACAATCACTTTGACAATTACACCGCAAATAGTCTAAATGAAACATCCATCTCCATAAGGTGAAGAGTTGAAGAATACCGTATATTTCATATGTGTTTTTGTTTTATGTAAAAATTTAAGATAAGGACTGAGAATCTGTCAGCATTTTCTTATGCTGGATGTCCAAAGTGAGTTTAATATTTCATCTTAACGTTCCTGTTGTATACATACACATTATTCATTGTGATTAAGAGGTCACTACAACAAGATTAACCTCAATATTGTTATTTTATATTTTACTGTATTTCAATGAAAGGGTACATTTAGACATGTTGCCCTCATTGAAATGTCTTCCATATTTTTAAAACAAGTCTCTTATCAACGATGTAACTAGGTACAGTGCATATTCACCTACGTAGTATCACTTAATGGAATGAATATTGCATTAATAACAATACCTGGTAGAAGTAGTGAAATATCTATTATAATAATGCTGGTCATAACATTGTTAAATACTTATTAAGAAACAGATAGGGAAAATGTTGCTATTTAAGATGTTGCACAAGGCAGTTTGGCATTGTAAATGGACATCTCAAAAGAAGAGCAGACAAGGGAGGAACAGCTGGTCACTCAAGGTAGCTCTGTTTTCCCAAATAATGACTGATTTAGTTTGAAAACAGAAGCTAATGGGTCCGGATTCAATAAAAATGGTGTTATACATGCCAGTCTTCATGAAGTGGCGTTTTGGAGTGGGATGCACCAAACTCATTGAGGGGGCGCTCATTTTCTGGCATAAATCCTTGATGGAGCGGGGCCTATGTGACAGCCCCAAAAGAATAACTGGCTTTAAGCAGGAAAAAGTAACACTTGAAATTGTTCAATGAAAGATAAAAGAAAGGTACAAAAGTACTTGCAAATATAAGATGTAGTTTAATTTATGCTAATATATATATATTTTCTATATCATCGGTATCATTGTTTAATGAAAAATATAGAATTGAGTCTCAATGAAGGACAGAGCAAAGCAGTATTACAGTGGTGTTAGCTTATGAATAAATCCTATTTTCATACAAATTTTGAGTTCTACATGACCACACAATGACTTGAAAGAGTTTTTGCTTTTTATCTTTAATGAATAACAACAAGAGCTATGAAAAATTCTTATTGTAAAATGGTTTTATTATTTACTCAGTCAAGTTTTTGTATGCAAAATATTTTATAAATAGACAAACGTAATATAAATTTGGACAAACGGAATATCGTAACCGTGCCTCTGTGGGTTATAGAAGAGTTTATAGGAGTTAATAAAGTGTAGATTAAAAGTGACAAAAAATATTTAGCAAAAGCCTCTGTGGACATCATTAAAAAAATTGTGCAATTTAGCATCAGTCAATTTATGCTGTTTTATTTTCATTTTGTGTACAGATAAATTTTCAACCAATAAATTGTTAATGACTATTGAAATTACAAAATTTGCCCAAGTAAACGCTTCTATGGGCTGTAAACTATTATTAACTCAACACATTTTTCAATGATCTAATTGAGTATACCAAGATTGGAGTTCAATATAACAAGTTTCCTGTAGTTTGGAACACTTTGTCATATCAGGTTCTAATTTAACAAACATTATAGCAGGATCAAAAAACTAGAGAAGTTTATAGAAACCAATAGGAATTTGCTGATTTTCCATTAGTTATAAGAAACTATTTATAGAAAAATAAATATATAGGCCACTCATTTTTCATCACTTTTTAAAGGAGCTTTCCACTATTTTAATGTTGATGACCTATCCTTAAGATAAGTGGTCCATATTAGATCGATGGGGGCTACTCATGGTGCAAAAAAACACAGCTCCATTACACTGTTCACAGGCTGCTCTCAGGTCCGAGAGATCAGCACTGATTCAAGGGAATAAAACGGGTCCATCAAAGTGTAATCATTGATATAACAACCTGCCTGCTCATTGTATATTCATGCCTGCCCTGGGAGGGTTATTAGTTGTTATGAGCAGCAATGGGACACATGTACTAACATTCACTGCTGCTCTAAGAATGAATGCCATCAGTTGCTATCAGCAATAATGATGCACAACACGGCATACTGTGGCATTTCTAAATCTAGTATGTGTGCAGTATCTTCCAGTACACCGCATTCATGTTGACCAACATCAGGTACAAAATAGAAAATTTATTGACATTTTCTTAGTTCAACATATTTAAAGTATTTTTTTGAAAATTGAATATATACTGTGCACAAGCACTGCATGAATACACTGTCTTTATGCGTAGAGAAATTATATAAAAATGAAGCAAGTATCTATGTGCTATATAGTACTGTGCATCCACTGTAATCTGAATATAATGTGTGTGAAAAGA
Source organism: Allobates femoralis (assembly GCA_033576535.1). NCBI lineage: Eukaryota > Metazoa > Chordata > Amphibia > Anura > Aromobatidae > Allobates > Allobates femoralis. Next base: position 265,925,219 of record JARQOC010000002.1, read on the forward strand.
TTATATAAATGAAAATCACAGTTGACACTGTGCCCACCTGTGTGAATGAGATGAAACCACATGGAAGTTACGTGGAGGTTATGTGTCCAACCGGCAGAATGTGAAAATGCTTCTTTTATTGGTAAAAGGAGTAGTCCATGCAGACCCAACGTTGGTATAAAATACTGCTGCATATGATTCTGGAGAGTCCAGGTTAAATAGAGAAGGACAGTGAATCATAATGTAGTGTTTTCAGCGGTCCAGCCAGTAGCAATGATACAAACACTTCAAGGAAGGGGGAAACTACCATTAGCAGCAAGTGTGTCATCATCTGCTACGAGATTACCAATGGGCAAAATACAAGTCATCCTACACGTTTCAGAGGTGGCTTCCTCCTTCATTGATACTTCTGAAATTCATAGGATCCCTAGTAACTGGTCTTCTGCCCACAGGTAATCCCATGGCAGGTATTTATATCAGCGCTACCAGCCAGTTCACTGAAAATACTATACCCTGAACTACTCTATTTATCCTGGACTCTATAGCATCACATGCCGCAGTATTTTATACCTACCCTGGATATGCATATCATCTACATTTATTGAGAAAAGCATTTTCTCATTTTGACAGTTTGATGCATAACCTCCTTGTAACTTGCACGTGTTTCATGTCATTCACACAGATAGGTACAGTGTCAACGTTGATTTTCATTTACATAATCTTTTCACACATGTTATATTCATATTGCAATGGACACACAGTACTGTATAGCACATGGATTCTTCTTAATTCTTTGAAAATGTTGTGCTGCCAAAGTGTGTTAGATAATGCCTGAGAGTTTTTATTTTGTTAGAACAGTTGATGTGAGATCTGCACAAGGAGACTTTGAAACATATTCACTTTAAGCACATATCCAGAAAATGAAAAGAAGTAAACAAAAATTTTATTATGGCATAACAAACCACTGGCAAAGACATGAAAATTATTCCTTTATAACTTTTTTTACCAACTTTACTTCCAGAACCTATTTTGGTAGACACCAAGGTCATAAAGAAACGATTTGCATGGCTTTGTTAACTACTGCACATATCTATTTATGTGAGTGGATTTGTTCTAAAAGTATTGAGCAAGGTCCCTTTCACACTGGCGTTTTTGAAAAAAATGCGGCAGATGCGGCAGAATTACAGCATCTGCCGCATCTTCCGCCTAACGGCTGCACTTGCGGCACCCTTGCGGCAAGCCCCATGCATTGTCTATGGGACTTGTGGCAAGTCCGGTTTTGCCGATTGTGGCAGATGCGGCAGTTGCGGCCGTGAAAAAAAATGCTGCTGACTGTGTTTTTTTTGCGGCCGCAAGTGCCGCATCTGCCACAACCGTCAAAACCGCACTTGTCACACCCGACCACAAGCCCCATAGACAATGCATGGGGCTTGTCGGATCGGTGACGCAAGTGCGGCCGTTAGGCAGAAGATGCGGCAGATGCGGTAATTCTGCTGCATCTGCCTTATTTTTTCAAAAGCGACAGTGTGAAAGGGGCCTTATATAAGAAGGTTATTGTATTTGGGGGTTTACATGGGAGGTTAGGAGGCAAGTATGTACAAATGACCAGCTAGGCTTTCCCTTACTCCGGATAAAGCTTCAGATAGTTGTCATAGCCCGTAGTCTAAATATCCAGGTGAAGGAAAAATGGATCCCACCTTGTAGATGCGGAATACACTGATCCCTTCTTAGTCTCCCTTTAGCACGGAGTTTAAAATCAACAACTCTTTAAGTCACACAAATTGCATAAAGTTATTATGACATACAAAATAAGAATACGGCAGTAAAATTTAAAGAGACTGGTAGGCACAAGATGACTGTACATATGAAGTATAGGCAGAGGTTGTACTCTTGGCATGGCTGAACAGTCCTGAGCACCTTCCCACCCAATCAGCTCCCGTTTTCCTTTATTGATAGTTCTGACTTTACAGAAGCCAGAAAAGGGCAGAGAAAAATGGCTCAAAATAAATAGGTGGGAATGTGCTCTGAACTTCTCCGGAACACCAAGTGCTTTATTTGATTAGTCATTTTGTGCTGATAAACTCTTTTTAGTACAATTTCTGTACAATGATATATGAAAGACACAATGAAGCTCGGCTTTATTGCAATTACTGTTTTTTTTCCAGTGAGTAGGGAACGTTAATGTCATTAGCACATGAATTCTACAGTACTGTTCTTCACACTATACTACTGCCTAGTTTTGGTTTCTGACAGCTGAGAACAATTCAGAATATTTCATACTGCACAAAACATTATTGATTTCCAACAAAACCTATAACTTGTAGGAATTTAGTATTTTGGTGTTTTCATATGGTAGCGCTGAGATTTTCAGCTTTGATTATTGCTTTGTGCAGGTAAATTTGTAGAATTAAATATTATATTTAATTTGAAATAACATTTAGAGCCACAACAATAGCAGAAAAGTTAAGTCAATGAATTTAGAACTTTTGAGACCAACCTTGGTTGCTTGCAAAGGAACTAAGTGCACATAATCAGAGCAAATGCGGGAAAGTGATTTATTTTTTCAATTTCAGAGTTTAATAAAGGTAAAACATGCCATATAGACAAAGCAGAAGAAAGATTGTACATGAAGTATTAATGGGTTGAACATTACAGGGTAGACTAGAAAAAAGACAGATAAAAGCAGCTATATTATGCATGCTGAGCACTATGGCACATACTTCACATCCTGTATGTTCAAAGTGAGTGGGTGGTCAGGAGCTGGATGTATGTTTGATATATTGTATATAGTATGCATGTAACACTTTATACATAACAGCATGGGGCATATATATGTGCCGCACATAATGATTGAGACCAAATATTTACTCATCTTTTAACCTGCTTACTGACATGATAGATTTTTGTGATCTGAAACACCATAGTAAACGTTAGGACACAAAAACATTTGGCTAAAAAGTGTAACCCTATAGTGTGTGCCAACATTGATTTTGTCATGGGGTAAACAGGTTAACAATAAGGCTATTTACACGAGTTCTTCTACTGTTACTTGTGCCTGTTTTTACTGAAAAAAATACACAGATTCAGTGCCAAAATTTATTTAAAATAAAGTCATAGCAAGACTTTATCATGGGCAAATATACAAATTTCTGCCCTAGTCCTAAATACCTTAACCAAGAAAATGTTACCTATTCTTCCAACTAATCAGGGCATTGCCCCCCAGTTAGACCCGTGGATTTAATTCATCCCACTGCCATCTCTTTTTGTCCTTCTATCCTGAACTGTGGTGCCAGATTTTTCTTTAAAAACAGCCACTCATAGTGTACACATAGCCTTTGGCTCATGTAGGATGAGTTTGATAATATAGGCAATATAATATAAAGGTTTTAAAATCTAGCTATTTGAATACATCTAAGCGTTAACCTATGTTTTTACTTATATTTTTGAATGTATGCATGCCAAGAAGAAATTAAGGTACATAGGTATATATATATATATATATACATATATATATATATATATATATATATATATATATATTAGAGATGCTATATAGAAAATTATAGATACATGTTGAACATGGGCGGGTCAGTGTTTAATAAATTATCAATTTTTTCAATTTGTGTACGTGTGGGTGATGTCTTGTAAACTGCTAAATGTTAATGGCCATGTATCCATGCAATAGATTATGGCCTTTACCCTGGCCCAAGGATGAATCCTTTCTGTGTCTTGTGCTGTCTGTATAATAATTTCTGCTATGATATAAAAGCCATAATTTCCAAGAGAAGTGTTCCTTTGAGGGGGCACTCAGAATAAATATGCATGTATACTGTCTTTGTCTCAGTGTTTTCTGAAGATGAATGAGGTGAGGTTATCGGAAGGTATCTTTTGGGCTATGCTTTCCTGCTCACCTCAAAATGTTTAATGTTTGTGTGAAATAATTGTTTCGTCTTTGTTATTTTGTAAGATGTCTCCTTAATAAAGAAATATTAAAAGAAATGGATTACACTTTTTTTTAATCATAACTGGTTGACTTCCAATTGTTTGCTTCCAATTTACCTAGATTTTTAGAACAGTCACACAGACCCAGGTAGAGTTAGAGAAATGCAATGTACATATACTATTTCCCAAATCATGCTCAGGAAGATGTAGGCTAATTGACTGTGAAGGAATATTTGCAAACTTACAATCTCATGGTCTCCTATACAAATAGCAAATATATGAAAGAATGGTCTATAAATGTCTATGAGGAAAATGTTATTTCCTAAACCGTACTAGATATGAACTTGGGTTGTTAGCACTTAAAGTCTAATTGTGGACTGGTCTATAGAAATCAAAGGTTTTATTTTCTGTACTGAAACTATTTTCAAACATACAATCACATGGTCTTCTATAGGAATTCATTGGAGAAATGGTATTTCCCCAATCCCTCCTAGGTTGTAGCAGGTACTATGCTAATGGACTATTGCTGAGCCATTTTTAAAAACAAGATAGCAAAGAACAGAAATGGATGGGAGCTATCCTGTATTCTAAAACCATGTTAAATACATATTTGTGTTAGTGTTACAAAAGTGGGCTACTGGACTTAATATTGTCCCCAAATTTTCTGCTGTGGGATATTTGCAAATGTGCAATCACACTATCTACTGAGGAATTAATGCAATTTTCAATACTATGCTAGGGAAACCTGTGTTGTTGCCTGGCTAAACCCAATACATCTCTTTCTACTATACAGATATTTGTAAACATATTACAGTAGTCTCCTTCGCTACACAATCAATTGTAATAAATAAAAAGAGAAAAGTTATTAAATTCAATCAATAGATTGATGTAAATACTTAAGTCCCAAAAAAAAGGGGTTGAGAAAAGTATTCTAGGAGTGATACCTTTATTGGCTAACAAGAAAAATTATATTTGTAAGCTTTCAGGGTACCTTTACACGCCACTACGACAGGATGGATACAACCCGCTACTTCACGTGCACGAGCACGCTCAAACGGTTACAAACGGTAAAAGCAACACCTTTACACGCCGCCTCAAGGTGCGCTATGCTACGTTACATCTATAGCTAGCTACATCGCCGGGTGTTTCAAGTAGCCATCTGTAGCGTACCTTACCTCATTTACACACCGCTACAACAAGCTAATATGGGCGGACCTGGTGCAGCAGGGACAGCACATAGGCGTGCCACAATTGTGGATTACGAGACGTCCGTACGATGATAGGACAAAGCAAGAAACCCATGATTGGGCAGGCATCGCAGGAGGCTGATTAATACATGACGCTCGAGCAATTGTGTAGTGTGACTGGTCAGCTCCTTAAATATGCCTCCCTATGCAGCGACTGCCAATCATAACGCAGGAGCTTCCTCCAATGATCGCTGAAGGGGCGCGGTATCCCGGAGCCTGTGTCACGCCCCAGCTACATACCAGGTACTTAGCCTGGTGTCGACACATCCCTTCTGCTCCTTCTTTACACGCCGATACAGCTCGCTACAATCGGCTTTGTAGCCATCTGTTTTCGAGCAGTGCTCGGAAACAGATGTATCTGTTGCCGGCTGCCTCCTACCGTCTTCACACGCCGCTACTACGGGCTATATTGACGCTACAAGCTACATTTGTTAAGTCCTTTTGTTAAGGATTGGAACATTCTTTGGAATTGGAAAAATCTGGGAATTCAAATTCATAAAAATGTTCCAATCCTTAACAAAAGGACTTAATTTGACACCTGGATTCATGACTCATTACCTAGACACAACTAACACTTCCACAAGAAGATCTTCTGATGTGTAAATGACCATTGCATGTCATCTACATCATTAACAAAGACTTCATTTTCATTTCCTTAACACACCTCCGTTTCCTTATTCCTACTGTATTTTGTATTTAAATGTCTCAGTAACTCATTTGTGATATTGTCTGAGGAAGGAGCCTTGAGCTCTGAAAGCTTACAAATATAATTTTTCTTGTTAGCCAATAAAGGTATCACTCCTAGAATACTTTTCTCAACCCCTTTTTTTTGGGACTTAAGTATTTACATCGATTTTTCTGGCTGACACGGTACCACAATATTATTTTGTTTTATACTCCAATCAATAGATTGAAAAGAAACAACGGAAGGGGCACATGTACAACCAAGAAGCAAGATCTAGTCCGTCCCAAATGAGCTAATAATTTCTTGCTGATCCCAATTTTATAATCACTGGACCAAACATTCAGAAAACAACATTAGACATGCATATAAGCATTTGTTATTTTCTTCTACAAAAGCATCTACATCTTCTTTGAAAATTTTGATGGCAGCTGCTATGACTAACTCCTGAGGTGTTCTACAGATTAACAGTTGTTATAATACAGGAGGCCTGAGTTATCTGAAGAGAGAGAGAACATCAAAACAACACAGTCATCTGCATCCTCGAAAACCTGATCCCACCTGATCTCCCTATGCCCCATTTTAAGTAGGGATGCATGCCTGATCAGGATGCTTTAGGATTTCGATGGATACCGATGCAAGACTAAAAAAAAATGCAGGTGTGAAACTAACCTTATACATCTCTTCTCCAGATAAGTTCACACTAATGGTGGGTTTACACGTCGCGATATCGGCGTCCAACTCCGACCCAACTCCGACCAAAAGTCATGTGGTTCGGGAGTTGGACCCGATATCGTTCCGCGCGTTGTACGGTTTGAACGTACAATGCGATGCTGGAACGATGCCAAAACGATATCGGGGTTGAATGAGCGTGCTATTCAACCGCCCGATATCGGATGGCCGTTGTAGCCGCATCGTCCCGTGTGACAGCCCAACTACGATGTGTACGGCCACGTCACCCATTCACTACCATGTTAACTGGTCGTTCCTGGGTTGGGGGGCGTACACATCATCGGGACGTTGTATCCCGATATCGAGCTGTGTAAAACGGCGATGCGATGGCGGCAAAAGCACGCTCAAAAAGCGCGCTCCCGCGTCGTTGGCTACGATATCGGGCCAATATCGCGACGTGTAAACCCACCATAACACTTTGTGAAGTAGTATTAACTTCCTGTTCCGCTAGTTCATATCTCTTTTAATACATGACAATATCCTGCTGGCTACTAATTGACATGCCATGCTGTTATTTAGTCTGTGTTGTACACCCAGACACTTCCCTACAAGTAATACAAGTGATTCTCCTAGCTTTACTCCTCTTAACACCTTCACACCCAGGCACTTTTCCATTTCCGTTTTTTGTTTTCTCCTCCTTTTTGCTCCTCCACTTCTTCCAAGGGCCATAACTTTTTTATTTTTCCATCAATATAGACATATAAGGGCTTGTTTTGCAAGTAAAGTTGTACTTTTGAAAAAAAAAATGCAATTACACGATAGTTTTTGGGTTATTTATTAACCACTAGATGGTGGCCCGATTGTAACGCATCGGTATTCTAGAATATGTATGTTGTTTATTTATAAAGATTTAAGAATAATACAATGTGAAACTGGGTTTAAATCCCGCGCCAATATCGCTGATTGGTCGCGGGCAGCAGGCGCGACCAGTCAGCGACGCGGGATTTCTGTTAGACAAACAGCCAGAATTAGATGATTATATAGTAGATACCTACAGCAGTGTTGGTGTTCGGCATTGTCGGTGTGCGGTGGTGTCGGTGTGGGGCAAAGTCAGTGTGCAGCAAAGTCAGTGTACAGTAGTATCAGTGTTGTGTGGTGGTGTCAGTGTGCGGCGGTGTCAGTGTGCAGCAGTGTCGGTGTGCAACAGTGTCAGTGTGCAGCTGTGTCGGTGTGCAGCAGCGGCCTGGGGCAGGACAGAGTGGGGCAGGACGAAGAGGGAGCAGAGCAGGGGCAAGATGGAGTGGGAGCAGAGCAGGGGCAGGATGGAGTGGTGCAGGATGAAGAGGGAGCAGAGCAGGGGCAGGATGGAGTGGGCAGGACAGAGTGGGGCAAGATGAAGTGGGGCAGAATAGAGTGCAGGTGCCCCCCCTCTATTCTCACCCCCAGGGCCGCAGCATCCAATGGACAACCTGAGCTGTAAGCTCAAGCGGCAGCAGAATAGGGGAGTGGCAATGCGGCAGGGGGACAGCGCACAGAGCCTCTGCCACCCAAGGATTATGTACTGCCGCTGCCTTCTCAGCTCCCGCCGGCACCAATAGCACAAAACCCGCCGGCCCTGACAGCACCAGCCGTCCCTTTATCGCTTGCTCCCGCTGGCTGTGACAGCACCCTCCCCCGTCGCCCCCTTCTGTTTTCACCTGTGCCTGGCGGTTTCATGTACCGGGTTTCACTCGGTGGAGCAGTCATGTGACAGGGCCCTGTCACATGACTGCTCCACTGAGTGAAACCCGGTTAGGAAAGCAGAGACCTGGGGCTGAGTGTGACCGGGGAGAGTGTGGTGTCCTGTGCTTCACTGGGGAATGGACGTCAGATGGAGCAGGGAATTTCACAGCTCCATCCTACTCCAAATCACACGGTACAACGACGGAATGTGCAGGGGCTGAGTACAATGCTGCGTCCTCGGACTGCACCAATGTGTCGGTATGCTGCCTCGGGTCGGTATGAGTTTGTAAATACCATAATGTATACTTTTACTGTTATCTAAGTGGTGAAAAAAATTCTTAAGTTTTTAAAGAGAAAGAATTGAACTTTTGCACCATTTTCCCATAGTGTCACTTTTCTGGGGCTGTGTGGCAGCTTATTTTTTGCGGCTTGAGCTGATGTTTCTAATGATACCATTTTTGGGTAGATACGTTGTTTTGATCGCCCCATATTACATTTTATCAAAATGTTGTGGCGACCAAAAAAACTTAATTTTAGCATTTGGACTTTTTTCTGTTATACAGTTTAAAGATCTGTTTAATTGATTTTATATTTTGATAGATCGAGCATTTCTGAACCTGGCGATACCAAAAATGTTTTTTTTTTTTAAATGGTTTTATTTTTAATGGGGCAAAAGGGGGGAGAATTGAACTTTTGTGTTTTTTTTTATGTTTGTTTTAAACATTTTTTGGTTTATTTTACTTGGCCACTAGGGGGCCTCAGTGCTGTATAGTGCGATCACTTCTCCTGTGTACAGATAAGCTGGTGCACATCTGAATACAGGACAAATCATCACTTTCTGCTGGTGACGTTACTCGGAGACTGCCAGCAGGAAGTCATTGCAGACAGCTTCAGGGTCATCACAGGACTCCAGATTAGCAAAGGAATTATCAGAGGTTTCGTGATCACATCATGGAAACTACGATACAAGCACTAAACGGTACAATCCCTGCCGTGATGCTTTGGATCATGCTGTCAGTTATTGAAAGGGTTTGTAGCACCTATCTGATCGCTGATCGGATCGGTGCTGGTTCCTACATATCTCAGTTGATGTGTCGGGGATGATGCAAGCTCAGCACGTGAGCTCGCATCAGAGAGATAGACATGTATATATATATATACAGTTGTCGCTAAAAGTATTGACACCCCTGCAATTCTGTCAGATAATACTCAGTTTCTTCCTGAAAATTATTGCAATCACAAATTCTTTGGTATTCTTATCTTCATTTAATTTGTCT